>CP103011.1:1200000-1515351 GCA_024752465.1 Allantophomopsis lycopodina
ATAGCTATCTCATTAGCAGAACGTACCACACTTGCTTAAATATAATAGCATATCTCTATGACTGTCCTAGACTTTTATTTGAACACATCTCGCAGTAGTCTAATGATAGCTATCTGCTGATTGACAATACTACTTTTGTATCCCACATAGGAGAAAGAGTGAGCGCAAAACAGTGTACTACAGACTTAAAAGAAGTCCTTTATTGGTAATTTCTCTGGTTGAAGTACTTCTTTGCATAATTCACATGAACGACATTGGAAGCGTGTTGATTCTCATGGGAGTTTTGATTGTTCAGACTGTTGCGCTAAAAGCTGCCAGATGACAAGTTATAGCAATATTGGGGACCAGGCATATAGCCGTTCCCCGCGTGATTGTCAACTCCACAGTGAACACCAAACCAGAACCAATTCCACCAGCCATCTACAAACGACGACCACGGCGACCTCCCTTACGGCGGGTGGAGTCGGATGGAGTTGGGGTAACATCCTCAATTCTACCAATCTTCATGCCAGAACGAGCGAGAGCACGGAGAGCAGACTGGGCACCTGGACCTGGGGTCTTGGTACCGTTACCTGTAGTATTGTAAGTAAGATAAGCACTCTATGAGCTTCAATTATACATACCACCAGTAGCACGGATCTTGATGTGGAGAGCGTTGATGCCCAACTCCTTGCAGCGGATAGCAACGTCCTGAGCAGCCAACATGGCGGCGTATGGAGAAGACTCATCACGGTCGGCCTTGACCTTCATTCCACCGGTGACACGGGTAATGGTCTCACGGCCACTGGAATCACCCAGAGTTAGCCAAAGTACCACAAATTATGAATTCTCGCATTTTATCTTCGGTATTCAATGGGTTACATACGAAAGATCGGTGACGTGGACGAAGGTATCGTTGAAAGAGGCAAAGATACGGGCAACACCGAAAACAAGCTCGCCTAAATACAAGTCAGTCAAAATTGATTATATCAATTATTTAGAAAAACTTACCATCTCTGACCTGTGGGCCGAGGGAGATGTTCTCCTGGGCTGGGCGGGAAACCTTCTTTGGTGGCATGGTTGCTCTGGTGTAAGTTGTCGAGTTGTCGAGTTCGGGAGTTGGCAATGAAGGAGCAAAAAGCAAATCGAAGCCCACCTCGTCGTCAAAACTTCTGGTGTGCGTAGGGTTTTCGGGTGTTCGCGAAAATTGCCTAGTGCGAAATCCTTAGCGCGTCGTTCGATTTTCTCTTAAAGGTTGCCATCTCATCAGCTTTAACCTCACCAACCACAATAATTCGAAATTTCGTTGTATAGTTGTGCTCTCTCGCACCATCTTCGATCCCAAGAATCTGTGGTGTGTTTCTAATGGTCTGAAGAGCTCTCGCCTTGCTACCAGCGAACCTAGCGAACCTGGCGCAACTAGAAATCATGACCGACACCATATCTCCAATCGCGGATATGGCCAACTTCGCCATTGGCCTTATTGGAATGGGCGACATGGGCAAGATGTATGCGCGGAGGCTCAGCGATGCGGGATGGAGGTAAAACACCATATTTTATGCTCGTTATTTCGCTGGGCCGACTATACTTATGGTAAGCATTCTACCCTTTCTTCTTCTTTCCTTTCCCTTTGCGCTCTTTACAATGATGACTTGAGTGCATTTGGCTAGAGTACTGTCTTCTACTGATCCGAATGCCATTCTGGCACCGGTGAGGCGGTTGACTATCACTGATGAAAAATCTCAGCTACCTTATTTTTTATTGTCTGATGTAATTTCGAAAATCAAGCTTTTAACCATGATCTTTTTTGAAAAGATCTTAGCTAACTCGTTTCTCAGTGACAGATATTTGCTACGTAACATACACGTTTGTGCTGATTTACTGACTGATTTACGATATCTGCAGAGTCAACGCCTGCGATAGGGAAGAAAACTATGCTAGCTTGGTGGAAGAATTTTCAAATAGAGTAAATGCATCTGTTAGATAGTCTTCATTGCACCATGTGCTGAGAATAAAATAGAAGCAAGTTCATGTCTACCCAAATGGCCATCTCGTGTCAAGAGCCAGCGACTACATAATTTACAATGTCGAAGCTGCCTCGATTGATAAGGTAGCTTCCATGTATGGTCCATGTAAGCGTGCACCTGTCTCTTGAAACTTAATCCGTTGCTCATATTCGTCTCAGCAACGAAGCAAGGCGCTATTGTTGGTGGACAGACGTCGTGCAAAGCTCCTGAGATTGCGGCTTTTGAAAAGCATCTGCCTAAGGATGTAGACATTGTTTCATGTCACTCTCTACATGGTCCAAGGGTTGATCCCGAAGGACAACCATTGGTGAGAAGCCTCTCTGTATTGCCTAGAGTAGTTACTCATACATATTCCAGGTCATCATTCAGCATCGGGCATCCAAAGAAAACCTTGAAAAAGTTGTGAAGGTCTTGTCTTGCCTGAAGTCTGAGCATGTATACCTTTCGGCAGCAAAGCACGATCGTATTACTGCGGACACCCAAGCGGTGACCCATGCCGCATTTCTGAGCATGGGTAAAGCATGGCATGCAAATGCTCAGTTCCCATGGGAGATTGATCGTTACGTTGGCGGAATCGAGAATGTCAAGATCAATGTCACTCTTCGTATCTATTCTCAGAAATGGCATGTCTACGCTGGACTGGCTATCTTGAACCCGTTCGCTAAGGAACAAATTCGCCAATACGCACAGTCAGTTACGGATCTTTACAAGCTTATGCTAGGAGGTCATTACAAAGAGCTTGATTCACGAATTAAGAAAGCCGGAGCCGCTGTGTTCGGCTCGCAACAGTGGGAGGACGAAAATCTACTGCTGAAAGACGAAGTGCTCGATCGGTTCTCGTTGGGCAAGAAACCAGATACGCCAACCCCAAATAATCACTTGAGTTTGTTGGCAATGGTTGACTGCTGGTCTCAACTTGGAATTGTACCTTATGAACATATGATCTGCTCAACACCATTGTTTCGTTTGTGGCTCGGTGTAACTGAATATCTCTTTAGAAAGCCAGCACTTCTCGAAGATGTCATTCGTATTGCAATCGAGGACAATACCTTTCGGTCTGATGATCTTGAGTTCACCTTCGCCGCGAGGGGTTGGTCAGATTGTGTCACCTTCGGTGACTTTGAGTCATACAGAGATAGGTTTGAGAGTACCCAGAAGTTCTTCGAGCCTCGTTTTGCAGACGCTACAAAGGTTGGAAATGAGATGATGAAGACAATTTTGGAGAATACAAGGCGGGATTAGAGCTGGTTACCTTCTCAACAGAGTAAGACCATCCTCTTGAATAGATACTGGCAATTAGCATAGTTTTAATGAATTAATTTATTTGAATAAATAACTCGTATTTGTGTTTGCACCCGGAGATAAACACAATACACCGTTCTGTCATGACCCATCATATCATTTAATACGTTCTGCGTGCTGCTTGAAGGACAAGGGGTTTAGGGAGCTGTTCCTCCATCACGTGGAATAAGCGAACTTCCTCGTCCACGAGGCTATATCAGAGGAATCTCCCAAACCGCAAGTTTCAAACAAGTCGGGACTAGTACATCTTATTATTCGCCAACAAAAACTGACACAAAATTGCTCGCTGTTTGTGGACTACCAGAAAAGGATGCTTGGATCAAGTACGAGTTTTTGAGGGCTGCAATGGCTGTAAAGAACGTCGAAGAAGCAAAGCGTGCCAACCGCGGAAATGCAGGTGTGGAGAACCCCGCCAAGGCTGAGATCAAACCCGAAGCCGTGGACGATACTGTTTGGGATGAGGCACGCATCGAAGAGGCCCAGGGAAAGTTGGAAGAGATGTATATTCAAGTGAGTTATCTAATATCCATTAAAATGTCTGCAAACCGTTAATTATCGGAATAGCTTCGAGAGTTGCGCACAACCATACCTAGGCTCATCGAGCCTCTCACAACCCCTCAACCTTCTCGTATGTCCTTGATAGAATCAAATCATATGTCACCTTATCTTTGACCACTCACTGACTTTAGCCATAGCTACTGCATTAGTCTCTGCATGGTCAGCGAATGTAAAGACTGCGAATGCTGAAATTTCAGAGTTCCGCCAACTGGTTCTGAGTGATGAGAGCAAAAGGATATTCAAGTATGCTCAACAGAGTCGTGCAGAGAACCCTGGTAACATAAGAAAATGGAAGATAACTGAGCACCCCGACTGGCTTGATCGAAATGAATAAAGAACTTGGGAGCACTGACTTCGGAGTCGTGTATCCAGGAATGTGCTCGTGTCAAGGAGCTTCAGATTGGAAATGACTGCCGTGGATCTAGGAACGGGGTCGTATCTTGTGGGAATTGGTATATTGCAAGGGCTACGAATGCGGTATAATTCAGCGCTTATTATTCTGGAGCAACTGATTATCGCAGATGGGGTATCCATTGACTCTTTGTAGAGGCGAATGTGTTCTGTAGAAGTAGATGTTCTGCTACGCTGGGGTTATCCACTTTAACTATCTGTCTTATTAGGTTGGAAATTCAGTGCAGCTTCAAATAATCATAAACTTAAATTTCACTGTTTTTGGCAACCTGTTCACGGCGGAGAGGATCCCATCTTATATCTGGGCTTGTTGTATGTGGTAGTGGTGTGTATTTGACTTCCAAGTATTTCAACATTAAAATCATAAAACGCAGTGGTCTAGAAAGCACTTAGTTGGAAATGTCAGATGAAAGCTTGCAAGTTGTTGAACTAAAAAGCCGTTCTTGTCTTGAATATATAGCATACTTAGAAGACTAGAGATGATATGATTGTGAGAGCTATCCAAGATGACTCAATACCTAGGCAGACTCACGTGCCCACCATTATTTAAGAAGTCGCAACGCAACCTTCACTCCAAAGCTACAATTATTTTTTACAAACAACCATAGTTTGGCACCGATTTTCCCATTCAATATTTGGAAAAGATTCATATACTCGTAGTACTCTGCCAAATACCTCAAATTCTTCGTGCATCCCCAACAAATCATCTAAAGTCTTCCCGTCGGCCGTCAAGAACTTGTGCCCTAATACAGCGGCTGATAAGGCACAATTTTAGGCACACTTGGGCACACGCCAGAATTTCTTTCGACTTACCTTAGCTCGCTTAGATTTCGCGCAACATCTGCAATTGTGAAGTAGGCCCCACGACAAATTCACGACGTCGGCCACGTACCACCACTACCCTTGCGAAGAGCCTTAATAACGATCGCAAGCCAATCCGCCACGATGTCTCGATTCTTCCATGGCGATAGCTCCAGCGAGAGCAGCTCCGACGAGGAGGAGCTCTACACTGATGAGGAAGAAGAAGAAAAGGTCGCCAGCGACGAGGATTCCGATGAAGACTCTGATGAGGACTCCGATGACGACTCCAGCGATTCCGATTCCGATGGAGAGAAGAAGGTTGGTGCCAACCGTTTCATGAGGGATGCCGGTTCGGACAGCGATAGCGATAGCGGTGACGATCGAGTCAAACAAGTGAAGAGTGCGAAGGACAAGCGTTATGAGGAGCTTGAGGGCACAATCAAGGCTATCGAGAACGGCGAGAAGATCAATGACTGGAGTTCTATCTCCAATGGTAGGTTCATGGATAGGCACACAGGCATGCTGTATAATCTGTTGGGAGGCTGACAACGTAACTAGAATTCGACAAGCTCAACCGCCAGGTCGTGAAACTCGTCCAGAGTGGAAAGGTTCCAAAGATGTACATCAAGGCTATCACTGAGCTTGAGGACTTCATGAATGAGACCATTGAGAAGCAAAAGGTCACACCAAAGAAGATGAACGCGACCAACGCAAGAGGGTTGAACGCCGTCAAGCAACGCATCAAGAAAAACAACAAGGACTACCAGAAGGACATTGACGCTTTTAAGGCTGACAAGGATGCTTACATGGAATCTGAGGATGAGCAACCAGCACCAAAGCCTGCCAAGGCATCAAAGTCTTCCAGCGCCGTTAACATCTCCCTCGGTGATGACGATGAGGAGGGCTTCTCAACTGTTGGAAAGGGTGGACGCACATTACAATTCACTCCGGAGAGTATTCTCAAGAACCTGAGATCCATTATCGAATCTCGAGGAAAGAAGAACACCGACAGAAATGAGCAGATTAAGATCATGGAGAAGCTCTACGAAGTCGCTACTACCCCATACCAGCGGATACGAGTCCTCTTGGCCAGCATTGCCACCCGTTTCGATCTTAGCACTGGTACTCAGACCTTCATGCCACAAGAACAGTGGAAGGCTGCTGAGCGTGAGCTTGCAACTCTTCTTGAGGTTCTCGAGGCCAATCCGGATATTGTAGTCCTTGAAGGAGCTGAGGAGTGGGACGATGACGACAAGGCTCCAGTTGCTGCTGAAGGACAGAAGCTTAAGGTTCCAGGAAGCCTTGTATCTTCGGTTGAGAGACTTGACGATGAGCTCACCCGATCATTGCAAAACATCGATCCTCACACCGCAGAGTACATTGACAGACTCTCCGATGAGGCTGCTTTGTACAACAACATTGTCCGTACTTTGTTGTATGTTGAACAGCTCCGAAAGGATGAGAGCCTCGAGGTACCACAGGAGAGCCTTAACCGCATTGTTATGCGCCGCCTCGAGCATGCCTACTTCAAGGTTAGTTAGAACTGCCTCCCTTTAAACCATTTACTAATATAATTCGTAGCCTGCTACCGTTGTGAAGATTCTCGAGGAGAACTGCTGGAAGGCACTCCCACAAAGCTTGGACTCTTCTATCACTCCACGCAGTGCTGGTGCTGATGCTGCTAAGCTCGTCAACGTCCTCTGCAACTACCTTTTTATTCACAGCGAGGGCATTATCCGCGCTCGTGCCATGCTTTGCCAAATTTACTTCCTTGCTCTCCACGACAGCTACTACAAGGCTCGCGACATGATGCTCATGTCTCATTTGCAGGAGACCATCAACAACTTTGACGTCCACAGCCAGATCCTATTCAACCGCACTCTCGTTCAAGTCGGCCTCTGTGCATTCCGTGCAGGTCTCGTTTATGAAGCCCAGAATACCCTTCAAGAGATTTGCGGAAGTGGTCGCCAAAAGGAGCTTCTCGCTCAGGGTGTCATGATCCAGAGATACAACCAGGTTTCACCAGAGCAGGAACGCCTCGAGAGACAACGCCAACTTCCTTTCCACATGCACATCAACCTCGAACTCCTCGAGTGTGTTTACCTCACCTGTAGCATGCTTCTCGAGATTCCTCTCCTTGCACAGACGGGTTCATCTCCAGATATCAAGAAGCGTGTTATTAGCAAGACCTACCGCCGCATGTTGGAGTACCATGAGCGTCAAATCTTCACTGGTCCACCAGAGAACACTCGTGACCACGTTATGCAGGCATCAAAGGCTTTGGCTGCCGGCGAGTGGAAGAAGGCTATCGAGTTTATCCACTCTATCAAGATTTGGGAGTTGATGGCTAACTCGGAAACTATCAAGACCATGCTCTCAGAGCAGATCCAGGAGGAAGGCCTCCGTACCTACCTCTTCACCTACGCTCCATACTACGACACTCTCTCCATCTCTACTCTTTCCTCCATGTTCGAGCTTTCAGACCGCAAGGTTGGTGCTATTGTTAGCAAGATGATTAGTCACGAAGAGCTCGCAGCAGCCCTTGACCAAGTCAGCTCCTCTATCATCTTCAGAAAGGGTGTTGAGCTCAGCAGACTTCAAAGCTTGGCCCTTACTCTCAGTGACAAGGCCAGTGGTCTCATTGAGTCTAACGAACGAACGCTCGAAACTAGAACACAAGGTACGGCTAACGCCTTCGAGAGACAGGGTGGACGAGGCGGACGTGGAGGTAGAGGTGGCCGAGGTGGCGGACGAGGTGGAGGTGGACGTGGGGGTGGCCAATCATTGCCAAGACAGGCTGGTGGAACCCAATTCACTGGTGGTGCCCTTGGCGCGGCTGTCCGTGGTTAATTGGACGTTTCGACATTTCTTTGCATTGGGATGGTTGCGATAGGTCGAAAATACTGTTACTTTTAGGCGTTCACATCGTAGAGCTTTTGTGAATCGAAAAGCGTCATGAAATATGAATCAAAAGAGATTTACATCAAATTCTAGATCTCAGTGAAACGTTTCAATGTCATGATGAATTTCCTATGTAGTTTATTGTATGTTATGTTCTATTTATCTCATTACGTATAAATTCTTACATAGGCATTCTTCTCATCTCTTCTAAAGTCCAGTGTTTTCTCATATTCTCCGCGCCTAATGTCTTCACCTCTTGATCCAAATGGGTCCATAGTACTTCGCCCCAAGTATCCATCTTCGTTTTCAGCACTCTCAGATCTAACTCCGTTTCACCATCTTTACATTGTCTTAGATACTCCTCAAAGACATCCATCCCTTCGTGAATGGCCTTATGTTGTCTTAAGAGCTCAGCTGCCCCTTTGTAATTCGGTCCATTCTTGAACTCCGGCATCTTTTTAGCAAGCACTGGGAAGATGTGATGCTCTTCAATCGAGTGGTGAGTGCTGAGGTGCCCACAGAACTGCAAACCTGTCATCAGGAACTGTTTTAGGGACATGTTGCGCGGCCGCGAGCCTGACTCGCAGGCATTATAGAGAAGATTCCACGAGTGGCGAAAGTGATTATGCTAGTTGTTTCGTTAGTCGGAGCACTCCCAATTTTTGTAGTTAATAGACTGGTGAGACCATCTTACAAAATACTCCATGTGTTCTGCCATGCTGTTATACACTCTAAAGTCTGCAGCGCTAAGCTTTGGCAGTTTCTCGTCCACTGACGCACTGCTTCTCTCGATCTCCTCTTTTTGTTTTGCAGCATCTTTTCGCATACATGGTTCTGACAAGATTTCCTGCTCTGTCACTGCTGGTTTTGCCAACCGCTCGACCTCTTCAATCGCCTTGTTCTCAGCATTAAGGTCTGCCATTATGTTTGGAAAAAATTGCGAGGGGGTTGAACAAGTGAAATTTCGACGACAGATAGGATATTCAATCGCAGGAATCCGACGAGCACTTGTGATGATAGATTGACGGAGAAGAGGTGTGATTAGGAGAGTAAATAACAATGGCCGCATTAGGGAGACTGTACTGAAAAGTGTATAGTCAATGGAGAAGGATAATCCTCGAGAATAGAAATGAAGAAGCAGACTATCATGATTTCTTTTGTATTGGATTTGGTTGGTCGAGCGGGGGACGTAGTGGATAAGTTAGGCCTTACCAATTAATCGATAAGCATTGTGGGCAGGCTTTTATCACCGACTCGATCTAACGAACATGCACCACATGTAATCATTTAGTAAACAAGGCTACAGGGTAGCCTTCTGGGCCAACGGGAGCATGGAAGACCGAACCTACATGCATTAACTTACCTAGGCTAGGTAGGCTCCTTCTTGGAGATGGCTATAATTATGTCCTCCCATCGGACTTTGGGAATACTTTGGGAGAAATACTCCTACAATAGGGTACACATATTTAATCACATAGTGAGGCCCAAGACTCTTGATTGAGAGGAAAATCTGTCTAATATTCATCAAAGCATTTTGTGCCACGCTCAGCCACTCCAGGATCTGTAAACGCCCACCTCACAACCTTTCAACAACCATCATGATAGATACTACACTATGCGCCAACAAATCATCCCCTCCATATATAAATACCCAACTCCCCAAGCTATGACCTTGCATGTCCCAAAACACCACAATGACCCTCAGACTTTATTGTAGGGTCGGTTTGGAGGGCGCACTAATGCTCCTTTGCCTCTCCGTTCTTCCTTGACTGGAAGAATCACTCTCAACATCCTCCTCGCTACTTTCCTCATCAAGGACAATTCTCCTCATAACACTTCTATCAAATAGATCAATGACAAACCGCCTTATAGGCAGGCGAAAATGATGGCATTCTAAAATGGTCATGACCTTTTTGAAAAGTTGTGGTTGTGAGAAACCAGGAACCTTCTTAGTTTTAATATGCATGAGCTCCGTAATGGCTTTCTTGGTCAATACGGTATTGCCAAGATCTATGATTAATTCAAGAATCCGTTGATTTGTGGCATCATTGTCCTTTTTAGCTGCGTAGATATTTGCAGCCTGTGCTTCGGTAACAGTCTGATCTGATGCCTTTTGATGTTTCCATGGTTGAAACGAGAAGAGCTTGCTCAAATTCTGAGGAATGCATAGACCAAGAGATTCGCCCATGGGAGTCGTGTTGCTGTCCCAGCCATTTTCAGACAATATCTCAAGACCGAGTGTACTTCGTGATATGAGACCAAGTACGAAAAATGCAGTACCTCTTAAGCTCATCACAGGATGCTCCTGAGCAATCTTAACAATGTGCTCAATCACATCAGACTCTTCCAGGAATGGTGCACCAAGCTCCATAGATCCAACATTTCCTACTGCCCACAGGCATCCCTTAACTTTAAGCACATGTTCGGCGTCATCATGTTGCATTCCATAGTCTCGAATGGTAGCAGCAAACTCTTCAAAATGGCCCTTTTCCCTCAGCAGTCGGCAGCCCTCTTCAGTTCTTGCAAGCTCACGATAGAAATGTGGTGGGACTTTCGCATCATTATCCGGTCTTTCTGGCTCTGGCTCAAAGAGAACATCATCCAAACTATGCCGGCCCGACGATTCCTCATGAACTTCTGAGAAAGCACGGGCAAGCACAGCCTCAATGACACCAACATATGCATCATTCCGACCAAGGAACCAGTCATCCATCTCATTACTAATGTAATCGAGACCATCAAGATAGTGATAACCGATTGATGTTGACAAGAAACGAAGTAAAAGTGGTGCTCCTATTTCGCCCAAGTGGTCCAAGGCTGGACGACATTCGACAATATACTCTAGATAGTCCTTGCGATTACAGGCCTCTTCGAGGATTTTGATTGCTGTGGCACAAACCTCAACCTCTGGATCATAGAGCTGTGTAACAAGGAGCTGTATAGCCCACTTGGAATCACGAACACCCCCACCTGCTGCTTTAGATTGTGAACGGCAGGCATATTTGCGCAAAGAATTTGTGGCGAAAATTCGCACCTCTTTTATTCCAGCAGTTAGAGCCTTCGATAGAAGAACGCGTGGATGCCCTGGGATGCTATAATCAAAACTAGACAACAATAACTTGATCAAATCAGGGCGTTGCTTCAAGTCGATTATGTGGTACATCATGTTCACCATACGCCAGCGATCCAACATGAGCAGGCCATTGGTGTCGCTGCTTAAAACCCCTAAGATTTGGAAATAGCCACTAGACAGTGTGGTTGTAAGTCTTGTTCTGGAGAACATTGGAGCATGCGCTGTGAGACCGCTTGTCTGTAATCCAAGTTAGTATAACGTCAAATATTTCATCGAAACTGCTTACCGGATCACACTGAGCAAGACATTCGGCGATTTGTCTCAGTAGCTTATTATCTGCCAAGTATCTAACACCTTCTGGTGTCTGTAACAAAGTTCTCATAAGAGCACGTCCTACTCTTACATATTTCTGATTGGGTCTAGTATTTTGTTCTTCTGCAAACTTGTACTTGAATGGGCGATAGAAGCTCATCATCCTTTTAATGAATTTTGACGCTTTGATTGCCTCATCAAGCCGTTTCCCGCTTAGTAAAGGTCCTTCAATAATGGCCAGAATGATATCCCAGTTCCATTTTCTGAAGTTGGTGCTGCCAAGCACTTGTGAGTCCAAAAGCATTTGTCGAAACGTTGCTTCATCGAAAACAGCTGTAGTTGTTGCTTTGATAGGCTCATCAAATCGAGCCATATTATCTGTGCTGCTGCTGTTCGATGAGGATTTGACCAGCGCCATAGTAGTGGCAGGTGCTGATCGATATAATGTTCTATTAACACTATCGATTTGATAGACTGTCCCCGTCGCAACGAAGCGCTCTTCATCACCGAAATGTGAAGCAGCAGCAAATAACTCTGGTAAAAGTTGTAGATCGCTGCTCCAAGACACTGGTAATAATTTGTTTGCAAGCTTCAAGACCTCTCCTATTAGCAGTGTCGTCTTTCGTTTCATGGTCGGATTGTCCGTGTCTTTCGTGACTTGAAGCAGCCCCGGTAACATCCCAGACGTAATAAGAACGGCAAGTAAGAGCGCAGTATAGTGATCGACGAGATTTTTCTCTCCAGAGTCTTCTTCACTAGTGGAAGCAGGCGCCTTGGTCTCTATAGGAGCCTTCAAATTCGCAACACGACCATATGTAGTGAGCCGTCGTCCAGCCAAAAATGAGACAGACCAAGATGGTGGTTTGATGCGCAAAAGGCTAAACAGTAAATCGATGATTGTGTCCCGTGTAAGTGGATTTGGAATTGTAAGTGAAGAGATCAACGATCTGATGGCCCGAAAATTGTACATGGAGAGAGTCATTAGTCCTGGCCACGATCGCATGGCCGAGCCGATTGCTTTGGCGTTCTGCTTCAAGATTCTCTCTCTTGCTGACAAGGAATCTGTGAAGGCCGTGAAGAGGACTTCCAGCTCGTAGCCCGATCGAAGATACTTCCTCCGCTCAGGAGCGTCAAGTAGATATAGAAATGCCCCAGTAAGACCGTCCGAGGCTTCATAGGTACCTTCTCCAAGGGCGTCCGTCAATACCCCAAGCCCGCCTGCCGCAATCAATAGAGGTGGGTCTCTGATCATTATCTCGGCTAATGTTTCGATGCATATTGCTCTTAGTCTATCATCCCCGTGCTCAGCAACAGCTGCAATAGTTCGAACGATGGCTCTCGAGACTTCTTTCACACCATCCTTAACCTCTAAGAACGCGCGGACGAATTTCAAGGCCTGCTCACGCTCTACATCCGCTTTTCGCTCCTTAATTAAGGACCTGTATTCAATCAGAATTCGTAAATATGAAAAACGCCCCTAACGGACTCAGGGATACTTACAATATTACAAGATAATCCGTATTCAAACTTCGTATCTTGTGGAGAGAACTCTTGTCGGAGATTGCATGCCTTGTCATACGGTACCCAGCAGCCACAACTTCTCTGCTCTCGCTGAGAAGCATGACTTGCATACGCAAACCAAACACAGACCAAACTAGATCATACTTCAAAGTGGGATATCGTTTGAATAGATCCACAAGACCATTTGCATGTCCTACATAATAATCAGGAGCCATTCCTTCGATTTCGAGAGCTTGTAATGTCTCCGCAAGTACATATGTTGGCGATTCCGTTGGTTCTTCATATTCCGAGCCGGTAGCGCTCTTGGCTGCACTTGGAGGAGATCGCAGAGTGTTACTTTGGAAAAGACCAGCCATACGACCACGAGTTGGAGTGCTGGGTGCCTTTGGACGCTGCAGGTCCTGTATCTGTTGTTTGATATCCTTTATCCGCACATTCGAAGAACTAAGCTCGGCCTCAACTCTTTGGCGTTGTTCCTTCGTCTGCTTTGCTTTCTTCGTATTCAGAGCCTCTAACAAGTTTTCACTGCCTTCTTTGATCTTCATCTCACGACTCAATGTCTCCCTCAACGCCAATATGTTCTGTTCCGATGCAAGTCCTTCATCCTCCTCTAATCTTTCGAGGTTTGTCACGGTTGGAACTTCAGGCCTTGATGGCGTTCGCAATGGTGTTATCTGACTGCGCATCTCTGAGCTGAAACTACCTGGGCCTGTGGTGGGTGCCAGTGACGACCCCCGAGGCACAAAGGACATGGTTGGATTAGACAACGTCCTAACGGCTGGAGTGCCGATGGTATCTTGTCGTCCATCACGATCAAAACTCGCCCGAGAGCCAGTCGAACTGTAGGACTGCTGAGTGTAGGCGGCTTTCTGAGTCGGCGTCGTAGACGAACTCATGATACTCGCGGGGCCTGGCATTTGGCCATCTGCGGATAAGGCTCAACCTCCTTCGTGCGGGGGTGGCATGTGGAAAGGCTTGTACGTGGTTGATCGTGGGATGCGCGAGAAGATCAGCGAGTAGCAGTTGATGGGAGGCTGGATATGCGTATGCGGTAACGACAGTTGCGATATCGAATTCGGAGACTTCGTGTGCGAAGCAGCGAACGGTTGCCAGATATCAGTGACCAAGGATAACAACGTCGCGCAACATGAAACAATTCGCTTTCGAAGCTTTTTCACATAGAAGGCTACTAGATTACGTGTAGGCTCATAGACTGTCCGTTGACCGATACCAGAAGTTTTTCTAAACACAGGAACTATTGGGCAATTGCTGCGACAAAAGATTCGAGGGCAGTGTGGATAGGTGAGGTAACGTAGGGTAGGCTGATGGGTAAGGCAAGGAAAGGCAAGGTAAGGTAACAAACAACCTCGTCCAGCGTCATGAGGGTGTTCTGCGTGCAAGCTGCCTCCGAACTCCAGCCTAATCTCAAAGGAGAATCAACGGCCCGAGCCCTCAGCAGCGACCACACCTACGAAAAGGCTGCTCGGATGCATACCACTTTTCCCTTCCTGCTTAATACATGTACGTGGTATTACTTCTTATTTAATTTGTGAAGGATAGATACCATGAGAGCTTCATGACAGGATGTCAGTTAGAAAGACACTTTATTCATTGATAATTTAGTACGTATACGGAATTTACATAAGCAAATACTATCAGCCTTTGAATATTCTCCAACGGAAGCATTCCACTCTTTGGATCACTCTTGACTTAATAAGAATACCTCTTCTCAAGATTCAAGCCTCTGTACCTCTTGAGGTGTATTAACTACAACCGAATTGGCTTCTTGCCACTGGATAACGTCGTAGACAATATAGAAACAAGGTATTTAAACACACATGTTCACCCAGGCCATGTATGTACATAGTCTGATCTACAGAGTACCAAGTGAGATTGGGTTTCCCAGCTCAAATTCCTGGTAAGCATGTAGAAGCAAATGGAGCCACACATTTCGTATTCCGTATTTACATAGGTATGCAAAAACGCATAACACATGTGCCCATGATGAATACGTGCAGCATCAAGTAGGTATACGTACCTATGATAGAGCGCGAGGCGGTTGCTCGGTTTTTGGGAAGGGTTTGAGGAGTGAGCCATGTATGTATGTATGCACAGTTACTGTACATACATACGAAGCATGCGATGAAGATCGGGTACGGAGTTGAGCACAGCAGTTAGAGAGGCGGGGAAGGCCGCCGTATCGAATCAATGTGGTCTTGTCAGCAAAACAGCCTCAGACCATATTCCAACATATGTGCGTGAGACTGACAGACGAATTAGTTGCAGGTAAGAACAATAGTCAAATCCATGAGAGAGCATCTCATGATCTGTGGATTTATCCTACTCTTGCACCATTGGGGATGTTGCCGATAGCTGAGATTTCCACATAATATCATCTCGCATCATTTTTAACGAGTAATGTAGATAGAGGGGACGTCGGAAGAGAGAGAGATACTGAGCGTAATATCCATCCCATTCATTCCCAAGAGTAAGATTCGATGCAACAGGCCTTGGTAGATTCTCCATTTCCATTCTCCGCATGATTTTCGCCCAGGGATTCGCAAGATGGACATCGGAGGACGCCGTCTAGAGCGTTGGTGCTAGGCTCAGTGCACCACCTTACTTTCCCTACTTTTCGCATCGAAACAGATCCCGAAGCCCCACTGGCCAATGCGTATCCGTCATTTTCTCTCCATGGCGCCTGGGAATGGCCGATTGCAGAGTGTATGTAGACGTGCAGAGCGTAAGGGAAATGTTAGAGTGCGAGAAAAGATGCCGTACCTCTCTCCTTTGCCGTCACTTAGGCCATGGCCGCCGTGCTCCGTTTGGCTATGGCTATCTCAATGGCGGGCGCCGATAAGGCTGATATACTTATAATCTAGAGCTTCCCCTCTGCCAACTAAGTTCTACTCATGCTAGATAGCAATTGACCCTTCTTCTAATTCTATAGATCCTTTGTCTCTTCTTGCTTCATCTTCCAAACAATTCAGGTTTCTAACACCTAACGGTTTTACACTTCATACATATCTCAGCAATGGCTTCAGTAGCATACGCACGCTATGGCAAGGACAACGTCCGCGTCTACAAAGTTGAGCGCGATGAGGCTGCGGGAACCCAGACTGTCACTGAAATGACCGTCTGTGTTCTGTTGGAAGGAGATATTGAGACCTCGTACGTTGAAATAATTATATCCATCTCAACAAGTTCTTACTAATATGGGAAACAGTTACACCAGGGCTGATAACAGCGTAGTTGTAGCTACTGATTCCATGAAAAACACTGTCTACATCGTTGCCAAGCAGAACCCAGTCACTCCACCAGAACTCTTCGCTAGCATTCTTGGAAGCCACTTCGTTGATACGTATAAGCACATTCATGCTGCGCACATCAAGGTTGTTGTCCACCGCTGGACACGCATGACAATTGATGGCAAGCCACACCCGCACTCTTTCTACCGCGATGGCGCCGAAACACGAAATGTCGAAGCTGTTGTCCGAGAAGGCAAGGGAATTGATATTAAGAGCTCCATTGCTGGTCTCCTCGTGCTGAAAAGCACCGCCTCGCAATTCCACAGCTTTCTCCGCGACGAATACACTACTCTTCCAGAAACATGGGACAGAATCTTGTCTACTGAAGTTGATGCTAGCTGGCACTGGAAGACATTCTCTGGAATGGACGCTGTTAGACAGAGCATTCCAAAGTTCGACCAGGCATTTAATGGTGCAAGAGACATCACTATGAAGACTTTTGCTCAGGAGAGCAGCCCTTCGGTGCAGAACACCATGTACAAGATGTCTGAAAAGATCTTGAAGGCTGTACCTCTAGTTGAGGCTGTTGACTACTCGTTGCCAAATAAGCACTACTTCGAAATCGGTAAGTTTTCCCCTATAAACTTGCAAAAATTGGGACTAGTACTAACAAGCTCTATAGATTTGAGCTGGCACAAGGGCCTCAAGAACACTGGCAAGGATGCAGAGGTTTACGCTCCACAATCTGGCCCAAATGGCTTGATCCAGTGCACTGTCACTCGTTCCCAGCTTAACTCAAAGTTGTAGATTGATGAAGCGTGAGTGTGGGGCTTGATGACTGGACGATTGTAGGATTGTATATACCGGCTATTTGGTGTCACTGATGGATCAATTTGGAGCATGTTTGGGTGCATTGATATGCAGGAGTTAAATGGAGTGCATAATATTGATAGACATTCTTGATAACCATAACTAACAAATTATAAATACCTTAAAATTAAACACTTGGTTATAGACACATCAGGTTTGAGAAACAACATACTTCTTTGGAAGTACTACAAACCTACCGGGCTAGATGAATCCCACTGTTTTGATTTTTGTCTTCTAAATCTCGGCTTTGCTTTGGTCTTCCTGTTCTCAGGATTTAAATTCTGCATCTCAGCACAGATAAGCAAACTGGTACATATACCGATCAAATAAATTTCCAAGTTCTTGTGTTCTTTGCCAAATCGCCTTAGCTGTTTATTTTCGAAGTGGTTGAAGTTCTGCATTAGCCCAGAAATTTGTCCACACATCGAGCCCGTAGTCACATCTTAGAAAGGGATGAGATCAAATATAATACATTCCTTCCATGCACCGATATACCCTATGCAATACAATATGCCAAGCATCCCAAATCCTCATCAGTGCCATCAAAATACCCTTAAGCTCTTGCCTCCTTCGCCGCGGCCAGAGTGTCTTGAATACCTGGCCGTTTTGCAATATTAGGTCTTCCGTTGAAGTGCACAATATTCTGCTTGTATGGGTGGGCCTCTCCCTCAAAAGCCTTCAGTCTGTTCAATCTGTCGTCTCTCAGTCTATTCTTCGGCAGCATTCCACTGACAGCCTTTCTAAGAACCTCGGCACCACCGAATTTCTCCATCATCTCCTCCATGTTGATCTGCTTCAAACTTCCCGGGCGGGTATTGTGGCGATAGTATTGTTTTTGGTACATTTTCTTGCCAGTGGTGTGTATTTGCGAGCAGTTGGTGACGACGACGTAGTCGCCAACATCGGCCGAGGCATTGAACATGGGCTTGTGCTTGCCAATCAGAAGAGATGCAATGCGAGATGCGAGTCTACCCAGAGATGGAGGTCCAAGAAGAGGAGAGTCTGGGGGAGGAAGAGGGCGAATCGTTGAGAGGGCGTGGTGCGGCGTTGTGCAGGAGATGTGATGCCATGTTCGCGAAAAGGCGAGTTTTGTCTAGATAATATCAGTCAGGCTGCCAATGAGTTTTGATTGAGCAGATCAGAGAGTAACTCACAACTCCAACGTTTTGCGACATGCTGGCGGCTGTTGCTCCTTGAATTAATAGGATAGAAGTGGACTTCTGATGCCGTCGTGGACCTGAGCTTTCGCAATGGGAAACTTTACTCCGGTGTAGTGCCAAGACTTTGTTCCGGACCGGGAAGAGCGGCCGCGCTGGCTGGGGCATTTCAAAGCAACTGTTGATGGACCCCACATTGTGGCAGTCGGCTTAAGTCATAGCATACGTCGACTTGTTCTCCATTCTAATACTTCTTTTCACTTCGACTGTCTCTTTGATATCGCAGTATCAGTTTTTTCTCGAGATACCCCATCGACTATCTACATATCCACCATGGCCATCACTACCCCATTCCAAGTGTGTCTCACCTATCACGTGGGCAGCTACAGTTCTAACCTCCTGGACAGACAGTCTTTGCTGTACCGATGACCTGTGAGAGCTGCGTCAAAGATGTATCCGGATCATTGTACAAGCTCGCAGGAATCCAAAAGGTTGATGCAAACCTGAATGATCAATTATTGTCCATTGAAGGAACAGGTGAATTCCCCGACTGGAGATCCCCCCATGGTACAATAGCAAAGCCATATAATGCTAACTAATAACTATCAGCTGCCCCATCGGCGATCGTTGCCGCTATTCAAGCAACCGGAAGAGATGCAATTTTGAGAGGTTCAGGAGGCTCAAACAGTATGCTGCTAACTCTTCTACTCTAGTCTAAAGTTTCTAATGCTTAAAATTGCAGGTGCTGCAGTGTGCATTCTTGAGACACATTCAACAGAAGTCACTGATAAGGTTCGGGGACTGGCTAGAATGGTACAGGCGGCTCCCAACTTGACCTTGATTGATCTTACGATACGTGGTTTATCACCTGGCACGTACTGGGCCTCTATCCGTACAACGGGTGATATCTCTCAAGGTGCTGTTTCAACCGGAACAATATGGAAAGATGATAAAGAGGGTGTTTTCAAACCAAGAGGTGTCCTGGGTACGGTTGAGGTTGGTCAGAACGGTGTGGCAGCAGTGTTTTTGGATAAGCCAATTCAGATCTGGGAAATGATTGGGAGAGGCATGGTCATTTCCAAACAACACGATGGGGAGAAGAAGTATGAGGAGAATGATGAGAATACACTAGTTGGAGTGATTGCTCGAAGTGCTGGGGTCTGGGACAACGATAAGACTGTCTGTTCATGTTCTGGAAAGACCCTATGGGAGGAGAGAAAAGATGAGGTGAAAAAGGGAATGCTCTGATTAATATCAGGAGATCAAGAGCAGTGACAAGTTGTAATACCCGTAAGGGGAGTTATAGAAAGTACTTTGCTTAGTACAACAGGAAATTAAGTGCGTTATTCTATGAAATGTTACTTGCATAAGGTTAAACTGTGAGAAGGCTTGCAAAACATCAAGCTTTCATGCGTAGCCCATCTTCCATGAATATTGGGGATGCCAAGAGTTCCTTGCCGCGACTTCACTGCGGCCCGAGACTCTGGCTGCGTCTCATTTTGGAGAATGCGTCGAATCTCTGGGTGGCTTTGAGCTCGAATGGAACAAAGTGGACAGGCAATTCACGTGGGTGATCCACTATGCCATTCACGAATGATATGGTGATTGGTATCAAGAGAGTTTAAAGTTGAGACGATGACAGAATGTAGTAAACGGCAGCTTTCATGGCCCTAGACTTCCTTGTTTGCATGATTTGGGAGTTTTCCGGTCGTGGTGTACAGCGTTGCTGGTGACGAGTCCTTGTCTGGAACTTTGCAGGAGCCTTAGACTGGTCAAATGCTGACTGGGTTTGTCAACATCCCCTCTTACTCTGTATTCTCTTTTTTTTCCATTATTCTTCTTTTGCAAGGGTTTCGCAGGACTCTCTCCAAAAGTGCTGGACTGGACCGGGTCTGCTCAAACAGGCTGAAAGCGAAGCGAGTATCACGAGAGGTCATGGCGAAGACAGCGAAACGTCGCCAAGACTTACGAGGTACAATCCGGCAGAGAAAAGACAAAGCTGAGGGGGGATGAGGAATCGCACGATGTCATCGCTCTTGTATGGACCAAAGGAAGCCTGGGCGATAAAAGCTCAAGGTCGGTATCCTCGGCCAATATCCGCAGCAACATGGAATTCCAGCTATGTGGATGATTTCTTTTCATGGGTGAATTGTAGAAGGAAAGGCTCGTCATATGCGTGCTATTTCTAGCAGCACAATGTGATTGTATTATCCGTTCCTACATACGTTGCTGATTGGTAAGAATGGTGGTACGGTGTCAAAGACATGATATGGAAAGTGATAGTAGTAGTAGGAGGAGGAGGAGGAGTACTTCGTATCGTAACAAATGTAAATGGCACGCCCGTACAAAGTACCTACCTACGTTAGCACCACCTTTTCGTTGACACATTGTGTTCCTTGTGCCTCTCCTTCATTATATCATATGCCGCAACAAAGTACCGTATGTACAGTCTGTTCCGTACCTCGTACTTACAATACATACATACATTACCCTCATACACAACTTGATACTTCATAACCATTCCACTTCTTCTCGTTTGCAACTTAGCGCACTACGCATTTCGTGACCACGGACGTTCAGCGAATGTGCTTCGTGCAACACACGTCCCACGCACCCGTTACGCGCCCTGCAACAAGCGGCGTCGCGGTCGCAGAAACCCATGTCGAACCAATCGGTTTGGTATTCTGCATCTGGAACCGGTCGCTGCTTTGAAGTAATACCCTGGTCTCCAATTGTCTCTCAAGACTCGACTCCCAAGAAAGGGCCAAGATACTCGACAGCGGGTGAGTGAAGAATGTCAGTGCATTATTGACCAGTGGCCATTGACCACAGAGCAACGGGTAGACCATCACCCATCCTCGCCAAAGCGGTAGAAGTGTGACAACAGGTGAAGCATCACCCAAAGAAAACCAAAAAGAAAAGAAAGAAGAAAAAAAACCCCCCAAGCACTGTTCCATCAACAGTGATGTCCAATTATCTACGGTCCGGTCGGATAATCAGTTGAAAACCACTCAAATCTTGAAATGGAAGAATGCAGAAAGTAAAAAGAAAAGCAAGTTGAAAGAAAAGTCGAGGTCTTCGAAGTCTTGGTATAACTATCTTATCTTCTCAAAGCAGCATCGTAACCCACACATCGCTGCCATGCTTGATCGTCCATAGACCGACGAACTTGTCGTGCTCTTCTGCAGGTCGAAGCGTTAGACCCTGCAATTGCACCAGCTGCGACGAGCATCATTCGCTGCATGAATATCAGACTATTACACCCTCCAAGCCCCATTCCACATCTGATTCTGAGTTACGCGCGCTGGTCTCGTTGTTCATCCACTCATTACACAGCTTGACTGCCAGCACAAACTTTCCATACTCCTCCCACTTTGTGCTCACCGTCACTCCTCTTCAATACTACCATAATTAATAGGCCTCATCAACGAACTCGAGAACGCTCGTTATTACCAAAACCGGAAGCGTCGGCAAACTATTGTCTTCAAGTTCCAAGATATAATCCATTTACCTACTCAGTTACGAATATCCGTCAAAGGACTGTATTTTGCTACATAATATTCAAGCGCCAGTCGCTCACGAATTATAGCACTGATATACATTTGGCATCTGCCGAAAGACTGGCACTTACAGAAAGAAAAAAAAAAACAAAAACAAAAACTCACCTCAAAAGCATCACAATCTCACTGCATATACCGCTGATTTTTCGAGTCTGGTTGCATTTGATAGGACATCAAGGACTGCCATAAGGCATTCTCATCAAGGTGGTAGGCCCTTGAACCACAACTCGGCCTCTCATCTTGGAATTCAGAGAGAAACCGAAAGGATTGAGCAAAATTTCTCGCAATGTCTCTGAAACAGGTAATTAGCCCTTGGAGGACAGTTCAAGGACGGATGCTGATTTAGACAGGAAATTGAAACCTGGGTAGCTGCGCTACAGAGATACGATAGTAACGAGTTCGATGAGGCATTGAGAGAGTTTGAGAGTATTTCTGATACCTCCAAAATTCTTTTCAACTGTGGTGTCATCCATGCGACTCTTGGAGAACATGAGAAAGCTGTAGGTAGCTTCAGAAAGCCACGTGAACTGGTATTGACTGATGACAGGTTGAATGCTACCAACGAGCTGTACGACTCGATCAGTATCTCGCAGTCGCATATTTCCAACAGGGCGTATCTAATTTCTTGGTCGGCGATTTCGAGGAAGCTCTAGCGAATTTCAATGATACTCTATTATATCTACGAGGCAATAACATGATTGACTACGCACAACTTGGTCTTCTGTTCAAGCTTTATTCTTGCGAGGTGCTATTTAACCGAGGACTGTGCTATATCTATCTACAGCAGAAGGAGGCTGGAATGCAGGATTTCTCCTTTGCTGTGAAGGAAAAGGTTGTGGAAGATCATAATGTCATTGATGATGCTATTAGAGAAGAAGCAGAGGTGAGTAAGACACGGCTATTTGAAGATCTTATGGCTGATGATTATTAGGGCTATACGGTCTTCTCCATTCCTGTTGGCGTAGTTTACAGGCCAAATCAAGCCAAGGTCAAAAACTTGAAGACGAAGGACTATTTGGGTAAAGCTCGTTTGGTCGCAGCATCAGACAGAAGCAACGCGTTTACGGAATTTACTGGTGCAAAGATTAAGAATGTTTGTTACTCTCTTGGCTGATGGGATTATCAATACTGACCTACTTACAGGACGGCAAAGCTGATGTCAAAGATGATCGCCCGGCGGAGGACGTCTCTTATGCAGCCACAAATCTAGTCAAGCCTGGACTACAGAGTAAACGACTTCAATCGGAACCGCCACTTGGACGAGGCACTTTCCCACCTACGCCACCACCAGAACCGGAGAAGACCACCGCTCCAGGTTCAATGAGTCGAGGTGCTTCCGTAAGAAATGGTCAGAGACCAATGCCAGCGAAGCTCAACATGGAAAAGGCCCGAGCGAACCAAGGTTACGAGGTACGGGAGGAGCGTCCAAAGCAACAAGCTCGTGCTGCATCAGAGACTCGAGGCCCATCACGTGGATACCAGCGTGAATCGCCACGAAGAGCAACACCTCAGCGACGGGAACCATCACGGACACGAAACCAAAGGAGACCATCTGACGAGGAGGAGGAGGACGAGTACCCAGATGAGCTTTATGATATGTACGCAAACCGCAACTCTCGTAGCAGCAAAACTGGCAGCGGTAAAGCGTCCAGGCAACAATCCCGCTACGACGAGCCCGAAGATGATTATGCGAGTGAATATGACGATGGATCCTTTGATGAGGGCGAATTTGAGATGGTCTCGAGTAGACCTCCGCCGCGTTCTCGTGCATCCTCTAACCGTGGTGGCTCCCGCAAACCGGAAATACGCAAGATTCGTGTCAAGGTCCATGCTGAAGATAATCGTTATATTATGATCGGAACGGCCATCGAGTTTGCGGATCTTGTCGATCGTATTCGTGAGAAATTCGGATTGCGTAAACGATTTAAGATCAAGATGCGTGACGAAGACATGCCGAATGGTGACATGATTACCATGGGCGACCAGGATGATCTAGAGATGGCAATAATGTCAGTTAAGGCAAACGCAAAGAGAGATAGGCTTGACATGGGCAAGTTGGATGTAAGTTCTTTACCTTTCGGTTTCCAGCAATCTAAGCATACTAATTTACATGTGCAGCTTTGGGTCCAGGAGATATGAGTACTAAAATGAACGACACAAATCATAGTTTCCTCTGTTCTGTTTTCTCAGAGTATATATTCTGTTTCCTTAATTTTCACATATCCTCACATATACCAGCGAGCAATTTTACGCAAACTTAGAAGGGTGCGCTTTTCTTGGAGTTTTAATAAATGATGAAGTCTTCCTATGGGTCATAATGGTCGTTATGGCTAGGCTGGTGCCTGCCTATATTGGAGTACAATGTTCATATTATGACATATTTGAATGTTAGGAATGTAAATTTTCGTGGCTATTGACTTGATAAATAAAGGGACCGAGTAACAATCTTACGGCACCCTTGGAATGTCCTCGGATTTCATTTTGGATGCAAATGTCATTAACGACAAAGAACATGATGAATAATCATGATATTACACTTTGGTTCTAAACTAGCCGATGCTTTAATGACCGAATTTGAGCTGTTGGTATTAAGGACTTAACTTATACAGCTCGGGACCACCGTGCTGTGGATTCAAGAATTTTGAAGAACTTGCAGCAAGTACATGTATTAAACTGACCTCTACATATGCTTTAACAGACTGATCAGAGACGTCCAGTATTTACAAGGCTGACAGGTAAGGCTATGTACTTGATTAATCATGTACCCCACACGGTGGTGATGACGTCAAATTCTTTTGATTAACGCCGCAAACGCCGAAATGTCTCTAAATACCTTATTGTATGCATGACTTACATCGAATCTATTTCTTCTCATTCTGAAGTTTAGCCCATTGGGTACCCTGATTAAATCCGTTAGCTACCTCGAATAGTTTTCATGAACAACAACATCATGCCTCCATCAGGACTTGCAATAATCATAGGTGCTGGTCCAAACACCGTAAGCCGATCGTCAAAATAAAGTCGCGTTATAAAAGAACGATATCATAGACTTGAATATGACTGAAATTTCTATAGGGTACTGGCATTGCCAGAATTTTGTCTTCTCAGGGAAATCTTGCAGTGGCTCTACTTGCTCGCCGCCAAGAATCGTTGACAAGTATTCAGCAATCCCTCAAAAAATCATCGCCAAATAGCGTCATAGAGACCTTTAGCAGTGATACCTCTCCAGCAACTCTCAATAAAGCCTTCCAAGACATTAAAGGTCATGCTTCCTTCAAGGGCTTAAAACTCAAGCTTGCAATTTATTCCATCAAACATTCAAGCAAGAAGCCCTTCATGACTGAGACATATGAGGAGTTCACGAACAGCTTGGAGACCTACGTTGGTGGCGCAATGGCCTTTTCACAGGAAGTCGTCAAGCGATTCTATGACGATCACAGCGAGGCTGATCTCACCGAAACTAATGGTGAGATGAAGGGTACACTCATTTTCACCGGAACACTTGGTGCCTTGAGGGCCAATGCTGAGTTCGGAGCTTATGGTGCTGGAAGAGCAGGGGTTCGACAGCTGGCACAGAGTTTGGCAAGAGAACTGAGTGTGAAGGGCATACATGTTGTTCATACTATTGCCAACGGAGCCATTGCCGATGAGAGTGGAGAGGCTCAAAAGACAGGAAAGAAGATGAGCGCTGATGCTGTAGGACGTACCTATTTGTGGTTGAGTCAACAAGAGCCCGAACTATGGACTCATGAGTTGGATATGCGACCGGCTCAGGAAAAGTTCTAAAATTAAAACCATGTCTTGAACGATATCTTGTGTAATAACGATCAATCCCATACACTAGGAGTAACAAAATTTAAGACTCAACCGAAAATTTACATAAACACTTTCGCGTGATTATTATATATTTTACACGGTGGAATTTGATGTATATTTTTCTTTGGTTTTGCTTAATGGCATATACATACAATAAATTGATCTAACAAAATCCCACCAGATTTTAGAGACTCACAATATTTGAAGTACGTCAAACATTAATGAGCCTAGAAGTGTTCCTCAAAAAATTGGAGAAGTGTTTGATATCCTCTTTCATACTCCTTGCGTACATAAGGGTTAGAATGGTCGCCCCTGGAATGTTACTGTTGATTCCTAATCTCGGATGCTGGAAGACTTACCTTGCGCCCATCCAGCCATGAATCTGATCTTTGAATATCTCCACATGCTTTGGAACAGAAAGCGCCTTGTCGAAAGCTTCTACCTCATCGGCGGGTTCATCACCACTGGCTAAGACCGCGAATGGAATCGTCACCCTTTCTGCATCGGCTCTATCGAGCATCGAAGGATGCACTTGAGAAGCGATTTTGAACCCTGCACGAGGACCGCTAGCCAGAACAACAACTTTTCCTCCCCAACACATGCCGACAGCACCCCATTCAGCGATCCCTTCTAGCTTGCTCAGTTCAACAAGAAGCTGGGGGATCCGTTCAACTTGCTTTCCCACTGCTGCAGGGCCTGTTATCAAAGCTTGCACCTTGGCCTTCTTCTCTTCTGTTGTTGGGGGAAACCATGAGGGCTCTGCCTTAGTACCATCCAAGAAATCCGGGACGATCACGCGGTATTGATGCGTAATATCAAAATATGCAAGTATGTCGGCTCCTTCAATAGTTTGGGGACAGAAGCCGAAAATATCGTACACCATAAGAATACCCTTTTTGGCATCGGAGGGGCCTGTGATATCTTTGATTTGGTTAGCAAACCTCTTATGGCAAAAACAAGATCATATTACAAGTCTTCAAGCCGTTGACTTTGGTATAGCTGCCTTTCTCAGCATAATTGTTTACTTGAGCCGGTGGGGTAGTGCAACAAGGCTTAGAGGCCGACATCTTCAAAACCAATCAGATATGAAATATGAAATATGATTGCCGGAATTTGTAGATGATCTGTTATGCCAGCTTTCTTTGAACGATACTCCCTTCTTATAGCTGTTTTCATATTCATTATCATGGAATTACAAATGGAAATTTTGTTAAAGCCGATATCAGCGGTGGAAAGTCCCAAGTGAAGCAACGATAAACGATAAAGACACGGATTTATCAAGCAAGTTCCGAACATAGGCTGATGGGTTGGTAAAATAAGGGATCCGATCTTGCGGAGGTGGATGTAGATTTTGCTGTACATACTCCGAATTTGCGGAGTTCAATCAAGGGTGGCTAATGATGCTCCGAGATATCGGCGTTCGATGAAAGAGCTAGTTCCATCGAATCCGAATTCGCGGCGCCATCTTCAATCGGTACCATAACATCTAGACGTAAGAGTTGGAGCTTTGTAGTAAACAGTACTTATTGAAATCCTGGAAGATGCGTCGTCATTATCTATATATGGGATCGATCCCCGAGAAATTGGGGTATATCATCAATCAAGAAAAGCTAATCACATAATTTCTGATCATAATTTCAAAGACAATACCATCATCCCACAAAAGAGATAAAACAACACAACAATACTGTCAATTGTAGCGAACATGACTGCTACACCAGATTCATCGCAGCTTACTCCAATGCAGCTGGAAGAAGGAGCCGAAGGAGGTGAAATCGTGCCGATCGATAGCGTTACTCTCACAATCTCAAGACATCGTTCTTCAAAAATTGCCAAGACGGGAAGAACTGTGACATTTGATGGACCAAACGATCCATACAACCCATTGAACTGGCCAATGAGGCAGAAAATCGTCACAACATTTCTCTACGGTGTCACCACTGCTGGAAGCACATGGGCAAGCAGCATCTATTCGCCAGCCATCTCATCGATATCAGAGGAATTCCATGTTGGAAAGGAGGTCAGCACACTTGGTCTGACACTATATCTTATCGGGTATATCCCAAACCCTCTTAAATTTCGAGCATTACTGATATTGTCCTAGTTTTGGTATTGGCCCTCTTCTCTGGGCCCCTCTTTCTGAAGTCTTTGGCAGAAAAGTAGCGGTACTACCACCGTACTTCATCGCAGGTTGCTTTTGCTTTGGAACGGCAACCGCCAAAGATTTTCAGACTGTAATGATTACTCGTTTTTGTACCGGCTTTTTTGCTTCGGCTCCAGTAACTAATACAGGCGGTATGTTTAAGCCATCATATGTATCAAACATTTCTCTGATGATTCCTAGGCGTTCTTGGAGATGTATGGACGGCACAAATGCGAGGAGTAGCCATTCTAGCGTATTCCATATCGGTCGTGGGAGGACCTATATTCAGTCCAGTTGCTGGCGCTGCCATAGTTCAAAGCTATCTGGGCTGGAGATGGACTCATTATCTTACTGGCATTATGATGATGTCTATATTTGCGATAGATCTGGTGCTTATTCATGAAAGTTATGGAAAAGTTTTACTGGTTCGAAAAGCAAAGCATCTGCGTTACACAACCGGTGATTGGGCTCAACATGCACCTCATGAAGAATGGGACGTTAGTCTCAGCGAACTGGGACAAAAATTCTTAGTCCGGCCCTTTCAGCTGTTGTTTACCCCTATCTGCTTCTTCATGGTCCTTTATGTCAGTTTTGTGTATGGGATTGTGTTCCTGTAAGTCTAATGTCCCAAGTGGTCATCGATAGAAACTGACAGTTCACTAGAAATTTCGGCTCTTTTGCAATAGAATACGGTGAAATACGCGGTTGGGCACCGGTTACAGCATCTCTACCATTGATCTCCGTGTTTATAGGCTGTGTTATCGGAGGATTTGGCAGCTACTACAACAATCGCTTTTATAGTCAGGCTTTCAAACTCAATAATAATAAAGCCGTCCCAGAGGCTCGACTCCCCCCAATGATAGTAGGCTCTTTTGCACTGGTTGTAGGCCTCTTCATCTTTGCATGGACGTCAAACCCCAATATTCCGTGGATCGGGTCATGTGTGGGTGCCGCCTTGATGGGTGTTGGTTTTTTTGGTATTTTTCAGGGGGCCACAAATTATCTGGTCGATACGTTTACAGAATATGGCGCAAGTGCCATCGCCGCCAACACGCTGATGCGGAATGTATTCGCCGGTATATTCCCTCTATTCACAAATCAAATGTTTCATGCTATGGGCGTTGATTGGGCAACAAGTTTGTTGGGGTTCATATCTATCGCTATGATTCCCATTCCATTTGTCTTTTACTTCTATGGGAAGAGGATTAGAGCGAGGGGGAAATGGTCTTATAAGTCTACTTTATAATTACATTAGAACGGCCTGTATTGTATGATATTTTAGTGTATGAGATTGTTCTTAGATTTTCAGATGTCGAACACTATTCGTATATTCGTCTATGAGTGATATACGGAGCCACAAAGTCATGGTCTCCAAATCGTGCGATTAAGCCCTATGCTTTCTTGATTGAGCTTCGAGCTTTCTGACAGTGCAGTAATGGCTACATAACATGGAAAAGCAACGGAGGACATTTGCGCCCATTATAATCCTCCGTCTTGTGGATATGAAGGATATGTCTCTTGGTCGAGAGGAAATTTATGTCTACACTGACCTCTATATATCTATGTGAAGGTGTTGTCATGTGGTATATTGGTGAACCGGATGAACTGACATATACTACATGTAGATTGCGATGCCCCACACTTCAACACGTAAATCTAAGCTCTAAAACTCAGATGCCATCAACTAGTTGGTAGTTCATGCATATCTCGAAGCTTGCAGTTTTAACCAGAAACTAACTAGGGTTTACAAGTAGAGGATCACTCCGAAATGTGCGTATTTCACACGCAGTTAACACAATTATTATCATGTACCGTCATTCTTGTCCATACCATCGCAATCATGGTTCTTGCGGCCATTTATGAACACTGTCAAATTGCAGATTCCAAAATCATGTAGATGCCAAGGTAGACAGTGTCCACAGGCCTAAAAATGATAGGTGTAACGTGTATAGTATTGAGGATCAAGTTGCTCCTCGATCTCTTGAATTCTTGTAACTATTAAATGTGTTAAGTCTCCCTCCACACATGAGCATACCTTCGTAGTACAATTCGTGTAAGCTATGTCAAAGGCAGATACATAACCACAAAATTCGCATCAATTTATTTATCACTTGATTGTTTATTAATGGTGGCTAATCGTGTTACTAATACACGTGAACCACCTCGTTGAAAAGCAGCCCATACTCTCATTCCTCATCACTCATCATGCATCACCTTTATAATCTTCAACTATGCTTTCATCCCAAATAGCTCATCCCCGCCACCCGACTTATCAAATCTGCAAATCATCCTTCTATCCCTATTCAACTCCTATTTTCGTAATGGATTCTGATACTGCGCAATACTCGCCATGTCAAGATAGTCGTCAATGCCTGCCATTCCCTCTGTCTCCAAATCCTGCATAAGTTCTCTCTGCTGCTGCTGTGACAAACTATCATGTCTAGTAATGAAACTATCCTCAGGATAGAACTGTGGCCCGAATTGGAAGGCGGGCTGTTGGAAATAGTAGTTAAACTCGGCTGAATTGGGACCGATGGGATTAAGTTGCGGCTGGAGGTGACCAGGAAGTTGTGGGAGGCTAGCAGGGTCCCAGGGATTTGGGAGGTCTTGTTGACGCTGTTGGAAATCAGGGGGAATGTAGCTGAAGCGCCGGTCAGGCTGCATAGAAGGCGGCGAGGAGAAGATCGAACCCGAGCGGAATGTGGGAGGTATTGACTGGGAGAATGTTGTGGGGGGAAAGTCGGTAATAGGTTGGTCGAAAACTTGACCGAATGTTGGGGCGGAGTCGTGCGAGTTCCATTGGGATTGACCGGTTACTGAGTGCGCTATTGATACGCTTGTTGCATTTGAAATATCCGAGTTGGGAGAACTGGCGTCAACGAGCGATTGGGGGGAATTTGCTGCCAGGGAACTATCACTATTGCTGCCTAAGCGGTAGCTTTTTAAAATAGCTTTGGATATTTTTTCATAAAGCTCTGATGCACTTGCAGTACCTGGCCATCTCTCGCTGCATTTGCTGATGACATTCAACGCCATAGTAAGATGGGCCTCAAGCTCTTCTTTGGGATGCGCCGCACGAATATGAGGGAACGTGACCGTCCATAAAATCGTGTTGACGGCCATGAATAAAGTTTGCAGGAAAATCCAGGTGACTTCAACGAGCCGCATTTCCATCTGTCGACCCTGGACGGCTATATTGAAGGCGACTGCATCATAGCACTTGGTCGCAGCAGCCACCGAAGGCCTCGGTACTTGTGGAGAAGGTCGATATAGGAAGACAACCATGGTATTATATCTCCCTCTGAACCTATTAATCAACCATTAGTTATTTTCCGAGGTCGATACTTGCTCTGCGATAGGGACGTACCAAGGTTTGGCCCAACTTGGGTCCAAAGGGCTGGATTCATACCAGTCGTCAATCTTCCGCTGCATTTGTGTGAACCAAGGATGCTCATCGTTCTGCGGCTCTGCCAGTTTGCTTTGATATAACTTCCTCCGGATTTCTGCCTGCAGTAACCGCATCTTGAAAAAGTGTATAGCAACCGTCTTTTTAGCTGAAGTTGGACCAGGTAATATGCCATCAGCTGTGATATACTGATCATCAATAGCATCAAAAAAATCCACGTCAACCCTATCCTGGCTCGTAGCATAGGCATTCGGCCTGCCCAAACTATGCGAGAGCCCAAACTCCATCGAAAGGACAATCCAGGATAACCTGCGTCTCATGTCCAACTGTAGCGCATTGAGTGGTGCACCAGTTGACATGTCTTGCCCTATAGTCTCCTCTTCATTGAGACCTAGTTGCTGACAGATGCGAACGGCAAGACCAACAATGTAATAGATGGCTGTCCTCGTTGGAGTAAGCAAAGAATATTGAGCTATAAGTACCAGGCATTGGAGCGTTCTAATATCTTTCGGTGGCAATACGTATTCGATATGAGCCATCGCTGCAAGGTAATAGCTGTCTGCTAGTCCGGAATATTGCACGTCTAACTTCTGCATGCTGATAGCAAGTACCATGTTGACCAAAAAGTTTTGGTAGTGATCCTTAGATCCCCTAAGAACGTCTTCGAGATCCCTCTCGAACGTGGGTTCGTGTAGAGTCGGTAAGAGATATTGAGCTATGTATGGTTAGCTACTCAAACGCTTTTCCAATACAAAATCCACCGTTGAGAAGATAGACACAAAAACGCCATGACGTGCCCCATACCTTTTTGATTGAACACCTCAACAAGTTTCGAGATGACATCCCTTGAGGGTAACTCCAATGCTGGAACAGCGCTAATCATGGGATATGATTTCTTTCGTTTTGGACCGGTGTCTTCTGGGTGTACTCTTAATCGTACTTCAGGCACAATTTCCCGAATCGTTCTCGTGTCCGTGTATTTCTTCGCTTCTTCCATCACCAGGCGGGTCATGGCAATGCCACTTGATGGTCCCAGAAATCGTGGTGTATCATCCTTCTCGTCGAGGCGAACCAGACCACCAGGCCGCACCATGCCTTCGGTATCCTCAATCCACGTATCATCTGTATATTCGCCTAGTCTCGCCTCGAGTTCGCGGACCTTTTCCTGTAGTCGAATTACATAGGTTCTTGAAATTTTCCGTCCCTTACTCGTGTCGAAATATTCGCAGACGGCGCCGCTCCTTTCACAAGGTAAGCATTTAGGGAGGGTGGGGTCGCATTTTGTTTTCCTCTAACATCACTGATTAGCCAGCTGTTGAGTGAATTCTTGGTAGTGGGCATAACTAACTGAACGACATCTACAACATGCTGTCAATGTATGTGCGATCTTCGAAGAATTCCTATTATTGTCGCCATTGTCCCCGCCGTTCGAGGGGTTCTCTTTGCCTTTCCTCTCTCGCGCAATGGGTGGAGAGGGGTGGCCTTGATGAGAAGAGCCGCCAGTGTCCATGGACATTTATCGATGAGGAATCCCCCAAGAGAATCTCTGTAATTTTCAGATCAAATTGACACTGATTCCGTTGATGTAAGAATGCGGCATCTTTGTCCATGCATGCGGGGCAGGGTTGTTTATGTGGTACAGACTCGAGAGTGCATTCCTCTTTTGTATGTTTCGAATGGCAATGCGAGTTGTTTATCAGGACATTTGAGGACTCGAGCTACATTAAAGCTGGGAAGTATTGTGGTTGTCGTTGGAGTCTGATAGGGTATGCAATATCAGGTGTCCGTGGGTATGTAAGGTATGTTTGTATCTGAAGACGCAATCGTGGTCGGCGTGTCGTCTGGAATATGGGGGCACGTGAATAGAGCGATCCTGTCAGGTAACAGTCAAGGTACTTATAAATGATGGTATGCACGATTGAACTATCATCGACACGCTGCCATGGAAATGTGCCGAGGGTATAATATTGGGTGTGTGGGTAGTCAAAACGGAATGTAGGTGTATGTATGCGGCGGATGTATGTACGTATTATGTGGGTGGTGCGAGTGTGATTCCGGATGGGGTGTGTACCAAAGGGGTGGGGAATTTGAAATAGAAGTGCGTATAATATGTATGTGTGTATAGGAGAGGAGGACAATATGCGAAAGAGGCTCAAGTGATGCTTTTATCTAGAAACCATTTATATTTTCTTTTTTGGTGGGGGAGGCTTTGGAGGAGGCTTTGGGGGCGCAAGGTCAGATTAATGGCAATTTGTGAGGTAAGTTAAGGCACGGTGTGATCTCACGACACTGACACGGGCCATAAGGGCAGGATACGAAGCCTGTACTCCGTCACTACATACCTTACACAGCAAACAATAATGGGGAAGAGGAGAGGAAGGGAAAAGCCACAAGCACAGATCAACTGGTGAAGAAGGGGTGAAAGGATGAGGACGAGGATGGGGGATGAGGGATGAGGGATGATAGATTGGGGATTTAATGATCGTTGAGATGAATACCTATTGTCGTCATTCAACCATGGATCCTTTGTCCTTTGTAGTAAGTAGTATCTTGTATGTATATATATACTTACGTATAGTTTACCATATTATATATATTCTGCAAGTACTCTCTCTCTCTCTCTTCCCTCTCTCCTCTCTCTTCCCTCTCTTTCCCTCCCTACCCCTTCCCCCCCTCCATACACATACTGCATATACATGCGTATTCTGTACGTACGTACGTAGGTACACACTCATACATACATACTTTGACTCGCAGAACTTCATAACTTCTTCACAGCTTTACTCCGTAGGGCAAGACTTAATTTTTGGAGCCTTGCTAAGCACAGACTCAAGCGTTCCGTACCGAAGGGACTGTCGTGCTTCCGACAGGGTATGTCGATGCACTTTGATGCACTTGATTAGAGGCTTTACACTCAGTGCCAGTGCTAGCATCAAATAGCGGTCATGGTGAGTCCATCTCCGCGATGCGGGCAGACCGACGACGACAACGACAGCAACGACAGATCAACAACGGGACCTGGCTTTGGATATGTAAATCAAGTGGTCAGACCTTACCATAAGAACTCGAGGGGGGCATTGTGGTACGCCAGCATCCAGTAATAATGAATGAAATCTTTTGTTCCTTTTCCCTCTTCCCTTTTCCCTTCCAATTCCTCTTGTCCCTCAATTCCCCGGTCCCCGTGTCACGCCGCACGCAGCGGTAATCCTATGAAATGGGAGTCTTCGCCTCGGCTCTAGATATTCCCGACACCGATACTGATAATGGAATCGACGCAACGAGATAGGTCGGTGGACTCTGTAGACGCCTAAGGTAAGGCCAGTCCCGTACCTAGGTAGGTATCTTAGACAGGCTTACCTCACCAAGTGTCCAATACCTTACCACCTTACTTACATGCACTTGCTTACTTATTCACCAACTTACTTACTTACTTACTTACTTAGGTACTGTACTACCTCGTTCCCTGTGTGTCTGTTCCCTCGCTACCTCTCAACTTATTTAGAAGCGGAAAAGACCGCCAGACTGAACTTAAATAGTTCTACAGACTTGTGGAAGTGCTGTTGGTGCAACGCAACAATAGACATGCTCTTAAAGACAACATTCTTGGAGATAATCCTAAGAAATTAAAGGCGTATGTAACATGGTACAGCCACAGGTTGAGATCATGTCGTACAGGATGTCCAAGTACACACATACATAATATGTATGTGCCAAGTGCCGAGGTAAGGATTAAAGACTTTGCTTGTGCGTACTTTCTTGTCTCCACTGCTGTTTGCGGTCACTCATGTCATGGTCCTCGTGGCTAAGGGAACAGTACAGAGTACTTAATACTGTGTATTGTATGCAGGGGCACGGGGTATATGCTTACGTATGCATGTATTATCATGGGTGATGTATCTGTATGTATCTGTTCAAGGTCTGTCTCTGGCTTATTCTAGGAATATTACTCCGTACCAACCAACGCCATAGTAATGAGTAGGAATTTTTGGGTATTGATGTACGTATAGATAGATATACATAACATGTGTGCAGTATGCTCTACCACAAAATCAATTGAATCTGCAAAGGCATTCTCCCTTGTCATCCAATATTAGTGAATGAGATGAGAAATATCCAAGGCTACCTCCTAAGCTACTTACTACTGTAAGTAGTACCGTCAAACCCAAGCAACCCAAGGTACATCGATAACGTTAAAGCAAGGTAAGTAAAAGGTAAAAAGGTAACTGACATGTTTTTACTCCGATCCGACTGCGCCGTGACTCAATTGCTTAGTGAGGTTATGGATACTGACTGAACTTACCTCACCTCATCTTCGATACTTACAGATGATCGACCGCTAAGTAATTTTTTCTTCTGTCGCAAAGCCAACTTGGATCCGATTGCACAGATCAAGTGAAAAGAGGGTCTTGCCATACATACACCGTCATACCCCCTTCATTCGCTTGCCTTTTGATTTATTGTACTACGCCATAATATTGCTGCGCCATGCTTGGAAGACCAGAGCTTCAATGGAATCTTTAAAGCTCAAGCCCACATCAACAAAGAAATTGTGGCTGGAGAGGCTGGAGAAGGTCATGCACCAGATGGTCCCTTTGAAAGACCGTTGACGCTCCACAGTACTACCTTGGGTACCTTAGCTACCTGACCTACGGTAACTGAACGCCCAGGAAGGCGTGGCTAGGGGACTTTTCGATACAGTAGAACTCAAAACATATTGATGGACGGGTGGGGGGCGGACTTTCCTAACCTCCGTACGGAGTACAGATATTAGGTGTATTTGTGTTTTAGATTCCAGGTTCTATATGGTAATGTGGTGCTTTAGGTATTGTGCATGGTTGATTAATGGTTATTGACAATTGATAATTGATTGATTTATTGATTTATTGATTATAGTATATTTTCCTGTACGGTACACCATGGCACGTGAGAGGTATCACAGATGTGCACCTCACATGCCTTCCATGCCTTCCTTGCCTTCCTTGCCTTGCCTTTGCCTACTTAGGTACATATGATGCATGCATATTAATACATTACAATACACATATACTCCGTAGGTAGTCAAGTATATATGGTACGTACTACATTATGTATTCTCTCACTTTTTGGGTGCTCTAGCTAATAGTTGAATGAAATCATGCGTGCATGCTTGCCCCGCCATACGTTGCTGATACAGATCTACCTCCCGCTACCGCTGCCGCTGTACCAAAAGATCTTCTCACTTTGTCCTCGTCCTCGTCCTCATCTTCGTCCTCATCCTCGTCCTCCTCTACCTCACCTGCTCTATCGTGTCTAATACGACTTACCTCGACTATCCAGTAGTACCCCCATCATACATCTGCTGTGCTCCTTTGTTCTCTGTCCCCGTGTGTCACTCACTCAGTCAATTCCCCATCCTTCAATTGCTCATTCCACTCTTCTCTAAACGAAGAACGAACTCTCTCAATCACCACTACATCTTGCTACTACAAACCCACCCCGTGTACCCCATACCGCATTTTCTCACACTTGCTTCCTTTCCACATAATTCAGCCACTCGGCATTTTGATGCACAGGTACAGATAATCCTTTTCAAATGTACATACGTCAGGAATCGAATTAGCTAGAGCGAGACAAGAGAGAGAGAGAGAGAGGTAGAAGACGAGAGAGACGCACCACACGACTCAGCCTACATCATTCTGTACTCAGCCTGCACTCAGCCAACTTTTTTACCTTACTTTACCTCGAACATTCATCCCCCACCCCACATCGAACCCACGGACGACCCAACGCTCCCGCAAGCAAGTACCAAACACCAAGCAGAGCCATACCGCACGGTGTGCGGATAAGCGATAGCGGTCACTGACGGCTTTGAAAATTATCACGGGGCCCTGTCGCACTCGTCAGTACATAACATCAAGCAGTAGTGGTGCTGAATGCGTGTGTGCGTGTTGTGTGTGTGCGCACAAGTGTGAAGAGTGTGTTATCCATAGTTGCACATCGTGTAAGTTATGCCCGCATATTCTGCCCTTCTTTCCCTCCCCAAATCATTCCCCATCAAACAGCCCCTTCACGACGACAGATATTAGTCTACATTCGAAGATGCCATCTCGTCCCCCTCGTCTTTTTCTTCCCTCAAGTCATTCGATGTATCAAATTTCCTGCCCAAAGTCAGACAAAGGGCATCATCTGGGAATATCATGGTGTACACTGTATCAAAGTGGATACCATCAATCAACATGAAGTATCCACCTTCGCTCACATATGATATCCAGAGCGCAACCCACGAGTCTCGCTCATCGAAATTCATCATCGACGGCTTTGATGTGCAATCGTGTCTAGTCTTGGCTTTATCCACCCCCAGCCTCTACGACATGGTACGACCAAGCGCAGCCGACACGCCGCTCCTGCGTGTCTCCCGACCAGTATCGGCCTGTTCAAGATGTGAGTAGCGAGGGACAATCCCTTCCTTTTCTAGCTTCTTATATGCTGAAACTTTCATAAAGGTCGCTCAGCGAAGATCAAGGTCAGAACAACGGCCAAGTGCAGATCACGTTCCATGCTGACCATTTCAAGTGCGATGGCGCCCTGCCAGCATGCACTGCTTGTGTAAAATCCGGTCGCTCTGAAGAGTGTTCCAGTGCCAATGATCAATTCGCAAAGGGTAAAGAGAGAAGGTTTGTGTGTTGTATCATTTCCCAAGATTACCATACTGATCGATCTCGTAGTTATGTGGCGTCTCTTGAAGCTCGTATTGAGAAGTTGGAGAAACGCCTGACTTATGCACAGCAGCGCAGGGAATCGGTTTCCATGCAGGAAGACGCTTCTCCAGCGTCATCTGATCGAAAAGACTCCTTGGCCACTATCAGAGCTGCTGTTCAAGACACTGCTGCAAAGCGCAGGGAAACCACCGACGTAAATGAATTGGTGTCCGATTTTGGATTTCTGCATGTCTATCAGAAAACTATTTATCATCAGGACGATTATTAATTGTTTATAGGTCAGTTAATGCGACTACGCGTGACTTTGAGTCTTCTACGACGAATATGACATTCGCTCGTCTCATTCTGGCTGCTGCCATAAACGCCCCTTTACCGCAAGTAGGACAGCGGAAGTTGCCCTCAAGACCGGCAGCAATGGCATTGATCCAGATCTACCTTGACAAAGTCTACACACTATTCCCTGCGTTTCTCGAGACTACCATATTCCTATCAGTTGACTTGTTGTACCGAGACGATGGACGAACTACTGATTTTGATAGATGGCTTGTATATATGATTTTGGCCATTGCATCAACGAGTCAGTCACGCAGTAATACGGATCAGTTCTACAGAGATGGACTTGCCTATATTTCGACCGCTCTCTCCAATGCAGATGAGGTCTTGATCCCTGGATCTATTTATCAGATCCAAGCCTTAGTACTTTTAGTACAGTATGCGATGTTCGATCCGGCTCATTTTGACAGCTGGCAACTTATCGGCTTTGCCTGCCGCTCAATTGTTGATCTCGGCTTTCACCAAGATCCGCCAGAACACCAGCAACCTGACAAGCAGAAGCTTGAACTCCGAAGGAAAATATTTTATTGTGTATTCTCTTTAGACAGGTCGGTGCTTATATGACTCACGTTGAATGCGTCCTGTGCTTACATTCAATAGATCAATCAGCATGGTACATGCGAGAGCCTTCTCATTCACTGACGATGCAACGTCTGTTGCAATTCCCCTAGCCACCCCTCAAGCCAGAATAAAAACAACAATGGGCACATCCCTAGGCTATAGCGGTGCCCAAACAGCCATTCGATTCTTCGAACTTCGACGAATTCAATCTAAATGGTACCAATCCCTCTTCCAATCCAAGGAAGGACCTCTACCAGAGGGGTCTAACTACGTATGGGGCATATGCCAGGAAATGCGGGCATGGTCAAAATCCATGCCTGCAGACCAACCTCTCAGCATCGACACCCTATTCAACCTTGAGCTCCTCTACAGCTCCATTTACTGCTTGACGCCTAGCAGCCGCATGCCCGAAGTCACCGAGATAGGCAAAACGCTCATCTTCGAATACTCAATCGCCTACATGCTCAAGATTCATCCTATTTCCCAGGAAGTAAACACCGCATTCTATACCTACCACGATGCGCTCCGCGTCTATTTCATCGGCTCCCAATTCGTCTCTATCCTCTCTACTAACCTCATTCCCCTCCTCGCTGGCCACTTGCCCTACGTACCCATCAAGACCGATAACTCGCCGCCTCCGCCACCGATTCCTAACCAGGGCCATGCTAATAATTTGGAGAGGAGCATCAATACTATCGAGCAGGTCATAGACACGCTCCAGACTTTTGGTCAAAGATGGGAAGATTCTAAGTCCTTGCAGATTGGATTTACGATGCTCAGCCAGGGTTTACTGAATGAGCTCTACGCAAGGAGGGGGAATGCGGGGTTGAGAAGGAGGCAACAAAGTAGTACAGATCATTATTAATATTTTTCTTTTTTTTAATTATAGGGTTCAAGATTTCTTGAAGGGGGTCCAGTCCATTGAAGGGGCAAGTGAGTGAAATTATTATTACGTGGTTGGGAAATTGAAAGTCACGTAGTATTTTCTGTGTATTAATAAACTAATAGATACCCATCATCGCTTCATCTTTTTTGTCTACCTGACTTATTTGCTGCCAATGTAACTTGAATTTTTCTTCCCGGAAAAAAAAAATGAAGAGGTTATGAGACCTCATGGATTATTAACAGGCACGCAAATGTTATTCAGCCTGTTCATGGAATTGAAACCCAGGAACATTAAACAAAGAAAGGCAAAAAAGACATGTTAATTGTTTCTGGGGGCAAGATTCGGTGTCAGTATGCACTCTACGTATTTGAAGTGATTGGAAACACTGCCCGTTACATATCAGGAGAGCAGAATATCAGAATTGAATGGTGAGATATAAAGCTGGCAAGCACAAGCGATTCTGGAATAATTAAATGATAAAAGTGAGCATTAAAAGCAGTTAAAACATTTTTGGTACACGCCACTCACCTCACCCGAAGCATATATATCTATACAAACTCGTCTCCATCGTCATTCATTACTCTTAATCTACTTCAACAATATGCATAAGGTAGGACCTCATTACTGTCAATCAACCAATTCAAATTTCTCTTTAGCCATTAGTATAACAAGCAAGAATCCCCGCGAGGGCTTTTGTTACCTTGTATTTTTTGAGGCACGGCATTCCAAGCCAGTCTGATGTGAGTTTTTATAACCTAATCTTTCTTATATTTTCCTCTTGAAAATGAACTTTGTTTTGTTTCAGGTATTTATAGGGCTCTATATTAAAATATGCCCTGCATTCGAAGAGAAGATTGACGCAGCTTCTCAGGCGAGCGTTCGGAGTGATATGGGAGATAAAGTATTTCATGGAGATGAGATAACAAGATGATATAAAATAGTCTGAGAGATGTTTTATTGGAATTTACTTTGTATTGAGGTATTGGTTTCTATAAGTATCTTGCTGAATAGTCGAAAACCCTTTGTGGTGACTGCCTAACTGTGTTAGAGCTGACAAACATGGTCCTTCTTTGCGGATACCCCCTCCAACTTCAACAACCAAGGTTGCTCTTGCCCTTGAAGGTTCACATCTGCAGAATTATATCTCTCCCCAGTATGCTCATCATACTGCACATCAACAACGTTTTTAGACTCATATTCTATACTTCAACATCGATATTAAACTTCACATCTCGGCTTTCTTTCTTGCTCAACATTTGTCCTCCAATAACTAATCGCTTAGCCCATACGGTTTCAAGCAGAGAGGAAAGTCTGTCGATACAATGCCACTCTATGCGGAGATGAGAAATAGGAGAATTGGTAGAGTCAGCAGAACTCGACTTTGGTTCAACAGGAAGACAAGGGGGTTGAAGAAACGTTTCGGCGCCACTGTTGTGCTTGCTATTCTTCTTGTGGCGGGTTTAGCCTCAATACTGGCAGTTGGTGTCGTTATACCGTATATTCAAAGCTCTGAAACGCAGAGTAAGCATGCTAAGAACCCTTTGAAACTTGGTAGTGCCGTGTCGACGGTGAAGCAAAAACTTAATCTGAACTGGCCCCTTCTCAAGGCAAAGTTCATGAAAGAAGGGATGAGCAAGAGGGATTTTGCAACAAATCTCGACCATCCAACATACACGATAGTTCTGGTTTTCTTCTGGTCTTTGGTTATTCTTCTCTGTGCTATTACCGGTGTGCTGATCGGGCATGTGAGTAGATGACCCATTTTTCTTGAAACATAGGCGCTAACATAGAATCCAAGTGGTGTAACTCTAAGTGTGGTGGAGATGCCTTTAAGAAACTCTTACAGTGTTTCTGGACCCAGTTATCAACGTACCTTCCATGCTATCGTAATGCAAGACATCGACATGACGGAGACCTTGAGGCACAGACACAATATCAAGATGTGCAACAAGTGGATGGGCCATCGGATGAATTTAGAACGAATATTGAAGACTGGCGTGAAGATTCCTACATAGTAAGTATTTGAATTAAGATAGGCTTGAAAGAACTGACATCCATTACCAGCCAGATCGAAATCCTGAACTTACCGTTCTCACAGACACTGAAGTCCTTCCAGAACAGCATACTACATCATCATCATCATCATCATCATCATCATCATCGCATCAGAGGAACCCACCAGAATGTTCCAGTCCGGTACCAATGAATAGGGCGGTAAGTATTTTTTTCAACTTGGTTTGTTTAAGAGCTAATGTAACTTTCAAGTCTGAAACCGATGCTCTCCTTCCTGACACTCCAAGCCGTCTCTCCAAAGACAGCACGTTGGCCCCCAGTGATCAGGCATCACAAATTTCTGGAGCTCAGTTATATCAGCCTCTCTGGAGGGCCTTGAGCCGTTTATTTCGTCCTCGGCAATCTGTACCCTCGTCATTCACCTCAACTCCATCTAATAACGAGACAACAGTCGCCCCCATGTCACCAGTTCAATCTAATCCAAGCCCTCATCATGGTGACCAATCAACAACAAATTCTTCCAATTCACCAGTCCGCTCCTTTCCCGATTCCCGCCGAATGCCATCACTATCTTCAGAAAGTTCAATTTCGAATGACTCATTACCCACAACAGTGAAAGGGGGGATGGGACCATCAAATCTTGCAAACCGTGTTCGCGGCGGTAGACAGTCATCTTCTGGTTATGGTTCCACAGACGATAATGCTTGCACTATGCACCGGATGAGTATTTCAGTGAAAACGAATGAGGATACCATCATGCGGGCTTCACCTGGTATTATTGTATTCAAGAATTTGAGTGAACAGGATTTTAGTGGTGATCAGGTATTGGAGATGGAGGAGGGGAGAATCTTTTGGTTGAGTGGTTGAAGTGATGAAATTGGCTTTTTTTGTTTTTGTTTTTTGGTCTCCTCTATCGTTTAATAGGGTTTATAAGCTGCGGATTATTGTTAGATGTGTTCTTGTCGATTGCGTGGGGCATGACTTGACCTGGCTAAAGCAGGGCGGAGCATTTTTATTCATTATTGCGTGCTGCTTATCTCTGAGTATTAACTGGCAGATAGCCAGTTTAGTTGTGGCATTTGATTTTTCTTTGAAGCCTATATTTGGCTAGCAGACTTACTGATTGATCCTAATGTTTAAATTGTAAGTTTCCTGAAAGTTCTTATTGAATGCGAACTGTGACTGTAAGTCGTACGTAACCTGGGCCTACAGCAGCACTCATAAAAGTCTTCTATAGTGCTCTACAATATATTTGAAAAGCGTATGCCTATTACAGACCGGGGTCTATTCATAATTAAAACGACAACTTGGAATAAGAGCCGCCAGATGAGATCTGAAGACGATTGGCTTGTTGCCAACCTTCTTTGAATGGTGGAACCCTTTAAGAAGTTTCTCAATAACCATAAGTCGAAATCCTTCCAGTAAAGTATTTCATAGACTTCAACTATACAAAGAGGTGCCTACGGCATATCATTGGGCCGTAAAAGTAGAACAAACTAATTGAAGAATGCTTAACAACGACCAAGAGGAAGAGCGCATGAGACTAAGACAAGGATAACGACAACTAAAACAATAACAATGATAATAATGAGGAAGAAGAGAAAGAGGATAGATGGTGGGATGATATCCCTACCTTTATATTGGCAGTGCCACAAAGAGTCTAGAACGATCTCGAATACCGAAAAATGGACCATTAAAAAGCCTCTCATAAGACAAAAGATAAGTCCATCTCCTAACAGTACAAGCTATTCGCTTGCAAGGCTTTCTCCTGGCCCTCGAAGTTCTTCACCATCATGCGTATTCATGATGTCAATCCAGACGTTATATGCAACGGTGAGCTTTATACAGCACTTCTAACCTGCTACATTGAAAAGTCAATCTTTGTCGAAATTCTAAAGGACATTGTCAAATCACGTGCGGATCCTGGGTTTCGGTCCCTAGCCCTCTCTTCGATCTGGAGTGGAAGGGAGTGGGTGGTGCATGTTCCCATCCCTATCTCCATGATTGCGTCAAGTTTCCCCAGTTCACCCAGCAAGGCGCAAGGAGTGGCAGACCAAGGAAAATAAGGAGATCCAGAAGACAGTTAGAAGGGTTGATTATGCTCTAGAAAAGAAGGACCGGGCCATGCCGTCACTTTCAATAGTGAGTGTACCTCCCGCGTATATCAATATCAGCACTTAATTGAGCGATAAAGATACAAGGAATATAGATGAAGAAAGGGTGTCGTTTATGGCATACACAATTGAATCCAAGTATCCACAGATTACATGTCACGATTAAAGTCAGCAAACCAAGAAACAAATAAATAAGTTAGATACACCGATCTAACCCCCCAGATACTACATAAATATAAATAAATCACACATACAATGCACAGCAGTACGCCGCAGATGATCTAGCCCTTGATATCGGCGACATGAGCATGTCTCTCGACAGGCACACCATGTACACCATCATCCGTGCTCGACATGTTATCGACACCAACGTGTGCATGGTGCGCGTCCTCAATGTGTAGCAGGTCTCCACCCTTCTCCACGTGGTTGGAACCGCCGAACAGAACATCCATCTCTTCGAGCGATACTTTCTTGGTCTCAGGAATCAGGAAGAAGACAAACAGAGCAAGAAGGACGTTTATTCCAGCGAAGAAATAGAATGTGTAACTGTGAGGAGAAGTTAGCGTTGAGATATGGGTGATTAGGGAGGGATGGAGAGGAGACTTACAAGCCGCAGTTGTTGAGGAAGGTCGGGAAGAACTGTTGCAAAATCGAGTTGGCAACGTTCTGCATCTGCGAACACATGCCGACGGCCTGCGCGCGTACATTCATACTGAAGACCTCTGCAGTCCAAATCCACACTGTTGCACCCCACGATGGCTTGTAAAACAGGATAAAGAAGAACAATAAGAACACAATTGCAATGCCCACAGGTTCCGACTTGCCTCCAGTCGCAGTATCTGGCGTCTTGATGCCGACGGTGGCTACAATGATCATGGCCCCGGCCATACCGATGGCACCGACGATGAGCAGGAACTTACGTCCGAAGCGGTCGACAGTCCAGATTGCGTTGGCGGTAAACAAAATTCCGAAAGTTGCGTTCAAGGCGTTGATCAATGCGATTGTGCTCTTGCTCGTAAACACCTTCTTATAGATCTTTGTCGAGTACGTGTTCAATGTGCCCTGGCCGGTTACCTGCTGACCTGCATTAAGTACGAAGGCCAGGAAGAGACGCTTGCGAACGGAGCGGTCCTTCCAGAGAGCGGAGTAGGACGAAGAAATGGCTTCCTTCTCGAATTCGATGGCCTCGCGGATCACGAGGACTTCATCCTCGACGTCTTGCTCGGTCGGGCGCACACGACGCAGGGATTGGCGCGCCCGCTCGACCTGTCCACCATGCTGGATGTACCAACGGGGGGATTCAGGAATGAATGGAAGCAGGCAGATGATGATGGTGGGAACGAGAAGTTGGAACATCACTACCATCTTCCAATCCCATTCGCCAAGCGTTTCTGTGTGTTTTGTGCAGGCGAAGTTCACCCAATAAGCAATAAAGGAGCCGACACTGTAAAACATCTGCCAGAAGGACATGATCTTTCCGCGGATGTCGGGAGGTGCAAGCTCGCCGATGTAGATTGGCCCTGCAGCTAGGGGTTTGTTAGAATGGACTATGCGTAGAGAGAGGGTTGGGATACGAACTGAGTGCAATTCCTTGTCCGAGACCAATGATGACTCTACCTCCGATGAAGCAGCCAAGTGAATGCCTTGGAGAGAAGGTCTGGATGAAAGTTGCGATGATGGTTAGGAAACATCCGATTCCCATACCCCATCTTCGTCCAAGGTAGTCTGCCTGCAACGCCGTCAGTCCTTATTTCCATCACACGGTTGCAACGGTGAGAATATCATACCAAAGGACCTCCAAGGAACCAACCGGCAACAATGGCACCAACAGTGTAGGCAGTGTTGACTGCTCCAATTTTCTCGGCATTCTATACTTACTGTCAGTCAAGAGCTCCTTTTCCTCGCGAAAAAAACTCACGGGATTGTTGAAGTAGGCATTCCAATTGTCTGATCCCTGAACAGAATTATAGACAGAGGCATCGTAGCCGTAGAGTACCATACATGATGCGGCCACCAGTGAAATATACCTGTGTTGTCTCAAATCAGCCCATACTTCGTGTGTGTTGTTGTGGCTGGTGGTCGCTAGTTACCAGTTGTATGCTCTCGTTTTGTCCATCATCTTGGGCGACGGAGAGTATCCTCGACCACGATAAATGCCTAATATTTGACCCCCCAAAAAATGACGAGAGTGAATGAATGAATGAATGCGATCAGTCAACACCTATGATAGAGCCGACTTGATTCAATATCCAATATTCAATTCAATTTCTAGAGAGAGAAAGGAGTGGTGTGGGGGGGAAGGACATGGGATTATGTAGACTTTTTGCGATTGTTCTCTCTCGTACAACTTTGAGGTGCATGCTCTGAGTCTGCATGTTACTGCAGGGAAGATATATTGCGGATGTGACGACCAGGGGTGGGAAGGTTTGTCGACGCGTTACTACACACTGTTACCGATGGCCACCCTACACCACTCAATGACCAGCCGGTGTCAAAGTTAGAAAGTTTATGCGATACAATCGAAGCACTGACATGCAGTGAGATAGTGAAAAACGAGCTCGACTCACCAGGTCAATTGGGTTAAGCTGACGTTTGGTAAGTATGTATCTACGTAGTAGTACAGTAAGTAGAGAGGAAGTGGGTTGAGGCGCCACGGGAGATTCTAGAGCGAGAGAGAGAATCCTCAGTCATCACTCATCACTCATCACTCATCACTCATCAAGTGGCATCCAAGGAGAAATAATTCCACAGACGGCACTCCCAATCATTCAGCTTGACCTCGTTTTTGCGCAAAGAAAAGGCCACTATCTTTCATCTATTTCTCCATTTCTCCACAGCGAGCTTACGATCTTGACAAGCCACTACCCCATACCCCATACCCCATATGAAGCCAATCTTCCATGGCACGATGGCGTCGAGATGCTTTGGGGTCAACGGAGAATCTCCTGGACCAATTCTTCCGCGAATGAGATTCGCCCAACATAGCCGAATTGTTGGAGTAAAACACCCGGTGTACAGGAGACACAGTCAAAGAAGCACCTCGGAGGCATATGCCAGGATAGAAATACCCAAAATACCCAAAATTGATGGCGCGAGGGTGTGCGCAGGCCGTAAATCTTCTGTGTGGGGTTCCCGTGCGAGGGCAGCATGATCAACGGGGGAAACATAAACCACGACCTTACCCTCATCCTCACGAACCAAAGTGTCTTCTTCTATCTTTGATCTTGACCTTCTCTGTGTGTGGCTTTTGTCCAATTCTTGAATTGCCCTGCTCACAAAAGGTCTGGCCTGGCCTGACAGCACTTTACTTTACTTTGTATTCGAGCACTATCGCTTCGTGTTATTTGGGTGTTTGTCGTGTAGTGAATTTAAAGTCAGTCGAGACGTTGCCGACGACCCTTGTTAACTTCCCCGGCCTATCGCCTTTTATTTGCGGAGCAAATAATATTGTTTGGAAAGTATTACAGAGCACAGCGGGAAAAAGCAAAGCAAAGCAAAGTAAAATCTGGGGAAGCGATCAATGCTGGGCGATTTGAGAGGTAGAGAAGAAGGGTAGTAATTATTTTCGGGGTGGTCGGGGAGAAGAAGATGGCAAATAGTTCGTTGAAAGAGAGAGTATGGTGGTATGCTTCATACGTAGTACAACAACAATATGATCATACTGCGGTGCATACATACTTTGTCACTTTTCTTATGACATCGCACGCACACGTCGTAGATAAAGGACAAGCCATCCTCGACGGCAATCTACATGCTTGCCCCATAAAATGTATGTACTAAGTACGTATGTACATACTACGTACATATATACTCTGGTGATGTATGTATGTACTATGTAATGTACATACATACATGGCAAGGTAAGGGTCTGCTATTGCTTTGGCGTTGGATGCACATTGGTGCGAATAGAGTGTGCCGACTCCTGGTCGACTCCTAGTCTATCTTCTAACATCTCATCTAGCAGACCATCGAATCGGACGCCCACCCTTTCCCGACCGGTTTCCAACACAACAATACCTCCCCAACTGTCAACCCTCTCCAATCGTGGTCCTGCATTTGACTAAGCTGCAAAATGACCAAAGAGACATTCGATTCCTAGCAGAATGGCGAGGGAGCGGGTCCTCACTGGTAGCATGTTTCACAGAACAGCTCAATTGTCTTCCTCTCCCTTGGTGGACGAGACAAAGAGCATACAGCTAAGGTAGGAATGGCCGGCCTTGAGCTATGTGGATCAGTCAAGGACTCGTGATTCTTATTCATGTTATAACCCAGGTCTCCCTTCCGAACCACAGGAGAACCGTTCTGACTTCGGGTATCTAAGATCAAGGATGGATGATTAAGGCCATGCGAGATGTTGGAATTGCATTGTGGCGTGTCTGTTCAATCAGTTGGAGAACACGGTCATCTTGACCCCTTCCGTGCCTCTACCTGCTCTCACAGCCCTCAGACCAGGGGCAGTACCCGGGGCATGCCCGCTCCCTCCCCCATGCGCCGTCCTTCTGTGCGCATGAACAGGAGCTGCCAGTTGGGGGCTGCAGCTAGAATCAATAGTCGTTTCTATGGGTATTCTCATGCGTTCCTTGAAACGGGTAACGATTTGCCAGAAGCACGTTGCTTATTGAATTTGTCTGCAATCAATCAACTTAATCAATTGCTGACTCCAACTTACAGCTTAATAAGAAGATCGTTCCTTGTTATGGCGTTGGCAACGCAATCCTCGCCATGCGGAACTGCTGGATGGGGAAGACGGCCGACGACTTAATATCGAACAGGAGAGATCGCAATGTTTGTTGCCCGCCATGGGCAGAAACTCAATGTCCGACATGCTTCTACACGGTACGGAGTACACGGTCGTGATAGCCTCTCCAGTGGCCTTGGGTGCAATGCTAGTCCGAGTACCACCTCCGTATCTTCCGTATGCTCTATACTTGCAGCCGCCCCTCAAACATTGCCGATCCATACTCAAATATACGTGAAGTCTCTCATGTTCACTTCCGGTCTCTCCGTATATTATACATTATCTTGAAAAGTGCCCCGCTACTTCTTGAGTAGCAAGTGATTCTTTCTTTGAAAGATTCTATCTGCCAGTCTCACAAAAAGGACCCGGTTTCAAACCGCTCTAGCCTTTATCAGCAGTGCAACACACCAAAGGGCAAGAGATACGGGAAATAACAACAAAACGAGAGTTATCAGAAAGCTGTTGAACCTTCTGTACCTCCTGTGCCTTCTGCAGAGGGTCGGCCTGCACATCCGCAACGCGGCCAACACATTGCAATGATCGCTGAAATGGGGGTTGGCGGTCTGGAAAGCAAGTACACGTGGAATATAAGGTACTAGAGTATGCAAAAGGAGGTATAGAGGAGCAGGTCATGTGCTACCATGGTACTGTACATATGTGCAAGTAATTTGTGCTTTTGGGGAGATGTTGTGCAGTAAAGTATAAATTGAGGCTGTTACACCAGCACACCGCTACAAAAACACGAAGCCGTTTCTCCAGCTAAGACCTTGGTGAGTCGCCTATTGTATTGTTCCTGGACTTGGGTAGCTTTGGGAAGTTTCTTCCGTGGTGGTAGATTGTGTAAGTGCATCTCCTCTATCCCGAAGACACTTACAATTGTGATTGTTTCAGGGCGAGAATCGGAACAACTGTATAGCATATTTGTACAATGGCCATTTAACTTGCAATAAAACAACACAGCGGCTTCTGCAAGCCATGGTGCTGTGCTGTGCTGTGAATTGAGTCACCCTTTGTTCAAACTTTCCCTGGTGGGCGTGTTGTAAAAAGAGGAGGTTTTGCGTACGTTGCCTTCAACGAACAATAGGGATGTCGAGAAGTTTAAGAACGAGTACTAAACTCTTCCATCACAGACAAATACCGAAATCTGGTTAAACTTCATCGGTTCTGATCATTCAGTGTCATTCAAGAGCTTCATTAGTCATTACTACCTGTGGAGTAGTTCTCGGTCTATGAAGTTGTGGCCATGATGCTTAACGAGTACACCACCATGGTCACGCAACCTTCAGCCTGACCGATTGAGGGGCCCCGTAAGGCCATTCTACGACGTTTATAGAGGTATCAATGCACATACTCACCTCCAGGTTACTCATTTCACACATCAAAATATTTCATTACAAATCCTCACTTTTCATGTATTCGGATGGCCTTAGCGAGGGAAACCAGGTATTCGAATGTTTTGTGCAAGGAATAGTTGAACAGGGATTATCTACAGCGTTCGCGACTTCGCGTTTGCATCACATTCACGTTGTGATATCATGTTATCACTCACCCTCAACTCCGGTGGCATTTCAATCTCCCAAAACCAAGCCACAATATCTCCTATCGAATTCAGATCTTCCTTGGAATTTCGTTTGAAGGATGTATCAATACCATAGGGATAGCGGGTACGATTCCACCTCTTCAGAAGGAAATAAGCACTGCAATACATGCCAGCGGTGGTTTGTGAACTCTTCTGCTATCCAGCAGCATTGGGCGGCCAGCACAGTTCATCGCGGTACCTACTGTGCAAGATGTGTGCGGCATTTCGTCAGCTCACAGGCTAGACAGCAGCATATCGAGAACTCGAATGCTCATCACGTCTGTGATGCGGGAGGATGCGGCAAGGACTTCATTGACCTTAATAGCCTACATGACCATTGGAGACAAGACAGATACAAGTATAACTATTGCTCAACCTGTCAAGATAGATTTGATTCAGCAGAAGAGCTCAGAGACCACAAAATTTGCCACCCCGCACACTACTACTGCCAACGCTGCAACAAAGACTTTGATTCTTCTGCTTTACTGTCTACCCACATTACAGATAGCCCTCGCCACTTCTGGTGCAAAAACTGCCAGCGTGATCTAGCATCCCAGAATGAGCTTCAACAAGTAGGTCCTCCTTTATGATCTTATAATTACAACAAAACCTCACAGTTCTTAGCACTCCAAAGTTCACCAACCACGTACCATTGAATGTGCTGGCGGTTGTGGACGGAGCTTTGCCAGTCGGTCCGCAACCGTTATTCATTGGGAGACAGGAAATTGCTGTGGCTCACCAAATCGTGGGCAACTATATTGGTTGATAAAGGGCTTCAGCGAGAATAAATCATTCGTCAATCTCAGGAACACCAGTATCTAACACAGAAGAAGCAAAGAGACCGAAAGGCACGAGATAAACACCAGAATATATGTGATGGCGATTGGGAATGTCCTTACTGTGACTTCTACACTGATAAGTCACGGACTCTGACTATCCACTTGCAGAGCCCGGCCCATGATCCAAAGATATTCATCTGCCCAAACGGATCCTGCACGATGCAATTCAACGCCCTGAGCGCCCTGTTCCAACATGTTGAAAATTCGCGCTGCAAGGGGGACATGCAATCTGTCAAGAGAGTATTTGATCTTTTCGACGACTGGTTTAAGCGCCAATATGAATTGGTCTTATAAGTGGATATTGCGATGTGAAATGGTCGAATAGAGGTTCTAGCCGAAGACCAACGATTGAGAGACTACGAATTTGTGTTGGTTTGATCTTGCTGGATCGTCTATTTTATGTGTTTTGGATGTCTTGGGTGTATGGCTATATCTTCTCGCAAGCTGGCTCTTGATACACTGTTTCGTTACTAGTTGTTTGATACATTTCTCCTGTCTTGAAAGGCTAATTGGAGAGTAGCACCCGCTTATGTACGGATAATTGTATTATTATGGTGGTTTTGGAGCAACAGTAATAGCAGACTTTCAGAAGAAAAAAAACTATTGAACCGCAACAAAATACTATGACATTTTGTGCAAGCCATGACGAATCTAAAACCCTTCCCCTCATGCCCAAGGAGGCCCCTTTCCTAATGTTATGGCCTTATCGCCTTATAATTCACCGCCTGCACGTTCGGCGTTTCTGCCGCATCTCTTGATATGGAGGCCTTGTCGGAAAGTCATTGCTCATGTCGACCAATATTCATCGACTCTTCAAAGGATGTTGACTTAAAGTCTCCTGTTTTTTTACTGAATATATGTGGTTGGAATTCTTACCCTTGTGGTAAGTAGTAATATGGTAAGAAATACTCGGACATTCTCTTTGCATTCGACGATTAATCCGTAGCATAGGCCGGTGCAGCTGCTGACAAGGCTGCGTTCTTCGAGCATTTATACGCTCTCAATGACGCATCTGACGATGATGATTGTGTGAATGATTCCAGGCCATTCTTCAAAAATAGTACACCAAGCCAGGCATTCTCAAACTCAACTTCGCCTCGTCAAAGCCATAATATTGATGTAGCAAGAACGCCTATCTCTGCTTGGAGAGATCCCATATTGCGTATCGCGTCAGATCCAACTCCTAGTCGCGGTACTGACATTGTCATCAAAGATACTCCTCCCAACATACCATCTTATCTACAAAACAAAAGGCTTGTTGGTTCGACGCCTTTGGTCAATAGTATTTCTTTCGTGGAAGATACTCCTCTAAGACACCCGGGACATACAAGGTCCAACTCCAGCCTGATGCCCGCGAACACTTCCAAGTCGTTCTGTGAATCGAGCAAATCGACTACCCTTGGCAAAAGGAAACGGAAGGGAGAGCTAGGTCTCGTTGCTGAAGATAGGAGAATTTTCAAAGGATTGAATTTTTTTTATCTTCCAAATGATGATATTGCGCCTGCTCGAAAGATACGCATCACCAAAGCTAGAGAACACGGTGCAAACTGGGTCAGGACCTTCGATAACCAAGTCACTCATGTTATTGTCGATAGAAAGCTTTCATTTGGGGACGTTCTCACATATTTAAAGATTCAAGAATTACCGGACCACATGGTCCTGATCAATGATGATTATCCTATCGAGTGCATCCAATTCAGGGCTCTTCTAGACTGTATTCAGAAGCACTACCAAGTCACTGGATTTGAGCCGGCGATTAAGGGACGCAGTGAAGCTGCTCGGAGTTCTGGAGGGTCTGAAACCTCTCTTCAACTCAAACTTCCACAATCGAAACTTGGGAAATGGGATTACATACCACCAGCCAATACTCCTCCTCACAGTGAAGAATCGACACAGAAGCAAGTGAGAAAACAGGTACTAAACACCTCTTCTCTAGAATCCTCCCCTGGAGTGTGGATCGCACCCGCCTCGAATGAAGCTATTAACAACCAACCTTCAGTCACAGCAGAATCTGCGCACGAGCAGCCTCAAGGGCCCATAGCATCGATTAATTTGAAAGCCAGGGATGCTCTCGACGATGTCATAGATGAAGTTCATAAAGTTATGCATCTTCCTTTGAGTGACGATGAAGATGAATCGGAATCCCAGTACGACAACATGGCAGACAGCCCCGAAAGCGAACGTAGCTCAACTCTAGTCAAAAAATGGGCGAAGAAGGCACCTTCCACTGCTGGGACATCTACATCAAATTTCTCTTGTATGACTGGGGGCACTGGCAATAGTTCTGTGACAAATCCAAACGCTCGTACAATTGAAATTCTTCAAGGGATGGCAACGCACTACGATCAAATCAATGATACTTGGCGCACTAATGCATACCGCCGAGTTATCACTATCCTTCGAAAGCACCCAACAAAACTCACTACTGCTGCTGAAGCTTTCCGCCTTCCATATGTGGGTCATAGACTAGCCAACAAAATCGAGGAAATAGTTACCACTGATAGTCTCCAACGTCTGGAAGAAGCCAAATTGAACCCGTCAGAACAAGTAGTTAAACTTTTCATGGGTATTTATGGTGTAGGTCACAGCCAAGCCACAAAATGGATGCAACATGGTTATAAATCACTTGACGACCTTCTCCACAATGTCTCTCTCTCCGAAAACCAAAAAATAGGAATTGAGCATTACACTGACTTCGCAACCCGTATCCCCCGTGCTGAAGTCGCAGCTCTGGGTGCAATAGTAACCAAATTCGCTCATGACCTCGACCCAGACCTAGAGGTCATCATAGGTGGTTCCTACCGCCGCGGAGCTGCGGACTCGGGTGACATTGACTTCATTCTCACCAAGCCGGACGCCAGTATCTCAACGCTCCAACCTCTCCTGCACGCCCTTGTATCCAAGATGACCGCCATCAAGTTCCTCGTCGCCGCACTCGCCGTCCCGCGTAGCGAGGGGGGCTCTAAATGGCACGGCGTGTGTGCGCTCCCTGTCACACCACCAAATATCACGTCCATCTGGCGCCGCATCGACTTTCTACTCGTTCCCGCCGCGGAGCTCGGCGCTGCACTCATCTACTTTACTGGTAACGATATCTTCAACCGGTCGCTGCGCCTGTTAGCGAGTAAGAAGGGGATGCGGTTAAACCAGAGGGGATTGTATCGTAACGTTATGCGTGGTCCAGGACGTGTGAAGATAAATGAGGGGGAGCTCGTGGAGGGAAGGGATGAGAAGAGAATTTTTGAGGTGCTCGGGGTGCCATGGAGGGAGCCTTGGGAGAGAATTTGTTAAGTCGTTGGGGTAATGGTTTGCTTTAGGAACTTTGAAATTAAATACGTGGATGGAGTATTAGCTGAAGCGGGCCTGCATGGAGGTTTATTTGCCACTTTAGGAAACTATACTGTTCTTTTATTACTCCTGCTGGAACTGAATGTGCTTTGAATTGTGTGCTCTAGGTTTCTGTTGTAGGCTTATACGACTTTAAATCTTTTAGATTATATCATTGCCGCGTACATATCGATATATGATATTCTCTGCCAGTCTTGGAGATTAAGGTTTCTCGCTATGCACAGAAAATTTGTGCCAATGGTCACACTTCATAATATTAGAGCTTGTAAGATGATATGGTTGAATATTCGGTATTGTGTGTGGTGTAGAAAATGCTTGGTTTTGTACGTGCATGACACACACTTGAGGTTCATGATAAAGATTTTATAGTGTGATTTGTTTATTGTAATCATCTAAATACAGCAAATTTGTATACGCCGTAAGCAGCTGAGCGAACTCCAAGTGTATAGCCATTTGAATCCCAATCCATGTAAGCAAATAGGATCATCTTGATCTGAATTTGATTTAATATCAGCAAGATCAAAGAAAATAATTCTCATGGTCTTGATCCCTTCAATCTCCTAGCAGTTTAATTGAGATGTGTAACTAATCCGTATTGGTTCTCAAAACACTCGTCCCAGAGGTTCATCAGACACTTCGCATTACAGTCCGAGTTTTCAACGTGCTTGAACATGCTACTCAGCACAGCGAATTTCATTCCACAGCCCTTATCTTGACACTTGAACACATTAGGGTCATGGGCTGGACTTGCTAAGTGTGCGGTGAGATGTACTGAGTTTCCGTAGGACACATCGCAGTAGGGACAGTTCCATAAATCGTCAAGAAGATTCTTGTGTCCGGGGGACGCCGCACGGTCTCTCCTCTTCTTCTGAGTTAAAAACTTCCGCTCCTTGGGATTGGTAAGCAGCTTGTAACCCCTGAAGCCTTTAACCAGCCAGTAGAGCTGTCCGAGATCTGGCGAGCCAGCGCACCTCCCAGCCTCCCAGTGGATAATGGCGGCAGATTGATGAGTGAAACTTTGCCCGCAGCTGCCGGCACACTCGATCGTGCGTGATTGATGTGTCTTGTAATGCTAAGAGATGTAAGCCTATGTTGAGTCATCGAGACAGCCACCAAGGGGGAGAACTTACTTGGTCGAGCTTATTCTGAGATAGTAAATCACGCTTGCAGCTGTTGCCCCAGAAATGCTGAGGACTGTGTTGAACATGCTTTGATAACGAATTGGGAGTATTAAATTCTACCTTGCAGAGCTCACAGTAATGGTGTTTGGCAGAGCTGAGCTTATGAAGTCGTAGCAAATCGACAGAATTGAATTCCTCATTGCAGGTCTGGCAGTAGTGGTGTTTGTCGGAGTTGATTTTGTGTGTTGCGATATTGTATGCGTAACCAAAGTCTTCGTCGCAGCGTTGGCAGTAATGATGGCTATTGGAGGCGATCTTATGGTTTCTGAGCTCATCTGCAGATCCGAATTCCTCATTGCAGCGCTGACAGTAATGGTGTTTGTCAGAGTCGATCTTATGGTGTCGTAACAGATCAGCAGTACTGCATTCGTTATCGCAGCTTTGGCAATAGTGGTGTTGGCTAGACGTAATCTTGTGGTTTCTGAGCTCATCTGCAGTGTAGAACATGCGATTGCAGGTCAAGCAGAAGTTATGTATAACAGCATGTTGTCTCCGATGGTTATCTCTACTTTCCTTGTCGGCAAAGTCAATTTCGCAGCAGATCCAATGGGCGGAGGAAGATTCGATATGTTGCTGTAGAGACTCAGGATAGTTAAAATGACGATCACATCTTGCACAGTACAAACCGCGGTGAAAGCTGCTGTTGGCCAGATGCTGCTCGATAGCTGAGGAGTTTACAAACCATCGATTGCACTTATCATAGTATTCCTCCTCGTCTTTATCCGGAGGGTAAAGACCATATCCGCTGTCCCTGCCATGCCAAGACATACTGAACAATGATTGCAAGGAACCAAATTTCGTATTGGTGGTCGCGGCGTGATTTTTAAACCCTTAAAACATCATTGAGCTGAATAAGAAAAGACTATTATATGGAAGGGTTATGGTTTGTTGATGAGAAGATGCCATGCCTTGGTTGTTGAAGAGGGGAGGTGAGAAGCTGGGGCGGACGCGCTTGTATTCGCATCAGAGCTCCTTTCTCATTACGGTCCATCTTAAAATATGGGAGTCTCTTCTTCGGTCGTACTCGGGCTACTCAGTCACCTGGAGGGGATGAGTACCTCTTGAGAGTAAAATCCTGATAGATGATCTGACGACAGAAACGAAAATTAAACAGATTTCAACTGGATCAAATGAGATAAGTGCTTTGTAAGTTTTTATGAATATTAGAGTCTTTTCTTCCTTCATTCCTTGAAATCCAACTTCACAATATACCTCGCACAGTGCGAAAGCTCGTGGCCCGTGGCACATTATACTCTCCTTGAACCTTCTTCAGAAGCTCTCTTCATTGCTTAACAGGATCCCGCATCATAATCCAGTTGTAAAAGTGCTGGCCCTTTCCCTCGACATCCAACAGATCGATATCCACAAACCCAAGCTTCTGATACAACGAATGGCCGGCCACCGACGCTTCAATGTACGTCTTCCTGCCCTCCTGATCGGCCAAGTCAAGCCCATGTCTCAGAAGCTTCGTAGCTAGTCCTCTACCCTGAAAATCTCGATGGCAAGCCAGCAACATAACCCCTGCATCACGTGAGCCCTCTCTCCTCAAGACATTCATCCCCATCTCCCTCTAATCACTCACCATACTGGTTCTCCCTATCAAACCACTTCTTCTCCATCTGTCCCAGTGCATCGAAAAACCCACTGAGGAGTTCGACATCCGTGCCCACGGGAAACTCAGCAATTCTCTTCTCTAACGTCGCCTTACCCTCCCCCTCCTCCTCGATCCGCTTCTGCTCCGCCTGCTCAGCAGTCAGAACATGAGGGTAACTCCATCGACAGAATGCAGCCACATGTCCTGTTGCATCCTCTGTGATCTTGAAGTGTCGCAAACCTGGACGCTCAAAGGCACCGCGGAAGCGCTTAGCCAGCCAGGCGCGCTCCGAGGCTGCCGGTACGACGGTGCTGGGAATACTGGCTTCGTGCAATGGGTCGTGGGAGAATGCTGAGCGGTAGATGCCCGTCATCGCGTCAATATCGGCATCGTTGGGCGTGAGTTCAGAAATTGTAAATGCCATTTTTGTGATTTACTCCAATTGGAGATGAGAAATATGGAAAATGGAGAGTGGAGAAATTGAAGGAAATGTAGTGACCTACCCAAACTTCCTCTGGGAACTTATGCTCTTTTATGGATCCTGGAGTTGGACTGAAAAGTGCCCATGCGGGGAAGAATGGGGATATTCATCCCCCACTTACAAAGGTGACTGGACTGATGAAATTCTTACTCATTCTCGCGAGTTGTCACTTGGTTCTGGTTAGGTTGCGGCCGATTGTGTGTATTCTGCACCATTTGTGACTCATTTTCTGCCGGGCGGCGTAAGATGCTTCGGACTCGGGCAGAAATTGTAGTTTTGACAGCTTGATTACAGTGTTGTAAGCTCATGTACACCCAGTTAATAATATTCATGTTCAGGGTGTGTATATTTTTCATGCAGTAAAGGTACTACATTGCTTTGATCTGCGATATAAGAAGTGAGAAAACCGGTTGAGGAGAGGTGACATCGGATGACAAGACAAAATGAATACGACCGGTGCAGGAGAGAGCAGCAGCAACTCCATTTCTTATGTAGTCAGTTGTCACCCAGACTTCGGTGGAGATAATAATAATACCATAGGAAAGTAATGAGACAAGGTGTGAGATGTGGCAGCAAAATACTACCCAGCAAAATTCTGATTATGGAGTAAAGAAATGAAGAGCATGAATAGGCCATTCTATCCGGGTCTCATCCTATTCCGTTCGTTTGACTCCAATTGTTCTATGAATATTCTTACTTTGACCATTTGTTTTGTTGTCGTGTGTTCCTGGGTTTGGGGAAAACTTTGTTCGTGATAGGCTCTGAGTGAGGGGCTTGATGGGCTTACTACAGTGACAGCAAGTTGAAGATGTGGCTTGCATGTCAAGTTTGAAGAATTATGTCCCCTTGTTCCTTTTGCTTTTTTTTTTTTTCTCCCTTCTTTCTTTTCTTTTTTTTCTGACTCAATTCATCCTGCACATGCATCGTGTCTTTCTTGGAGATGCAGCTTAGAGTGACATGTATGAATTAGATCTTCCTATGTACTCAATGATACTGATGTTAGCTTAGGTAAAGTACTAACTGGACTATCACTGTTACAGTATGTAAGAAGCATTCTTGCTGTCTGCTGAAGATACAAGGTTCCAGGTATGTACTAACGTTGTAGAGTTCATCAGTAATAAGGACATCCATACCGGTGGATCCCCAGAGAGAGTAGTTCCACGGAGCTCAACCCTGAGTCCTTAGTCCTAACGAGCAAACCCTGCTTTTAATAATCCGCATCACAGGGGGATTGCAGCTGAATGATACTCTAAAGTTAAGGCCAGTGCGCAATTGTTCATCTGAAAACAAAAGGGCTCTCTCTGACAGAGGGATAGCGAATAGAAGAAGTGTTAGCAATAAATGACATGAGGATGAAGGATACGAAGACATACAAGATCAAGATGCCAATGACGGCCTGTTGCTTATTGTCACATGAATGTAAAATAGAAAAAGAATAAGGTGCGTTAAGGTTAGATGATACGCATCGTACCTGCATACAATAGTAATGTTCCTTATGTTTGACAGCATCTGTCAAAATGCACATCATCTCCCTCCTAAGTATCCTAATCCTAATCCTATCCTCATACCACCAATACCTTACTCTATTCTACTTTTCAATGTCTTCCCTTCGTCTCCTTCGTCTCCTTCCTCATACCTCATCCCTGGTATATCATACCTTATACTACATACGTAGTAGTATTACCGGTCTATTCTACATATGCACCACATGTACCACCATACCATATGTCCAAGTACCTCTGGATATATACGTCCCTGTGTATACACTCCTCACTTCATAAAACCTTCTCGCTATTAGAGCCCCACCTAAATGTTGTTCTCATCTCATCTCTCTTTATGCTTCTTCTTCCCTTCCTTCTTTTCTCTCTTGCAAACCGGCTCTTCAACGCTGTCGCATTCACTCTTTCTTCGTCAGTCACGCATACATTCGTTCAACCTACTCACCTATTCACCTGTTCACTTATTCATTCCCCATTCACCTTATTAAAAAACTAATTCATTTCCCTAATCCATTTTTCTAATCCATTTATTTTTTTCTCCACGCCATAGAAAACTTCCCTTTTTTTCCCTTCCTACATTAAATCCCTGGTACTAATGGTGCTACAAGCTTGGTAGCCAATAATCCCCCTTCATAGCTCCCAACCTAAGCAGTGCAAACAGTCATCTGCAATCTCATATCGCTCTGTACCGCGTAGTACCCAATCTACACAGCAAGCCAAACACTCTAAGACGCCTCTAACGGGCGACGGCGCAAACAAATCCTCGCTTTTTTGCGCTGAATTACCCTATATATCACCAATACTACCACCAGTACCAAGCAGTACCACTCTCTACAACCGCTACGTCGCAGGTCAATTAATTGCCTCCGATCACACCCCTCCCTCCGTAGGATCGCGAAACTCTCAGACCACCAGCCACTCCCATCCTCATCCTCTATTACGAATTAGGCCTTCCTTCTGCATGTAGGTGGAGGGATCATGCAGCAATCGCAAACGTCGATAGCCTCAATGGCTTATCCACAGCCAGCATCGCCTACCTTAACAAACCCCGACATGATTCTCCCGTATGGCGAGTCCGACGATACATATTCTCCATCACAAAGACCTTCGGGACTCCCTTCTCCTCCTCACATTTGGAGCGATATGACCCCCATGGATCTTCAATATGCCATCGGTTCTGCCCATACAACGGGTCCTCCTACGCCATTGACCCCCATTATCTATGGCAACGGTACTATGTTGTCTGATATTGGGGAGGTCACCGAGGCAGAGAGTACCGCGGGGCGCAAACCGAGACCGACTCCCTTGAAGTTCACGAACAACGACTCTACTGCAACAGGCTCCAATACAATCGCTAAACGATCGAAGGTGGGGAATCATCACAGGACAGTATCCATAGATTCTACATCTACAGTGACTTCCGAGCCTCGAAAGGCTATCTTTGCCGACTTCGACGACAGCGTCTCTGTCGACGATAGTGTCTTTCAGGGAGATGATGAAGAGAGTGTGGTCGAAGACCCATATGCTCATGAATATAAGATGCCGGCACATTTGGCTCAGGCATTATCTCGAAAGACAAGTAATATCACATCGACAACAATCACATCCGATGGCTTTGAGGAGGAGGAACCAGATATTGAAGATAAACACTCCAGTGGTGCCCTTAGCAGGAGAGCAGAGCTTATCCTTGCAAATGCTAAGAAAAGACTTGACGTCCGTATTTGAATTGTTCGTATGAGTGTCTTTACTGACAATGCTTATAGACTATGGAGGGTAACTTGTCGCGTGCACGAAATTCTTTATACATCACTCCTTCAAGTTCGATGACATCAATCAACAGCAGCAGTCCCTTGAACCGATCAACGCCTTCACCAGGACATCCTGATGGGCGCATAATTCCTCAACTTGGCCTGCCTTCTTCTAAGTTCCGACAACATGACAGTAATTCGCCTAAAAGTCCTGGACACTCTCGAGTGTTCAGTGAGACATCTGTTCCGCACATACACCGATCTCTCAGCGCCGCCGGTTCACGAGAACGACTACGATTCCCTGTCGTGCCATTACAATCAAGCAAGAGTGCACAAGATGTTCGTGAAGAATTTAAACGCTCTGCTTCTTTGAGCAGGACAAGCCGTGCCTCGCCTGCATTGTCTATAAGCACTGATGTGATGCAACTTCAACTGCCATTGGAAACATTGAGCGAAGATGACACTGGCGAATCATTCAGTGCTCGCCCTGATGTTCGCTCGAGTACAGCTGAGCCATACCCTTTTTCACCACAAGGTTTAAGCCGTTCAAACTCGTCTCTAGCAATGCGTGATTTGAAGGGTCAAATGCAGGACCTAAAAGGAAGAATCTCGACCTTGAGAGATCGAGCAAAGGAGGAAAATCTCAAACGACGTAGCTTGCAACCTATCGACAGCCCTAGTCCCTTCACTGCTGCTGAGCAATGGTATGCTACAACCAAAGCTTACCAGGAAGAAACACTGAAAGCTACTGCTGGTGAAGCTACTGGAGCTTTTGGGTTGGGGATCACCGCATCATCTAATGAAGAGTCAACTGGGGTGCTAGGAGATAACCAAGCTGGAGCAGATTTTGCGCATGAGTATGAGCAGGTAGATATCTATGGATCCAGAAAAGTCAATGAGGGTGCTCCTATAGATGAGGACGAGTACGATGACAATTACGATACGGCCACGGAAAATGAAGGGGAATACGACGATGATTACCAAATTGAGGATTATTCAGAAGACGATGGCCGGGAAAGCGCAGCATCGATGTATCATGATACACACACAACTCAAGTTTCCCACGAAGATCGTGAAGACAGATTCGACTACGAGAACTTCTTCCTTCACAGCGCCATGGGATCTCTCAGTCGACAGCGGGCAGCCCGCCGCGGGAGCTACGGCTCAGATGATTCAGTTGAAACAACTCGCGGTCCTGAAAACTCTTATGAACAAGCCAGCCAGTTCAACCCACGTAGACGCGGACATAGCAGACAGAGCTCCCTGAACTCCGTCTCGACTGTGGCCACCTTTGCTACAGCTACCGAGGGCCTCGATTCGCGATTCAATTCAGATTACGAAGATGAAGAGGTCGATATTGTTGAATATCCCGCCCTGCAACCTTCTCGACCCGGATCCCGCATCCCTCAACTCCAGTCGTCTCGTATATCCACCCCCGTAACCGTCAAACGTAGTACCTTCGGCTCACCGGTGCAGGACGTACTCGCACAAGCGCACGAGCAGCACCGCAATTCCAATTCCACAAAATCATACAGTCCGCTCAACTCTCGCCCGTCCTCCGTCCGCCGTTCAGTTTCAGTAAATGAACCTCGCTCTACCTCAACCATTCATGATTCCCAGGGAACTAGGATAATGGGAGGACCAGGTAGATCTGGTCCTGGCCATCGTCCTTCTGTGTCGAGTTTCTCGAGCTCCGGCTCGGCGAGGAGTTTCCCGCTTGTTAATCGCAGTAAGCCAACTACGCCGGTGGATACGCCAAAGGGATTCACGTTTCCTGAGACGAGCTCGCCACTTAGGAATGCTTCGAGTGAAGATGTAAGTGAGAAGAAGTCGAAGGGAAATGGAAATAAAAACGCCAATGGAGATGGGAATAAGACAGGTGGGCTAAAATCAGTGCATATGCTCTCAGCAGATGACCAGGTGCTTGTGGAAAGATTGGTCGCTAGTCTGGGAGAGTGTGTACTTGGTCTTCAGGATGTTGACGCTGGGAGTTATGAGGGGAGGGTATTCAGACGGCGTTTGGATGCTGCGAGAAGGGTTTTGGAGGGGAGTGAGGGTGCCGTTTAGTTGAGGTTTATATTGAGGTTGACGAGGAAGATGATGGTATGGAGATGTGATGTGGAAGGCTGAGTATGAAGGTGGGGATGGGAGTTGGATGGGATTTTGTGTGTATATTCTGCAGTGTTGGAAGCGGGGATTGGGTGGAGGGATATATATGGAGCTTCGCAGCCTTCGAAATTTCTTGACTTGGGATCCTTCTCATTTTCTTTCTTATTAGATACCCAAGGAGTGTTATTTTATTTTTTAGCGGCGCGTCTTTTTTTGGGGGAGGACTTGTTTTTGCCGTCGATAATCATTAGCTTTGTTTATACCTACTTGTGTATAACCGGTGTACTTTGAATATACCTGTACAGATTATAGTAATAGTACAAGGGGGCATATCTACTCGAGCCAGTGGATATATAATCGAGAATCACTTACTGCACTCAAACTTCAGTCTTGCACTGCAACCAACTATCAGGAATACGAACCACAGTACAGTCCAGTAAATCGAAATCCCATATCCGTTCTCAAGATAATGCTGTAATAGAATTCGGTCATGCGAAGAATGTCATGATTCCCAATCCACCGCCAGAATCACGCCTTTACCGCCTGCCTTTTCCAGCGAGAATTCCCCATATCATCCGCCCGCCGGGCAGGACGCACTGCCTCACCTCTTGAACTTGCATCTGAAGAAGAATGTCAAGAAGAGATTGGACTTTACATAGTAGGGAGGTGTTCGGCGGGAAGGCAAGGCATGCGGTCAAGAACGCGCACGGTTATGCAGGTGAAGCTTGGTGAAAGCTTGACTTTGATTCTTGGTTGCGAATGGGAGGGCGTTGGTGGTTTTTCGGTTGGTTGGTATTCACCTTGAGGCCTTCCAATCTTGAGCTCTTCTTGGAGTCCCCCGTGTAATGATAAATCATAAAAATAATTAGAGATGGATTAAATATGTAATTATGGGGGGAGGGAGACTGAGAGAGAATCTTGAGGGGCAAAAATGTGAAGCATAAAAATGCAAAAAGATAATGAATGGCTTTCAATGAGGGAATTGAGCCCCCGGGGGGGGTCGAACCCCCAACCTTCTGATTTCTTATGAATAAGAGTCAGATGCTCTAACCAATTGAGCTACGCAGGCCATATGGTTGTTGTTGGAGCTAGATGGCTTAGATAGAAATATATTTGTGTAAAAATTTAGTGGGGATCTGGGGTCGCTTAGGGTTGGTCGTTAGATGCACCGATGGTTTATAGACGGCCAAGATAGGTGAGGGTGTAGATGTACTCTTGAAGAATACCTTACATTAAACGTGCTGTGGTTGATAGATAAAGTTTGTGAAGTGGTAATAAAGCCCTATGTATATATTTATCCTTTCCAAATTTTCGAATTTCTTTTGTGGAGTGTGATTTTGGAGGGCTGAATTGTCGTTGGAATCAGCTAAACGCAAATGTTACTATCGAGTCATCTCTGATTTAATCATTCATGATAGTCTAGCTCCGCATCGATATTTGAATACTTGGTTGTTTAAGAGTGTCTAGCAATCCTATAATAGTAGGTGGTTCCAGGGGGACCACTTCTTTTCATGTGCGGTTAGTTATTCATAGATATCTCGAGTTTATCATCAAGTTGAGTTAGCGATCATCATTGAGATCCATATCTTACGAATCAAATTAGGCTGCGAGACACAAATTTCGTATTCCATTGCCGAGACTTGTAAAGCAGTGTAGAAACTACTAAATGCTCATAGGATAAGTCATTTGAGGCATCTATCGAGAGAGAAAAATATCGACCAAAGTCCATAAGAACCACAGAATATTATAAAAGGTGCTGGATAAACTAGACAGATATGGAGATTGGATCCGGTAGAGTGTCATGATAGTGGCCGAACCAGGTCGGTCTGGTAGACCTGGGGACCAGATTCATACTTTGATCCTGGAATTCAATACAGAAATATATCCCAAGAACAAATAAACAATAACAAAAGTCTTCGACGATCACTACTCTAATAGATATATTAACAGTCCCAGCTATTTTGCGCCATTCAAAACAAGCATAAATGGACATAGAAAGTGGGTGGATAACATCCCACAAAAGGACGGGGCCTTTACTTACGAAACTGTCCTGCCGCATTTAAACATGATACGCCTCATCAGCCTCGCACGCAACACAAGCACACCTAACGACTAAGCCCATCCATCGGCACCACCACAGTGTATCAAGACCACGCGCACACGGAAATGTTCCATCTTGACAAGAACTCGATCTCATACAAATAAATCATCACTCTCACATATGCTCTGCCGTATCCTGCTGCTCTTCTAGTCGCCGTCGCTCGCACGTCCGCATTCTCTCATACCTGTTCTCGAAAGTACGGCCCTTATCCGATCGAGACACGGCCGTTACGACTGTCGTCATACCTCCACATTAGCTTTGCACGAAGGTCGCTGCCCATCACCCACTCCGTCTCTTGTCATGGGTTTCTATCAAACACGTCGGCACTTTCTAAGAGCCATAAACAGCAAATATATCTACGGGAGCATAGTAAGTCCTTTTTTTACAGACCTTTTTATACTGGTTTTCGTCCCGGCGGCTACGACCAACCCCCGGAATTGAGTATCTTATCGCTGACCCAACCAACAACAGCCTCTACTGCACACGATCATCTTCCTTGTTGAAATCGCAATCATGTCGAGACTTACTGCCAAATTCAACACTTATTATAATGCTCGACCAGTCCTCACGATGATGGTCACGAACGCCGTCCTGGGAGGCGTTGCAGACACTGTTGCCCAGTCAATCACTGCCGTTCGTGAAAAAGCAGTGAGAAAGCCTGGCGGCGTCGGGGATGAGGACCCTCTCGCTATCGAGATTCATGAATTGGACACAAAGAACCCCCTTGCACCTCACGAACTCATACCTCAATCTAGTATTCTTCCTCCGCCATTTGACTTCGAGAGATTGGCACGCTTTATGGGCTACGGCCTTATGATGGCTCCCTTGCAATTTAAGTGGTTCCAATTCCTATCAAGAGCCTTCCCTATAACAAAGGAGAGCGCTTTCGTACCTGCTCTAAAGAGAGTTGCGTTTGACCAGTTGGTCTACGCACCATGTGGTAAGTTCAGATGCCCGTTTGCCAATGAAGATTATACTCATTCGTTTTGTAAGGTGTTGCTGCGTTCTTCACTATTATGACAATAGCAGAGGGTGGCGGAAAGCGAGCCATCTCTCATAAATTGAGAGACATGTTTGTACCAACATTGAAGGCCAACTATGTTGTCTGGCCAGCGGTTCAGATTCTAAATTTTAGAGTCATTCCCATTCAATTCCAACTGGTAAGACTCAATATTGATTCATAATGATAATGCATGGCTGACTTTCCTTCCAGCCGTTCGTTTCGAGCGTTGGTATCGCATGGACGGCCTATCTTTCTCTTTCAAACGCAGCCGAGGATGCACTGGAGGCTCGTACGGCACCTGGGACTCCCGATATCAGACTTGACTAGAGGAACATGTAGAGGGGGATTTTCTTTGTTGAAGTACGGCGTTATACAGCACATAGCAACGGCTACGGTCATAACACATACGATGTGTGATGTGTTGAGAAATTGCATTGGATGGAGTTGTGATATTTGTATAGTAGAAGAGTCAATAGCATCGATTAAGACTAAGAGCTGCATGCATACCTCTTGCAAATTACTTGTCAATCATTTGCCAGTGGTTAAAGATCGGGAACGGGGACCCATACCGAGAATCGCCGTAAGGCGGCTTGGAAGAGTCGTTGAGCCGCGGTATTTCTCAATCAATGGGTGCTGTAGCTTGGTCTGGGCAAGGTATAATAAGGGTCCACAATCCTTATCCTCTTACATAAATATTCAGCAATCATAAAACTTATTCATATATTTACATTTGAATGCTCCTGATTTTGAAGTCGTAAGATACTGCTGTGTTTACATCTGCGTCATTGCAGGGGTGCGAGCTTTCTCGAAACCACCCCACCAAATCCGAAGTCCGCTTGGAGGGGCAGCCTCAGCAAAATCTCCAACCTCCATTCTTGTCACTCCACAAAACAACACTTCATACCTCATAAATCAACACCACAAACAACTAAACATGTCTCTCACCAACAAGCTCTCAATCACTGATGTCGACCTCAAGGGCAAGCGCGTCTTGATCAGAGTGAGTCCAATCTAACAGGTGGAGGTGGGCGGTGTGGTCAACATAGAGCTGACGGAGGTATCATCATAGGTCGACTTCAACGTCCCATTGGACGCTGAGAAGAACATCACCAACAACCAGCGTATTGCCGGTGCCGTTCCAACCATCAAGTATGCCATTGATAACGGTGCTAAGGCCGTTGTCCTCATGTCCCACCTCGGACGCCCAGACGGAAAGGCCAACGCCAAGTACTCTTTGAAGCCAGTTGTCCCAGAGCTCGAGAAGCTTCTCGGTGGCAAGAAGGTCGAGATGGCCCCAGACTGTGTTGGTCCAGAGGTCGAGGCCATCGTCAACAAGGCCACCGGCGGCCAGGTCGTTCTTTTGGAGAACTTGCGCTTCCACGCCGAGGAGGAGGGAAGCTCCAAGGACGCTGACGGAAAGAAGGTCAAGGCCGATAAGGCTGAGGTCGAGAAATTCAGAAAGGGCCTCACTGCTCTTGGTGACATCTACATCAGTGAGTAGCAATGGAATTTGACTTTAAGCACAGACCACTGATTTTCTCAACAGACGATGCTTTCGGAACTGCCCACCGCGCTCACAGCTCCATGGTCGGTGTTGATCTTCCACAGAAGGCCTCCGGTTTCCTCATGAAGAAGGAGCTTGAGTACTTTGCTAAGGCTCTTGAGGAGCCACAGCGCCCATTCTTGGCCATCCTCGGTGGTGCCAAGGTCTCCGACAAGATCCAGCTCATTGACAACCTTCTTGGTAAGGTCAACAGCCTTATCATCTGTGGTGGTATGGCTTTCACCTTCAAGAAGACCCTTGAGGGTGTCAGCATTGGTGACTCCCTCTTCGATGAGGCCGGTAGCAAGACTGTCGGTGCCCTCATTGAGAAGGCCAAGAAGAACAACGTCAAGATCGTTCTCCCATGTGATTACGTTACTGCCGACAAGTTCGACAAGAACGCCACTGTTGGAGCTGCCACTGATGAGTCTGGTATCCCAGACGGATGGATGGGTCTTGACTGTGGACCAAAGTCCATTGTCGCCTACAAGGCTGCCATCGATGAGGCCAAGACCATTCTCTGGAACGGTCCAGCCGGTGTCTTCGAGTTCGAGAACTTCGCCAAGGGTACCAAGGCCACTCTCGATGCTGCTGTTGATGCTGCTCAGAGCGGTAAGATCGTCATCATCGGTGGTGGTGACACTGCTACCGTTGCTGCTAAGTACGGTGTTGAGGACAAGTTGAGCCACGTCTCTACCGGTGGCGGAGCTTCCCTCGAGCTTCTTGAGGGTAAGGAGTTGCCAGGTGTTACTGCTCTTTCGAGTAAGTAAGAGCCTGATATATATAGCTCGAGAGACTCTGATATGTAAAGGCCGTGCTAGTAAAGCTAGCTTATGATCGACGAAGAAATAGAGCCGTTGCAGTATCGGAATACATAAATTAGTATGCACACATTCATGACCGTAAAACAATGACAAAGATTATTCCCCAATTGCATTTGTGACCCCATATGCTCATAGCATCAATGCAGCTTTTATTCTATGCTTGTGACGCCTATAAACTGCCTTTGTGAACCTCATGTCAAATCATTCGCCATTCCAAATGCACCCATCCTATCGCTTCTTGCTGGCCTCGACCTTCTTTAACTCCTCCCTGTAGAGCGCACGATCAGTTCTTTGTGCTAAAGTAGACACGCTGAGCAAAGCAACTTACTTCAACTGCGCTGAGAAATCCTCGCTCGTATCATCGTCGTCCCAGCTCTCCTCCCAAAGATGTGTGTTGTCGCCCGGCACTTCTGTCTCTTCTTGTGTCCAATCTGCAAAGCACACCTGTCAGCCCATTATTCCGCTCCAATGAATCTGCCCTTCAGTTGCTCATTCCCGCCCGGCTAATCATCCTCCCAACACCGCGCCTCTTGCGACTACCCAGTGACTCGAGGCGAACGTACTCTCTACGGGGAAATCTTCAAACTCATCGTCCTCCTCCAAGGCCGCGGCTGGCTTCTGGTCCTTCGTCGGTTGCGTAGTAGCATCTGAGGTGGTTGCTTTGGTGGTTGGTGGCGTAGCGGTGGTTGCTGGAGCTCCCGACATGTTTGCTTCTGCGCGAGGTTATGAAGCTGTGAAATGAGGATATGGGACAGTGAAGTTGGTGGGAAAAACAGTCGTGGTGGCGGTGTTGAGGCAGGCAGATTGTTGTCGTTTTGACGTGATGCTGTTGTGAGCTTCACTCTTGAGGTAAGGTACCTTATGTCGTGAGGCGCGCCTGTTTAGCGGTCGGTGTTATGCATCCGCTCCCCACCACAGGTAAGGTAGGTAAGCTTGTGGTGCTTGCGTACAGCGTAATAATTCGTAAGGCATATTCGTACTTCGTACCACCACACTGCCGCCTACAACTCTATTCCTCTTGCTCAAAAGCACCAAAGAAAACTTACCTCAGCCCCTCCACCACATATGTCAGAGGATTCCGATAATGAAACACTCCTCCTCCATGACCAACATTTCTCCCTATAAACCAACTTTTTCTCAGCAGTCCCGTAGAATTTCCTCTCTTCTTTCTTAATACTCATGAACTGGCAATACTCGTCCGATTCTTATCCGGTCCCCTTGCGTATAGAAGTCGCTCAGCCTCGGCTTCCTAATCGCCTACAATCGACGTCATTATTATAGCATTCTCTTCCCGCACAGCACTCATTTCAATTTTCAATTTTTTTTTCCCTTCTTGAATGTCGACCAAACACCACTCATAGAATTCTGCCATGTCACGAATCGGCTCCTGGATCCGCGGATCCTCAAAGGCCACCTCAAAGTCAAGCTCAAGTCCGGTGGTCAGCGCGCTCGACGAGTCCGAACACCTTCAAGATGCCCTGGAAGCCGCCGCCATGATAATGAACGACGACGTCGAGGGAGCGGAAGCCGCATTGATAAAATGCAACTCTTCATTCCACCAGCTGGGCCTCGGAGTCACTGTCTTTATGCGCTCGCTGCTTGGCTTTGAACAGGAAATTATGAGGCAGGCTTCGGAACGACTGGGCGAGGCGGAAAACACGGCATGGGCGGATATGAAAAGAGTGCAAAAAGCAAGTGACGGATTTAACTCCAACATTTATCCTCCCGGCAGCGAATTTTCGCTATGCTACGCCCAGGCTATGCTCATGAGTGCTGTAGTCGCTGTGCTAAATGAGAATTTGACGGAGGCTCTGAAAGGCTTTTATAAGCTTCGAAAAGCTTATGTTATTTTGGATGGCCTAATGGAGGTAGAGAATAAATACGTCAGAGAGAAAACGGGGGTGAGCGGGAGTAGTAAAGTGTCTTTGGCTCCAACGAAGCACAATACGATGCCTGGAGGGTTTGGAGACGATGATTCAGTTGAAGATGATGTGAAGGCTACAAAAGTAGTGGACGAGGTTACGAACCAACAAGTGCGTGTTGAAGACGACGATAGTGATCTGGATTTTGTGGATGCAGAGGAAGCGATTTCCGGAAAGCAAACACCAGCGACCTATGACGGACATGTTGATATACAAAGTACAGAAGAGAAACTAGAAAAGCTTTCTATGGACTCAACTAAATCTTCAAAGTCGTCACCCATCAAAATAAATGGCTCAACATCCAAGGAATCACACAACGGTGATGGGCCAGATTCTGACCTATTTACGGATCCTATTGATATCTTCGTGCACTCTGGGACCAATCTTTGTTATGGCCTTCTCCAGCTAATACTGAGTCTGGTGCCTCCGGCTTTCAGTAAGCTCTTAAATATAATTGGATTCAAAGGTGATCGACAAAGAGGAATAAGCATGCTTTGGCAATCGACAAAGTTTGGAAATATAAATGGTGTGTTGAACCCTGTGATTTCAACGAAAGCTCAACATCCAGAACAGATGCCATACTTTAATCCTCTCAACCAATACTGACACTACTAGGCGCTGTTGCTGGACTTGTACTACTCGGGTATTACAACGGAATTGCTGGATTCTGCGACATCCTCCCGACAGGTGAACAGGCTGAGGATCTGTTGGGCTATCCACAGGCCAGATGTGAAGCACTGCTAGAATACATGCAGGTACAATATCCAGCAGGTCGACTTTGGAAATTAGAGACAGGTCGAATGCAAGCCAAGAATCGAAACCTTCGGAAGGCACTTGCAACACTTGAAACTAATAACGACAGCAAGATGAAACAAATAGCTGCATTAAATGTGTTCGAGAAGAGTCTTAACTTGATGTATCTCCACGACTATGCAGCATGCGCTAGCTCCTTTATCGCTTGCGTTGAAATGAATAACTGGAGTCATTCCTTGTACTATTATATCTCGGGAGCCGCCCAAGTAGAGCTTTATCGGAGTTACAAAGAGACAAACCCAGAAAAAGCAAAGACACACAAGTTGAAAGCTACCGAATGTATCCAGAAAGCACCAACTCTGGCTGGTAAGAAGCGCCTACTAGCTAAACAGTTACCGTTTGACACTTTTGTAATCCGCAAGGTGCAGAAGTGGGAAGAGCGAGCCAAGGCCTGGAATGTGGATCTCATCGACGCCATCGGCGTTTCCCCTATTGAAGAGATGATCTACCTCTGGAACGGTACCAAGCGGATGTCTCCCAACGAGCTCGCCGACTCACTGAAAGCTCTTGACTGGAATCGCACGCAATTTCCCGAGAAGCACGCCGAAAACCTCGATGAAGTCGCCGTCCACACCGTGCTCACTGCCACCGTCTTCCGCAACCAACAAAAATTCGATGAGGCGCGTGAAATCCTTAACAAGAATATCATCAGTCACGACCGTGCCGTGTTCAAGGGGCATCTTAAAGATGACTGGACGGCACCTAGTGCGCACTACGAAATGGGAGTGCTGGCGTGGCTTGAGAAGGATCTTGAGGGCGTAGATAGCCGCGCTAAGGTTGTGGAGTGTGAGGGCTGGGTTGAGAAGGCCGCCAAGTGGGAGGCGTATGTACTTGATGCAAGAATCGGGATGAAAGTCACTACTGCTCAGGATACGCTGAGGCGGTGGAGCCCTGCAGTGTAGGGGTGGACGATGATATTGGAGTGCATTATAGGCGTTCTGGGTGAGCGATAACATACATAGACTTTGGTAATTGAGAAGGGCTATTCGAACTTGAAGAATCTAACTTTGGGTTACAAGACACCCTGTATCTATTTTACATTTATGAAAAATATGATAAAACTACTTGCAGAGTAAAAAGAACCAACTAGTGCTCAAGAAACCCTCAAAAGACACGGGACTAGACTTAACAAGGGGCTCAAGACAAGGGTACCTTTGGAAACTCCTAAGTGGTACTGTTTGGAGAGGTACTCTTGATGGCTCTTGCAGCGAGTTGCGCTGCAAAAAGACTTGGCGGGTCAATATCTTCATTGGCGTAGAGGAAAGTTCCATTCGACTCTGCTGGCTTGGTGGAATATTTGCAACCAATACAATAGTTGTTGCCGAGCGGAGAACTTGAGACATTGACAATTGAACTCTTGGTGTTCCAAGCGACTCCTACTCTAATTAGCATACTGTCGTCATCAGGAGGTCAAGTGTGAATTCCATACCTGCGTTGATTGTCCAGCCATGTCCACTTCCTGCAATGCCACGATCCATAAGATATATATCCGCTGTGGAGTTATCAACAAGGAACCCATGTGCCCATCTTTCATGTGGATAGATCTGTTGAGTTTTCTGGTCTGTAGTGTGGTTCAGGACGGCATTTGGTCCTGGTACACGAGACATTGTGGCCACGCTGAATGATTTGGCACTCTCAGCACCATGTGTGGAAGAGTTAGCTACCAGAATCTGGGTCCCAAGAATAGCAATATCTGAAGCATAGCCAGCGGATTTGTTGGATGGCTGATCACGGTACATTGCAACATCTGCTATGGTAATTTGTTTGGCGTTAGCTGCAACATTTATGAAGGACAGGAAGCCTGTCATATCGATGTTTCGAATCCAGCTGTCTGTTGTCCATGATGTGACAGCTATACCGGGAGCTATGCAGCTAGTATCAGTAAGTGAGCCATTGGAGCAGGATGGCCACAAGTTAATGCTGAAGTCTTCAAGTCCCATTTCTGTGGAGGCTGGTGGCGGAGTGTATGATTGAACTTGGCCATTCATTGAGTATGGTGCGTCATTGAAAATATAATCGGTAAGTGGGATATCGAGAATAAGTGTGCTGTCTTGAATGGCTTTGATGGAGCGCGGTTGATCCAGAACGGTACCGGCCTTGATGACGGTTAGGATTATAACCAACTTATTGCTTTCGGTATGAACTTACTCCAATCCAAGTCTCAGTTTTATTATTTCTGACTAAGTCAGCCATCCCCTGAGCACGTATCCAGTTCGCGGTCACTTCCCTCTGGACAAATACGGAGTCCCCTACTTCAAATCCTGATGGGTCTGAAACGTCCACTTGAGATGCTCCAATGGATACATAAGAATCGGTGATGTTCGATAAATACTTCGAGGTCTCTGTTCCTGCAGGTGCCCCCAGATTTATGATAGTAGATGAAGCATTTGAGACGGTAAGGATAGTTTGATTGATCCCGGAACCTCTCAAGATTGTTCCGTTTGGGATTGTGAGGGTAGAAATAATTTCAAATGTTCCAACTCCTAACAGCACAACTCCTCCACCAGTTGATGCCACATTATCCAATGCGGATTGGATTCTAGATGACTGATCACCACTTGTTTGCTGCAGAATAGTGCTCACAGTTTCTGTGTTGGAAGGGATGTTGTCTTGAGAGGCATGGTATCCACAGAAGCTGAAGTCGGGTAGAGTGTCTCCTCGGTCGTTGGTAATTGATGTATAATTTACAGTTACAGCACTACTCAAAGGTAGCTGCAGCAGTAGAGAAACGAAGAATAATGAAGAATGCATTTTTTTTTATAATATTCAAATGAGCGTTGGTTGATTGCAGCAGGTAAGAAGCGATCTTGGCTGCTGCTACTTATATTAACCTTAACAAACCTAAGGACCCGGTCTCTTACATCAGTCAGCACTGACTGGCCATGTATCTGCCTTGCAGACCGTCTGTCTGGGGAATTCCTAGTTATAGATCAGGCTGAGCAGAGAACGGAGGAGGAAGCTGGGTGGAAGCTGGGGAAACCAATGAAGCACGCTTTACACCTCCATAGCAGAATATCTAGTGAATTCCGGGCACTAACAAACAGTTTGTGACATACATAACTTAAATTTTAGCCCATCAAGAGGGCTAAGTGCGCATGTAACACATACACAGTACCAGCTTCATTATAGATGTGGGGGATCTTAAAAAAGAAGGGATAAAGAGTAGAAAAGTATATACCTCTAAATGAGCTTTAATACTGCGATCTAGGGTATATTCATTTTTACTCTCAATCATTTCGCTTAGGGGTGGTAGTGAGGCTGAAATCAATACAGGGATCTGATGCTATCCCATCATCCTTGAGTGCAAGGAAGTCGTTCTTCTGCCACGAACGCACATACTTATGATCGGAAGATTCTCCTTGGCAACTTGAGCCAATTCACCATCTTCAGATTCCGCGAAGTTTCTTAAGGTATTACGAGGGGTTTACGACCGATCAGGTGCTTTTTAAAAGGGAAAAATGTAGTGTACACAGTTATTTTACCCTTAGTTTTGGATAATCCTTTATTTTTTATCTAAATGTACCTATCATGAATGGCATCAGTCAGCCAGAATCAACCCGAGTCAGCCTTGCCAGCAGCACAACGCTAGTTACAGTGTAACGACGGAACCACAACTGACAATTTAAAAAGCGCTGTCTTACAATTCACGTCAAATACTGGAGATCCCCCAAATGCACATCAGAGTGTACAAGCTCACGTGGGATCATACTTGTAAATGCTCCATGTATCCACGCGTCCGTGATATCTCCGTACCCCAGCTCAAAATAACTTAGGCTTTTCGAAGTCCCTTGCAAATTTTAAGACTTGGTGAGGCTGTCTGGTATGAATTGACCAGTTACCTTTCAAGATGAATTTTCCCCTTTTACTTCTCTGCATCAACGGTTTCCACAATACGCCATAACTAGCATCTATACGTACAATCCAGGTATTTTACAGCTGTCATACATATCCAATTTTGTGCTCAGGAAATGAAAGACGATGGTCTACCATGGAGCGAAAGGAGGAAAGACAAGAGCTGCATAACCGCTGCCAATCAAGATTCGGTACCTGTGAACCCGCACTTGGACAACAGGACACCATCAAAGCCTAGAAGTTGGTCAACAATCAAGCAATCATCGATGGTCAGACCATGGCTTGAATCATCATGGTTTATGGAAATATCTTGTACCATCCTGAACATATTTGCTATGCTGGGCATCGTAGCTATCTTAGCTGTTATGGATCAAAGACCTTCTCGAGAATGGAACTTCTTCATCACAATAAACGGCTCGATATCTGCACTTTCAACGGTTGCACAGGCTGCTATGATGACGGCTACAGCAGAATGTATCAGCCAGCATAAATGGCTCTGGTTCTTCGACCGGGAACGCAAGCTCAAAGATCTCAAAACCTTCGACGACACGACTCGAAACAGTTTTAGAGCATCAACGAAGCTTATATTTACCATACGTTCATATGCCATCATAGGAGCATTTGTTGTCCTAGCAAATCAAGCATCTAGTACCTTCTTACAACAAGTAGTCGATTTCCCTTCACGGCCTATAGGCAAGACTTCTGATGAGGCAATAGCTCCCCGCGCTATGCAGTTTACAACAGGAGGCAGGACACTTCTCTGGTCACAAAGAGCAAGCATAGATGCAAGCATTCTGAAGCCTATAAGCTCGTTTACATATAGGCCGACATGTCCTACAAGCAATTGTACCTGGAATACGTACCCCACTCTTGGTCTCTGCACGAAGTGCACGACTTTAGCGAACTGGAGCACGGATTGCAAAGATAACCATGACAATATCTATAACTGCTCATACGATCTCCCGGGAATAGCTTCATTTCCAATAGAAGCCAACTTCAGCGTTGGCAGCGAAGGTGGACCCGTGTACCTTTCGGGGACAAACGTTGCAGAGAACGCTTCGAGTGTCTATCTGAATGTTAACAACCCAATTCTCACTTTAGCCGCAATATCTTTTAATACCTCTGATGATGGCGTTCTCTACGAACCGGGACTGGCATCAAGTGACCTATGTACTTTCTATTATTGTATTCAGAACTGGAATGTTAGTACCAACAACGTCGACACTAAAACTATTGGAGATATTAGCAACTGGTATAACAACACTCCTACAGATGTTGCTGATAGTAATACCAATATCACGCTAAGTCCAAGCGCGCAAGAGCTGGGTTTTGATGCTTCTGCAAAAAATGAAACTTATTATATCTCGACAAACGCACAATATGCTCTGAGAAATTTTCTCAGTTCCACATTTTCGGGAAACATCACACAATTTCGTTCTGAAAACAGCACATGGGACGATAATGCCACATTTGGTGACATTACACGAGCAGTGTCGAAATATGCACTGCGTAAGACTGCTCGGAGCGTCGCCATAACCTTTTCCCAGGTGCTCAGTACACACAGCTCGAATTCAGCCTACCACGTCATTGGAACAGCAATTACGTACGAGTCGGTTGTGGTTGTGCGCTGGGCTTGGACGGCGTTTCCATTCATCATAGTTTTGGTTTCGATCATATTTCTTTCAATAACCATATATCAAAGCTCTAGCAAAATGCTGTGGAAGTCATCCAATTCGGTCATGCTTCTCCATAACCAAAATAGTTTCGATGCTGAGGTTACTGACCATACCGAAACCGACTTTGAAAAGCTAGAACGTTGCGCAACTTTATCGATTAAGGGGGAGAATGGGCTTTGGAGATTTCATATCAACCCTCAGGAGAGTGTGGACTTAGAAGATATTTCAGTTGGTCATGAGAATATTCGCTTTAAGGCAGATCGAGATACAAGTAGTGAAGCTGTATATTCTAATCTTCACCAAGATATCCCGTGGGCAGAGGATTTCTTAACCCGCCTTATGAACATCTTTAAAATTAGGAAATAGCCTTAATCATGTGTTATATATACTTAATTAAAACCACCAGAGTCTAGTAGCCCATCTAAAGCATACCGGTTATTGAAATCTTGTAAATTCTTGAAGTGTAGTTAGTCCAACACTTGTAATTTGTTTTCGTTCGGTCAAATCTCCAAGGGTGATATATTCTTCATGGTTAGCTGTTTCTCGATATTTCTTCATTCATATTGTTATGCAATATACCACGGGAACATTTGCCCACATAACGTGAATGACTATCGTATCAATGTTCAGTGTTATGCTCTATCCTGAATCCATCTTTTTCATTCTAGAAACTCGACTATAGCTGCTAGTGAAAACTTCGGCCTTACTTAGTAATGGGCATGCCCGAAGTCGTAACCCTTGTTTACATAAATTCAATAATATGTATTTCCGGGTTTACCGTGTGGAGTAGCATCTAAAAATCCTAACTGTGGATCACAGTGCATGCAACTGCGCCACATCGCGTCAGACGATTATCACTAAGAATTGCGCCCAATTTATAAATTTGTTTTGAGAAAGGTACCAATGATATAGTGAATGGAATGAAAAAGATAACATTAACAATGACGGCGAGATGTTTGAAGCGGTGGTTGGTCTTGAGTGTATTCAGGAGTTGAAAAGCTGTATAGGAATGATAGTTTTATTTGCTGTGATATGTAAACCTCTACCTTTCCATATTGCTCTCACATAGAAAGTACTTTTACATTTAGGATATGTGGGTACATTCAAATAGCTACTCAGGCACAAAGGTTGCGTCAATTTGGGTCATCATTTGGCAGAGTCCATAAGCACATTTCCAGAATGAAATCAGATATAGTTCATGAATGTAATTAGTCATATATTTATAGTACAATGCTTGGCAAGTCTCTAATATCAATATGCTCCTGACTAGCCAGATCAATAACTCTTACAGCCTCTAGATCGATGACCTTGGACCTTGCAGAAAGTACCATAAACTTCAGCTCGACAGAATGACACGCCAACGGTGCCAACGGCCCTATCCTCACATCGGTGCTCAAGCACACAATATCCGCCGCATCAACAGTTGATCCTTTCTGCATCACGTGGACCACATTTTCATCCAGCACGGCATCAGCAATATTGATGTCACGCCCTGGACTCAGCGGTGGGCGATTGATACCAACATCGTTTCTCCTTCTTCGTGGGAGCGTGATTAGAGCTAACTTGCGCGGCCGGTTGGACCGGTTGACCACGAAGACGTCCCAGGAGAAAAGGCCACCAGTCTTGGGGATCTCGGTAGCGCCGGTGAATGTTATAGTTACGCCGAAATCGGGAATGGAGGGATTCCGTCGGTGCATAGAAGCCAGGTCGAAACTGTGTGAGAGGGATTCTGGGCGGCCAATACCTAAACTTGGAGGAATGCTATCAAATGAGTCGATGGATAGATTGGCTGGACGTCTACTTCGTTGAATGGCTTGACTGGGTTGCCCATAGCCTGGGTTCAGAGGCACAGTAAAGTCGACTGTTGTCTTCCACTTCATGAAGATTGGGGCTTGACAGTTTTCAGAGATTAGAGCTTTGGCTTCTATGAAAATCTCCAACGTTCTCAATGGCTTTTTAGTGGGTTCGAGGGAGGGGTCTTCGATCGACAATTGATAGAGGAACGTGATATCTTCTCTTGGCTGGCAAGTAATCGGCAGAGTGAGATCTTGGGTTTCGTTCAAGCTCTTCGTCTTGCCTCCTATTACATTAAGGTGAACGTTTTCAAGAGAGATATCGCATGTTGCATAAGGAGTTATGTCAATATCCAATGACGCTATCAACAGAGGATTATTAGGTGTCGTTGTTGGTCTGGAGTATTTTATCCTAGCACTTATAGCAGGAAGGGCCTTGAAAGTTTGCCGGGATAGATTCTTAAAGGGCCGTACCATCTCTCTTGGGAAGTGCGTTGCAGGCGTCACCCGAGAAACTCGAAGGGCAGACAAACGTGGTTTGGAATTTGCCAATGCTGGATCACTACCAAAAGACTCCAGCAAGTTAACACCAGAAGCTATTTGACTGGGTAGATATTCCTCCCTTGTGACATCTTGTTGCATTGATTCTGCTGCTTTCAAATTGGCAGTTGCGGAGAATATTATCTTGGGGTTTTGAAGACGTATCCGTGGCCGGGAAATCGATGCCGAGAGTTTCCATGCTACAAATATATGCCCAGTATCATCATCATCCTCTGAATCCGGAGGTGAGACTACCACCAAGGGGTCATCGTCTTCCGGTACGTTTTGTGAAAAGATGAGTTCGTGGTCTTGGGTAGGTCCTTCGTGGTGCGGAGGATATGTGTTCACAACCGACGCTTCGAGGTTGATGATCAAGCGCGCCAAATATGATTGCAATGCTCGTTCATCGAAATATGGAGTTTGAAGTACAACATAGACGTCTAATGTTTCATCTGGGATCTAGGAATAAGTAAGACTTTGAGCCAAGCGCCTCTCATGAACGACTAACCAAAGAATAGGAGCGATCGTTGAGCTATAGAAGATAGTGGGCTGGAATCGTTCTGATCAAAATTCTCAAGGGCTGCCTGCAACGCCTTCGTGATATCGATATCGCTGACATTGGGCACAACTGTGCTTAGAACGGAGCTTTCGACAAATTCTAAACTGCCCCTGCTGCGAGGTTCTTCAAATTCCGGTGTGAGCATGGCGGACAGCTGTATATCTTCGTACTATATCTTCGTACTATATCTTCAATACTGATCCGATAAATAGCAAGATCCTATTGTTGCAAAGAATATGTGCGTCCGTGTCAAAATATTTGTGGGCGAAGACATCCCCTAATCCTTGCGATCTCAGACAAAGCTCCTATGTAGCTGAGGTGGATTTGTCGCTCGTGCGTCACGCGACTGCCAGAACAATTGTGTGAATGATTGAGACCAAACCAAGCACAGATTCGTGATGTAAAAAGAATAGGAGGTGAATTATCGTAAATTATAATTGAAGTGGAAAGGAGGATGCTGGGGATCTGAGGTATGCTGCATGCATAATGATCTCTACACCATCATATCCGGGTAAACATCGGCCCGACGCACGCGCTTTCTCTGGAGAAGCTCATACTAATATCGCGATTCTCAATTCGCGAAGCTCAGGTAAATATTGCGACGGAACATCACAGTCGGTTAACCACCAGACTCTGTACATCCATATTACAACATCCTAAATTCCACTAGCCTTCCAAAATGAATGGGATGAATGGACACGGCGGACCGCCGTTGTGGCAGGAGGCTCGCAATGCCGACGGACGAGCCTATTACTATAACACTGTCACCAAGGCTACTCAATGGACCAAACCAGAGGAATTGATGACACCTGCAGAGGTAAGTTCCTGCATTTTTTTTCAACTACTGAATAGAACCAAGCAGCTAATATGCTTTGTAGCGTGCGCTTGCCGATCAGCCATGGAAAGAATATACCGCAGAAGGTGGACGTAAATACTGGTACAACACAGAGACAAAGCAGACGCAATGGGAAATGCCAGATGTTTTCAAAGAGGCGATGTCCAAGGAGGCGATACCAATGCCTCCTATGCCACAGGCTCCCGCATTTGTAGCCGGTGCTGGTTTCTCTGCTGCACCATATGAGCAGCAATCTAGGGACTTCCGAGATCGTGGAGACCGTGACCGCGAACGAGACCGCGAGCCTATGGGTGAAGTGCGACAAATTGCATACGGGAATGATGTAAATGGAAGTCGATCGGGAGCTCAGGCCTTTGTACCTTCCAGCAACGACCCAGATTATGCGACTTTTGAAGAGGCGGAGGCTGCATTCCTCAAGCTCCTTCGCAGAAGCGGAGTACAGCCAGACTGGACTTGGGACCAAACAATGCGTGCCATCATCAAAGACCCTCAATATCGTTCTCTTAAGGACCCCAAGGACCGTAAAGTCGCATTCGAGAAATACGCTGTTGAGGTTCGATTGCAGGAGAAAGATCGTGCGAAGGAGAGGTTGGCAAAGCTTCGTACCGACTTCGGTATCATGCTCAAGAGCCACCCAGAGATCAAACACTATACTCGCTGGAAGACCGCTAGACCGATGATCGAAGGCGAGACTATCTTCCGTTCCTCAAGTGACGACAATGAGCGCCGTCAACTGTTTGAAGACTATGTTATTGAGCTCAAGAGGGCCAATATGGAGCATGAAGCTGTCACACGCAAAGCTGCAATGGATGAGCTCGTGTCAATCCTGAACGGACTAGACTTGGAGCCATACACTCGATGGTCTGAAGCCCAAGGCATTATCCAGTCGAATGAGCGTTTCCAAGCAGATGCAAAGTTCAAGACACTTAGCAAATCTGATATGCTTACTGCCTTTGATAACCACATCAAATCTCTGGAGAGAACCTTCAATGACCTTCGACAAGAACAGAAGAACCAGAAGGCTCGTAGAGAGCGCCAAAACCGAGACCGCTTCATTGCTCTCCTTCGCGAGTTAAAGGCCGGTGGTAAGCTGAAAGCGGGCACCAAGTGGAGTCAGATACACCCGTTGATCGAGGCTGATGAACGATACACTGCGATACTTGGTCAACCAGGATCCTCACCCCTCGACTTGTTCTGGGATATGGTGGAAGAGGAAGAGAGAGCCCTGCGTAGTACTCGCAATGATGTACTGGATGTGCTAGATGTAAGCTACTCTATTCTATATAGTTTTGTATCACAGGAGCATACTGACAAAATGCAGGACAAGCGGTTTGAAATCCAACAGAAGACCACCTTCCCAGAGTTCCTTGCCCTCATGCAAACTGACCGACGAACTGCTAACATTGATCCCGATGCTTTGTCACTCATCTTTGAGAGAGTAAGTACTGCCAATCCCTCTCCAAACAGCCACTAATGTCATTTTTAGTTACACGAAAAGGTTACGCGACGTACTGAGGACGACAAGCACCAGGCTGAACGTAAGGAACGACGAGCTGTTGATAATCTTCGATCCTTCATCAAACACCTTGACCCCCCTGTCCGTGTAGAAGATCCGTATGAGCGCGTTCGATCACGTATTGAACGATCAGAAGAGTACATTGCAGTGCCATCTGAAGAACTCCGCCGATCAGCCTTTGACAAGGTTATTCGCCGTCTGAAAGAAAAAGACGATGACGCTGAGAAGGACCGTCTCCGAAGAAGAGATAGATCATCCAGAGATAGATCAGTGCACCGGGAGAGAGACAGAGGTGAGAGATCTCACCGCAGCAGTGGACGTCATGCTAGGTCAAGTCGCAGCCCCGAGCCCGATGCATATGAAGCGGACCGCCGCAAAGCCATTGCCGATCGCGAAAGAAACTACCGCAAGAGTGGCGTTAGCGAATCTCTGCTCTCACCACGCCGGGGTGGGGACCGTGATCGCGATCGTCTCGACCGTGAGCGTGACCGCGACATCGATAGAGCCTTCCGCAGTCGCCGTGAAGACTCAGTTCCGCACTACGACCGCGAGAGACGCGAAAGGGAGGATGAGAGAGAGAAGCTCTACAGAAGAAGAGGTGATCCCCGTGGAAACATCGATGAGTTGCCTTACGGAGACGAGAGACCCAGTGCAAGCAGGCGCCGTAGGGCTGACAGTGATGTTGAAAGTGCCAGCAGCAGGAGGGATTCCAAGGTTCGTCACCCCCTTTCTTTCATTACCTTTCCTTTCCGAGCTACAGAAATCTGGGCTTGACACTTATATCTGATTTCAAATGCTAACACCTCCGCAGCGCACGAGAAGAGAGAGAACACCTCCCCGCGAGCGATCTCCCGCCACCTCGCAACGCGAAAAGCGCCAGCGAACCCGCACTCCACCACCCGCTGCTGCCCCAGCCTCCAAGGAAGAGACAGCTGTGCACTCTGGCAGCGAGGAGGGCGAGATTGAGGAGGAATGAGCGCCAGGTAGCTGTATCGTCTTGATATCGTATGTATCGCATCGCACCACAACCGTCGGATCAGCATGCCCCGATGACTTTTGCCAGGCTTTCATAATATCTACGAGCACACACAAAACAAAAGCAACATACTAAATGGATTTCTGGAGGTTGTTATTTGATTGTGGGGCAATCGAATAGGCCGTCACGTATATGCAAGAGAAATGGAAAACAGAAAAAGAAAAAAAACTTTGGTGTGTATCTGTCTCTCATAATTGAATAATGGTAGTAGCAGGCATGCCAGGCCATAGGTACAGTTGCCTCGCAGAAAGCTTTCTAGCTAGTCCTCTAGATAGACAGAAAAAAACAAACCCTTCTACTTGATGCATCCACAAAAAAAAGACAAACATGTGAAGTGATAATAAATAGTGCTTTTTATGCGTTCCCTCTACCTAACCTAATGTGCATTGCCTGCACGTGACGGCAGTCACCCAACTTGCATCCCGCAGCCCCCTCAATCTGCCCTATGCAAATGTGTTTTGCGAAAAAAGACAGGACCAGGACCGCGGGGGATAGACTGCCGTCGCCTTCGTTAGTCGTCTGGATCGTCAGCTTCGTTGGGAAAGTCGCCTTTCCCGGCTCCTCCCCCCTGAGATCCACTATGTCCCGCGCCCGCGTACGATGATTTTCCCTGAACGCCTGATGATGCTTGCAAAAGAAGTGGGCTTGGTGGTGCGTTCAAGACGCCTTTCAAGCATTATCCTCCTCGAGGAAGAACTGTACGAGTGTTAGTCAATGGTCAATGTAGAGAAAAAGATGTCAAGGAACTTACGTAGTTGCCGTTCAACTTCTGCTCCTGGTCCAATTGGGAGTTGAGCTTGTTGATACGTGGGCGGTAGTTGGTTGGGTCACGACGGAAGGTGACGTCAAGGTTCTTCAAGAACTTGTTGCAACCGGTGAGAAGGGACTCTGGGGTGTTGGCGCGGGCGTCAACACCTGGCTTACCGTCGAAGACGATGACACGGTCAGCAAGGTAGGTGGCCATGATGAAATCGTGCTCAACGATGAAGGCGGTCTTCTTGGAGTGCATGATGTAACGCTTGATGACACGGGCGGCAATAATACGCTGCTCGGAATCGAGGTAGGCAGATGGCTCGTCGATAAGGTAGATATCGGCTGGGATACCGAGGGCGAGGACAATGGCAACACGCTGCAACTCACCACCAGAGAGGTTCTTGACCTCCTGGTCGATGAAGTCATCGAGCTTCAATGGCTTGACGACATCGGTCTGGAACTGTGGGGACAAGAATGCCATCTTGATCTTCTTGAAGAAGAGCTGGCGGACGGTACCGTCGAACTTTGGAGTGATCTTCTGTGGCTTCATGGAGATCTTCATGTCTGGAACCTTGCGTGTTCCATCTGGCTTCTCAGCACCAGCCAACATCTTACAGAAGGTGGTCTTTCCGGTACCGTTCTCACCCATCATGACGATGATCTCAGAGTCGGTGAAGTCACCCTCCTCAATGGTGAGATGGAAACCACCAAGGGTCTTCTCCATGGATGGGTATTTGAATGCGCGGGATCGGTCGGCCATGAACTCATCAGCAGCCTCGGCGATACGGAAAGTCAAGGACTCATCACGGAAACGCAAGTTCTCAGTTGGGATGTGACCGTCGAGGAAGATGTTGATACCTTCACGGACAGATGCTGGAAGAGTGACAACACCGTAGACGGCGGGTCTTCCGTAGAGCACGCAAATGAAATCGGAAAGGTAATCCAAGACGGACAAATCGTGCTCAACGCAAATGACGTAGTCATCTGGTCTAAGAAGAGAGCGGATGATCTTGGCAGCACTGAGACGCTGCTTGACATCCAAGTAGGAAGAAGGCTCGTCAAACATGTATACATCGGCCTTTTGCACACAGACAGTTCCAATGGCAAATCGCTGGAGCTCTCCACCAGAAAGAAGGTTGATATCACGGTCAAGGATGTGGTTAAGCTCAAGAACATCGCATACCTCCTCAAAGTTGCCGAGTTGCGAACGGCTGGAGATGAGGGTCTTGACAGACTTATCTGGGGTACGGACTGCACGTGGAATCTGGTCGACATATTGAGGCTTGACAACAGCCTTAAGGTCATCTTCGAGGAGCTTGGTGAAGTAGTCTAGATCGAGTCAGTATGGTTCCACGGAATATAGAGTAGTTCCGTCGCGGCTCACTTTGCAACTCAGAACCACGGAAGTACTTGATAACATCCTCCCAGTCCGGTGGGTTGTCGTATCTTCCCAAGTTGGGCTTCAGTTTACCACTGAGAATCTTCAATGCTGTACTCTTTCCAATACCGTTGGTACCGACCAGACCGAGAACCTGACCCGGTCTTGGCATAGGAAGTCTGTGGAGCTTGAAGCTGTTGGCGGAGTATCTGTGAGTGACCTGGGATTCGAGGTTGGTAGGCAAGTTGATAATGCTGATGGCGCCGAAGGGGCATTTCTTTGGGCAGATACCGCATCCAATACACAGACTCTCGGAGAGGTAGGCGATCTTCGACTCGGCGGTGACTTCGATACAGAGACGACCACTGCGCACGACTGGGCAGGACTTCTTGCACTCTTGTCTACATTTCTTTTGTGGGGAGTCAGTGACCTGTGTGTATAGTGCTGGGATTAAAGAATATATTTTGTCTTACCTTTGGCTTGCACTGTTCAGTTGAAAGAAGCAATATTAGTAAACTGTGCTTATTTTATGGTGGTGGGGTAGTGGGGTAAGGATTTAAAGAACATCGGCAGAAGTCGTACCTTGTCGCTATTGACAATGGCAATACTATAGAGAAGACAGGATCAGCGGATGTCGCATTAGGCACAGCACTGCACTCCTTGGAAGAATGCAGACAGGTGGGGGACAATGTGCATACCGGGTGAGTTTGTCAGACATCTTGAGGGGTAGCACGCGTTGTCGCGGTTATGGAGTTGGGTGCTTTTGTGTTTTTCTTAATTCGTGAATCCTGCAAAAGCGGATAAGGGAAGACAAGAGCACAGCAGAAGGCTATGTGTCTATGTGAAGAGGATGTCGACAACAAGATAGGTCGTAGGGATTGTGAAGAGAAGGCGAGGTCGAAGATGAGGAGGAGTAGGAGGAGTAGGAGTAGGAGTCGTGGTGGTGGAGGAGGTGAAGGTGGTAGGTGAAGTGGTTGAGTAGCAACTGGGGGAGGGAGGATGTGCTTTCGTCTTGTTCTTCTGTCCTATGGTGATCTCTCGGTCTTTTTTGGTGCTGGGGCTCTGCTCTGCGCTCTCTGTGTGTCGCTCTCACACAGACGAAATAAATCTTGCCTGCGGCTAAGCTACAAAGTCGTGCGTGGGCTGTCAGCCAGAAATCAACGGCTCTGATTCGGGAGGAGCATGTTAAGCGAGTCGTCAGTCGTCACTAGCGTCCTTCTGGTGCTCTTGTAAGCTGCACTGAGCACGAGCACCCATGAACAGCACCCACCACCGCACTCACCACCAAAAGTATGTGTGTGTGTGTGGTGTTGGTGTGGATGTATGTGTGTATGTGTGTGTGTGTCTGTCTCTATGTGTGTGCCTCTCTGCCTGCGCGTGTACTCTCTACTCTCTACCCTACTACTGACTGTAACTGTCTGTCCTGCACCACAGCTCCAATGTACATCCATCCTTCATCCAGCCTTTCCATCTCGGTCATTCTCATCCACCTCAACCCTCCCATACTAAAACCCACCACCCAAAACTCAACTTCTATACTCATACCACAACGTTCAACTTCAGAACAAAAAAGAGCTTTAATTTAATTTCTCATTCTCTTCGGTTTCCTCATATGGTGGATCAGCTCCTGAAAATTCCTATCGACGTGTAAGTTTAATTTCCCTCCCACCTAATTCTCCCCACGCCTTTGTTCCAAATCCCTACTCCAAGGCTGCGAACTCTCCATCCAGCTTCAAGCCTTGTCAAGCTCCAACCTTTTGCCTGCTGTCTGTCGCGGTCTGGAATGGTTCGCTGCTGGTCAGATTGTCAGTGTAGCTACTCTCCCTGCCTCCCAGCGTGCGAAAAGAGTTCTCACTTTCAGCTTCTCCGCACGCAAAACCGCGTCCCGACCACGGCCCATCGCGTCCATCAGCCTCAAGCTCGAATCCATCCCAGCATCTAGGTCCAAAATGCGCCGATGAGCTCAATCCTTCAGATCATGTCCAATTCTTGATCTATTCAAAGCCCCCCAGATCGCGCACTTTTTACGCTTCGGCACATGTGCGCGCTAGATCGAGGTAGCTACTTGTTGTACCGTAACGTCCCAACTGACCTTGTCGTCATCGTAGAGGGCAGTGACCCATCGTCAGCGACAATCATGGAGTCGACTCCCCCAAACGAGACACATAATGCTAATGGCAATACCCTCTCCGAAGACTTGGCCATCCGTGAGGATCATTACGACTCACAGAGTGACCTGTCGGACTCAATGCCTACCCACGCTGTCGAAGCCTCGCCGTCGGTCGACTCATCCCCAAAACAACAATCGGAGTTTGGCAATCAGGAGCAGTATTCTGATTCCTCCTCCGCCGAGCAACAAGATGATGCTTCTGATGATGGAGATTTCGACCAAGACGAAGACGTGGCCCATGGATCAAATCACGCCATGAAGGAACGTTCATCGTCCCAAGAATCTCGCCGCCCGCCCAAGCGCAAGCATGGAGTTGAGGAAGATGAACATATCCTGGCGAATCCAGAGTTATACGGTCTGCGAAGAAGTGTAAGAAAGACGCCACCTGTCATGATTGATTTGGCTAACCCATGATTGCTCAGGGCCGACCATCCCAACATCGCCCAATCGTATGTCGTCCGTCCTATCACTGCCTGCATATATACGTTACTGACATTTTTACCCCCAGATTGAAAGCGATGATGATGAAGAGGAAGAAGATTCTGGATCCGATGTAGTCACAACTTCACGTAAACGCCGCAAGGCTCCGGTCGCTCGGTCACAGCATTGTAAGTCTACCTAACCACCACCACCACCACCACCATCACCCCTTCGACCTCGTCGTCGCACATGACTAACCGGTATATCATTATCAGCATCCAAGCGTGCAACTCCTGTTGCTAGATCCATATCTTCCGACGAATCCGAAAGCGACACATATGGTGGTGCTAAGGCACGAAGCATGGCTAAGAAACAACGTCGTCGTCAGCTCGAATCAGGCATTCAGCCTGGTGAGAAGCGATGGAACAGTCGACGCGCTGCGGCCGCTGTAGGTACATACCAGGAAAGTGATGCTGAACTCGATGATGAGTCTGAATTGATGACACCCAACAATTGGGCCGATGGAGTCGAGGATAATTCACCGTATATTGAGGTTGTCCTCAAGCACCGAGCCAAGGATGGTCTAAACGCCGATGAGGATGACCTCACCCGTGATGACTATGAGTACTTTATCAAATGGCAGGGCAAGTCCCATTACCATGCAACATGGGAAACAACGACCTCTCTGACTGGAATGAGGGGATTCCGTCGTCTAGAGAACTACTTTAAGAAGATCGTCCAAGAAGATGCTTATTACCGACAATCGAGGGACGTGCCGCCTGAGGAGAAGGAGAAGTGGATGCTTGACCGCGAGCGAGATGCAGATGCTCTCCTCGACTATACCAAGGTCGAGCGTGTTATTGCAACCCAGGAGGGTGATGAAGGCACAGAGTACTATGTTAAGTGGAAAGGACTGTACTATGATTCATGCACATGGGAGTCAGAAGATCTTGTCAGTGAGATCGCACAGCATGAGATTGATCGCTTCCTTGATCGTAGCTCACGCTCATTGACTTCCGATAAAACCGAATCCAATCCAAATACACGCGGTGGCCATGTCACCATCCGTGAACAACCAGCCTACATCAAGAATGGTACCTTGCGGGAATTCCAGCTGACTGGTCTCAACTTCTTGGCGTACAACTGGACTAGGAATAAGAATGTCATTCTCGCCGATGAAATGGGTCTCGGAAAGACAGTACAAACCGTTGCGTTTATGAACTGGCTCCGCCATGCTAGAGGTCAAGAAGGGCCTTTCCTGGTCGTCGTCCCCTTGACAACCATGCCTGCTTGGGCTGATACCTTTGATCATTGGGCCCCTGACATGAACTATGTCATCTACAACGGCAAGGAATCTTCTCGTAGCATCATCCGAGAATATGAACTTCTCACGGACAACAACGTTCGCCGACCAAAATTCAATGTTCTTCTCACATCTTACGAGTACATCCTTGCTGATTCATCCTTCCTTGCCCAAATCAAGTGGCAGTTCATGGCAGTTGACGAAGCTCACCGCCTCAAGAATAGGGAATCTCAACTGTACCAAAAGCTGCTTGACTTCAAGGCCCCAAGTCGACTCCTCATCACCGGTACACCAGTTCAAAATACGCTCGGTGAACTGTCGGCTCTGATGGACTTCCTTATGCCAGGTGAAGTTGAGATTGAAGATAACATTGATCTCACCACAGAAGCTGCTGGTCAAAAAATTGATGCGTTAACAACTCTCATTCAGCCATACATTCTACGACGAACCAAACAAAAGGTTGAAAATGATCTCCCGCCTAAGAGTGAGAAGATTATTAGAGTAGAACTTTCCGACATTCAGTTAGATTACTACAAGAACATCCTTACGCGCAACTATGCTGCTCTGAACGAGGGCTCTAAGGGCCAAAAGCAGTCACTACTCAATATCATGATGGAATTGAAGAAGGCTAGCAACCATCCTTACATGTTCCCAAATGCGGAAGAGAAGATCTTGAAGGGTAGCGAGCGACGAGATGATCAGCTCAAGGGTCTTATTACCAGCAGTGGTAAAATGATGTTGCTTGATCAGCTCCTGACTAAGCTGAAGAAAGACAACCATCGTGTACTTATTTTCAGTCAGATGGTGAAGATGCTGGACATTCTGGGTGATTACCTTGCACTGCGAGGATACCAATTCCAGCGATTGGACGGTACTATCGCTGCCGGACCTCGTCGAATGGCCATTGACCATTTCAATGCTGAAGGAAGCAATGACTTCTGTTTCTTGCTGTCTACACGAGCTGGTGGTCTCGGTATCAACCTGATGACTGCGGATACTGTTATTATCTTTGATTCTGATTGGAATCCACAAGCTGATCTGCAAGCTATGGCTCGTGCTCATCGTATTGGTCAGAAGAAGCCTGTCAGCATTTACAGACTTGTTGCCAAGGAGACTGTTGAAGAAGAAGTCCTTGAGCGTGCTCGTAACAAGCTCATGTTGGAATTCATTACTATCCAACGTGGTGTTACCGACAAAGAAAAGAAAGAATTACGCGACAAGGCTGCTAAAGCTGGAAAGATTGATGATCCAAGATCATCGGATGATATTTCAAGAATCTTAAAGAAGAGAGGACAAAAGATGTTCGAGCAATCTGGTAACCAAAAGAAGCTTGAAGAACTTGATATTGATTCAGTCCTTGAAAATGCGGAAGAGCATAAAACTGAGGTTCCGGAAGGCATGGTGGCCGATGGTGGTGAAGACTTCTTGAAGAGTTTCGAGTACACGGATGTGAAGATCGACCTGGAATGGGACGATATTATTCCAAAGGATCAACTGGCTAATCTCAAGGCCGAAGAGGAGAAGAAAGCAAACGAGGCTTATCTTGCACAAGTCGTCGCAGAGAATGCCCCACGTCGTGCTGTCCTGAAGAACTCTGCTGAGTATGAACGTGAACAGCGTTTGGCAAAGAAGCGTGAGCGTGACCAGGCTAAGCAAGATGAGCTCGATGAGCGAAGAGAGGCACAGGCCGATAGAGCTGATCCAAAGCGACCATTGAATGAGAAGGAAGCCCGCAACCTTTTCAGAGCATTCCTTAGATATGGTTCGATCGACGACCGTGGGGAGGAGCTTGTCAAAGATGCTCGTCTGGTCGGTCGTGACCGGGACATGCTTCGTGCCACACTACAGTCAATCATCGATGAAGCAGATCGCCGTTTGAAAGAAGATGCTGCTAGAATTGCTGCCATGGAGCGTGAGACTCAGAAGGCTCTAACCAAGAAAGACAAGAAGGCTGTTCTCTTTGACTTCTTGGGCGTCAAGCGTTTGAATGCAGAAACTGTCATGGAACGCCCTGGTGAGATGCGTATGTTGAAGGAGGTAATTGGAGCTCACTCAGATTTCCGAAATTACAGAGTTCCAGATGCTTCCAAGGCTGCTCACTACTCGTGCGACTGGGGTGCTCGTGAAGATGGTATGCTTCTTGTTGGTATCCTTAGACATGGTTATGGTGCTTGGGTTCAGATCCGTGATGATGCTGAGCTCGGTCTTACCGAAAAGTTCTTCCTTGAAGAGCATCGCGTTGATAAGAAGGAGGAACGAGTCAAAGGCGAAGATAAGACCGCAAAAGCTCCTGGTGCTGTCCATTTGGTCCGCCGCGCTGATTACCTTTTGTCGGTCTTGAAGGCCAAGTATTCCGACAATCAAGCAGCAAAGCGCGCTGTTGAGAACCATCACCGCAACAACAAGAAGAACCAGAATGGGCACCGCAGATCGGAGAACAGAGGCTCGGTATCTGCTTCTCCAGTTCCATCTTTCAAGAAGCGCCAATCTGATCCATATGGCCGTGATCGAGGAAGTAGCAATGCCGACTATCGTGATCGCACTCCTGACCTCAAGCGAAAGCATAGTGGAAACCATGATGATCGTCACAATGACCGTCACAAACAGCGAAAGTCAGAGAATGGCCACGGTTCATCTTACAGTGGTGGAAGCTCCGACCAAGACCCAATGCTCCGCGTCATCTTCAAGCCAATCAGAGACACCCTCAAGTCTGTTCAATCGGCTACAAAAGATCGCATCAAGTCTCAGAAGGAGCGTGCAAGCGTCATGAAGGAGGCACTTGTCAAGATCGGTGACTTCATCGTCGATATGGAAAGCGAGGATGAGATTGCTGCTCTTCGCCCTCGATTCTGGTTAGTGAATCTTCCCTCTAACACTACATTTCATGACTAACAAACCATAGGAATTATGTTGCTACTTTCTGGCCCCTTGACCCATCTCCTCCTGGCTCTCAGCTCGAAGGCATGTATGTTCGTATCTTGAAGGCAAAGGAAGAAGCGAAGAACGCGTCATCCGCGGCAGCCGCGGCATCAAACGAAGTAAAGAAAGAGACCGCATCCGCATAGACATTGGCGCTGGGCATATGCACATACAAAAAACATCCCCTCAGGTTGATTTCTGTTTTTTTCTCCTTTTGATACAAAATACCATTGCGACGGTGTTCTGGTTTTTATTTCACCCTTTTTCTGTCTTAGTTATTCTTTTTTAGTTTTTTAGTTTTTGGTCGTGATTTTCCGGAAGGGTTTGGTTCCTTCTTTTTTGAAGGTGGGCAGATATGGGCGGGTGGGGTTATCAAAATTGCTCTGGAGTCATCTGTGTGTCTGTATGCATGGGATTTGGGCGGGCTTGTTGGGCGCGAAAAGGGTTAGGTTGCTTTAGAACATTGCTTGGTCCTGTGTTTTGGGCTGGGGGATGAGCCGGTGGATGTTGTGACATGCTTTGTGCAGTTGGAGAGGGGTTAGGTGCTGGTATATTGGCAGTGTATCTCTTTTGGTAGCTGAGTTGAGCCACCGTTTTACGTGGTATATCTCATTGTCTTTGCGCTCTATGTTGAGCTGCGGACTTTGTCTACCGTTCATATGCCAATATATACTATCAACTTGTGTGCTTTGTCTTGGTGACTATGTTGTATTCTTGAGTGAATTGGTTCTCTGCGGGGCCTAGCAATTACAGCTACTATATAGTTGTGTGATACATACTCTTACGCGACTAGCTCTCTTATAATAAACATACCTACACCTTATTTCCCTGCATAGTGATTTCGTGGTGAATTCATTAGTATAAAAGTCATATTTTTATGAACATATACACTTTAATAATATGGACATAGTATGTCTCTCGTCTAAAGGTTTGATTATCTCAATTCAATAAGCTTTTAAGAGTCCTAGTTCTTGTTTCGACTTGCGAAACACGTTAAGAAAAACATTAAAAAAAACTCAAAAACAGACTAAGAGATCCCCTGTAGATGTTCTTCTACTTGTTTCGTTTCTGTCTCCATAACCACTTCTCAAACTCAACAGTATTAAGACCCTTTGGAACCTGTCCCTTGGTAGTCTTCCACCTTTCAGAAACCCCGAAACTAAGATGCTCTGCTGGACATTTCATCAACCTCTTGATATTCTGCGTTTCTGGTTTATCCTCCCCCTCAAAAAGCACTCTACACTTGTAACCCCTCTCCGCAAAAACACTGGCACGAGCCTGATCACTATGTGCGATGCTGATTTGAAAAGCGTCATAGTAAAGCCTAGAGTTATGAATGCCAGCCTCACCGTTGAACTCATCGCTAAGTATCTGAAGTAAAGAGTAGCAGTCGGCTAAACAGGATTCTGGCTCGTATAACAACCGACGGTAGTCTCCAATTGCGTCGTCAAGAGCTTTGATTTGGAGCCGTCGAGCGTCACTGAGTAGGAGCTCGGAAGGCGGGAGCGAGCAGATACCGCAAGTGCAATCGAAGCCAAACGCTTTCTTGAGATGGGCACGTCGAGAGGTGGATGCGCCGCCTTTATCATAGGAAATGGTGATTTCCTCCCCGGACTTGATATCCCGAACTGCATGGATGGTCTCGCTTTTGTTTTCCGAGTCCCAACTATTGTGGGCATTTGGAATACAGCTGTGGTTGATGAAGCTGGCAATTGCGTAGACTCCGCCGATTGTGCACCCAGAACCGCATGGCAGAGCATTGGTGTAGGTAATGCCGCCGAATGGATATTTGCCGGGAAAGTTGTTGTGCAGAGAAAGGAATTGTCTTTGCTTTTCCTTCGAAAGCGATTTTACCTTCTCTGAAATGGCACTCTCCATCATGCTGGGCGATGTCAACTTCGGTGTGGTGAAGAGAGGTTTCTCACAAAGCATGCGTGTGCCTTTGCTGATGTCGACCCTAGCTATGAGGCCTTTTCCCTTTCCTGGTACTTCTTGGATCTCAAAGACCTGTAGGTTGGGCTCAGTTATATCGACAGCCCCAAGGACCTTATCCGACTGATGAGGAACTGTCTTGAAACCCGAATCACCCATGGTTATGTGATAAGTGGTAACAGTGTGCGAAGAACGATGTATGGTGGTGGGAGTTGTAGTCAAAACTGTTTGAAATAATTTCAAGATATTTGCGAGTATTCTTTGAGACTGAGAAATATTTAACTCACTAATACTACAGGGAAGAATGTCCTTCCTTTATCTTTGTCACAAGAATATGTATAGTATGTACGCAGTAGACATAATCGGAGAACGTTTGTGATCCCCGCATTTCCATATTATTTTCAGTTTCCAAAGGGAGCCATACCAACCAAAATCGAAAGATTCCTTGCATATTTGTGATGGCCTGCATCCTGCATACATATGTAATGCATGTTATGCTTTCAAACTGATATCTAATCCAATCGCAATAATAGCTCACGATACAGGTAGGTTCTCAGTATTGAGCAACGTTATTCATGATAAGCCTAAAAATGCGTATAATATCTGCTCGTGATTATTCAAGTATTGCATTTCATAGTGGGGTTTAAAGAACAGCAAGGGTCTATAAGACATAACTATATCCTGCCTGGTCTTGGAATCACTACCTCAAAGCATAATTCAGTCATATGTAGCTGTATAACTTACAAAATATACTTATCATCCCTCCCAGCAAACATGAATTGAAGCAATGTTAAGAATATTAAGGCTCCGAAGGTAAGATAAAAACCTGGTGCCCCTTAACTGATAACAAACAGTACTGACTTAGGTAAAAAGAGACAACGACATATCTTCCGCCGATTTCGAGGTTTATGTCCAAATCTCTTAGAGACCGCAAAAGTAACAACAGTATGGCATCTAGTTAGGAACTGGCCAGTCTGGGTCCAAGAGGGGGGTTATAAGGGGGCTGAATAAAAATATTAGACAGAAGAAATAATAGAGCGTTAGCAGTTTCAAGAGTCGAGCTCTTGTTAAAATCGGGCTACTCGAGATCATGATTGTTTTACAACAAGAAATGCAAGAACATCACCCGAACTGAGCCCGAAAATTAGGATTCCAATCTTGTGTAACTTGAAAATTAGTTCTCGTAATAAATTTTCTAAAAGAAACAGTTCGTGACTATTTCGTAAACACAAATGATGGGATTCAAGTCTTTTCTTAAGTTGATCCCTTTCAAGATTGACAGGTACAAGTCCTTTCAACCAGTTTTTATGCAAATCTTGAGCTCAGTGGAGCCTTTTGAGCAGCCAAATTGGGCCTTGAAGTTGTTGAATTGTCCATGAAGCTAGAGAACTTATCTTGACACCGAGTTGGGGTACATGTTTCGTCCACAATAACCGTGCTGTACCAAATAAATTAGTTGTCCGCAGAATTTTCTCCTATACTTCTCAAAATATGAGCATTCAAGAGCTACGAATGAGTTCAAACCTATTGACATATAGCTGGCTTGGAATCCCTTCACTGATGATGAAGGTTTTCATATGATAGCAAAGGGGGATATCGGAAATCATCAACCATAAATCGTTTTATTGAAATCTTTTTCTTCAACTATCTTACAATGCGCTATGCTATTACAAGCCCGTAGCTACCTTTCCCAAAGTTCCACTACCTCTAGAACTGAAAATACCCATAATGCCGAATCCTACATAGAAAAGAGCGAGCGGATATGCCACAAGTCCTCTCATACCTGTCATTCTTCCCACAGCGCAGAACATCCCCGAGGAGCTGTATGTACACCAGATAATGGCCAGCGTTGTAAGAATGTATCCCAGCATACCATCCATAGGCATAACAATGCCTATTAAACTGGTGAGAACCAGAGGTAAAAGACAGTAACCTAAAACACTAGCGCTTCGAGGGAAGGTGAGAGTGCTGGAAAGATGGGAGGACGCAGGAGCAGATGGATGATCGTGAGGGTTCGTGTCTGCGACAGATAGTGGTGGGGACATTAGGGACAGAATGACATGCAGAGATGTGCTGCCCAAAAGTGCCAATCCATAGATATATCCAAAGTGAACCTTTCCAGAGAAGAGGAGGAAAGTTCCGAAAAGGAGGAAGAAGAGGATCGGTCCTGCAAGGTCGGAATCGTCCATAATATGTTGGTCTATTCTCGCCAGGGGGTTGAGTACTGCAAGTGTCTATTCAAATCAGCCTTATCCATGATACGCGCGGGAAATAAAAATACCTTGCTCTGAATGTGACCGAAGTTAACGCCCAGTTCCTCGAGTAATGGTGGCTCTCCGTCATATCCCTCAGTACCAAAAGCAGCCAGCCATCCTGTTCTCAAACCTGCTTGCTCTCCCATCCGTCCACTGACAGCTGGACCTCCAAATCCAGAATTGAACCCTCCAGCACCACCATAGGCAGGGGCAGGAGGAGCTCCATAGCCGTATGCAGCTTGCGCGGGTGTAGCATGACCGCTCACCTGAGCAGAGGAATAAGTCGATGGGTAGAATTGCAGGTTCTGGGCAGCTCCAGCTCCAGCACCATATTGATTTTGTGGGAAGAATTGTTGTGACATAGTAGGAACAAAGCTCGAGCCTTTCTCCGTGAGGGGATCTAGAAGAACTTCTATAAGCTCAAAGACGGTAGGAAGTGTAGATAAATATTTGGTAGCCTTTCGTAGCTGCACGTATCTTCTTCCTTGCGTGGACGTGTCGTCAACAGCCCGGTCTCGAGGCATGCCTGATAGCCTTGCGCTAACGGATAAGGCAGCTCAAGATCGAGCGGGAGATGCCGCCGACAAAAAGTTATTGAGGCCGAGTAGTCGCCTCATCATCCCCAATTGTCGCGCTGCTGCTCCGAGAAGTCCAAGCTTGATCAATCTACGGTCGCAAATCAATCCATAATGGTGAGTGAAAGGGATATTCGTGTCGTCTGAGAAGGATGGCGAATGTTTGCACGGAGTAGATACTGATGATTGACTATAGGCGCACCGTATTGTCACCCAAGTTATCGTCACCGGCTCAAGAGTCCTTGGCCGCGCATTCGCAGAGGCCTATAAGCAAGCATCTGCCTCGTCGCAGTATGCCAAGCATCAAGCAAAGCACAATCCCGGCGGCGCAAACACCTTTGCCTCCAATGGATTGACTCTCGATGAGGCCTGCAAGATCTTGAACGTGAAGCCACCTCAAGGAGGCAAGGCGAACATGGAGGATGTGATGGAGAGATTCAAGAAGCTGTTTGACGCCAACGATCCACAAAAAGGCGGCAGTTTCTATCTACAGAGCAAGGTGCTGAGAGCGAGGGAAAGAATAGAGGCCGAACACAAGGCGGCGGAGGCGGCGGAGAGCAGAGCAGAAGAGTTAGAGGAGGGTTGGAAGCCAAAGGTCTTCAAGGACCGGTGATTGCTAGATGCAGTGTAATGTGCTGGTAGATCGTGGATGATTATATCCCATGGTACTGGACAAGCTCATTTCGAATCTGACGAGCATCCGAAATTACAAGCTCGACGAGCTGGATGAGCTGAGTCTCAAATCTTCCCTCTATTTCATCATAGCCTGGCGTTTGGGGATCAGCTGTAGGAATATGGGATCGTGGAGTGGACCTGGTGCGTCCATTATGCATATGTACAAAAGTAAATAATGAGGATATCCGAATCATGCGTTTCTCCATATCTACGTGTTTATTCATTTGTATATTTGTTGATATTTTGGTTACAAAGTCATTTTTAGCTTGCTTCATAAATATTGAAATATAAACGGCAGGCTCCTATGATCCTGCTCGGAAACTCGTGCGCTTTATCCAGAATCTGTAAATTAATGATACCTCAAGCTGCAGTGTAACCACCATCAACAGCAATGGAAGCCCCTGTGATATAACTGGCTCTGTCACTTGCCAGAAAGCTCACGGTATACGCAATTTCTTCCGGAAGGCCCATTCTACCCATGGGTGTCCTGTTCTCGACATGTGCTTTCAACTATTCCTTATCAGCCAGGATCCTATTTCAAGAGAGAGCGACTTACACCTCCATCTTCCCACGCCTCTTTTTGCATCAAGTTGGTACGCACAAATCCAGGAGATACACAATTGATTCTAATACCATCGGTGGCATATTGAATCCCATCCACTTTTGTCATTCCCGAAATAGCTATACCGCCCGTTAATATCGCCAACATCAAGTGCACCAAAGAACTTACCATGCTTAGACATAGTATAAGGACCGGTATTCTGCAGTCCCACTGTTCCATAAATCGAGCCCACATTAACAATACTCCCTCTAGTCTTCAACGCTAACCCAGTACTTCACTAATTAGCAAAACTCACCAGTAACAGATATTTACTTACGTGGCAGCCCTCAAGTCCTGCTTCATCATCTGCTTCAACACCGCCCTCTCACAATACCAAACCCCCTTCATATTAATATCAATCACATGATCTAATTGAGAAGTGGACGTCTCCCCCGTGGCTACACTGGCGCTTGCCACACCTGCAGCGAGTACGGCGACGTCAATATGCCCAAACTCCTCCACTGTTTTGGCCACAGCAAGATTGACATCCGTATCCTTGCTCACATCAACATGAATTGCCAGAGTCTGCACGCGCGGATATGCAGCTTTCAACGCAGCCTCTTCAGCAGCTAGATTGGGGGAGACATCAAGCAGGGCTATAGAGTGGATGCCGTCGCTAACAAGCTGGAAGGCGATTGCGCGACCGATACCAGAGGATGCACCTGGAACTGTTAGATAATTGTGATGAAAGGAAAATTATGGTAAAGGGGATGGATTGAGGTTCGAGATTGGAGAGTATTCACCTGTCACAAGAGCGACGCTGGATGCGATTAGCTGATATCCTTATCACACTCTTTCCAGCAGTACTTACGACTCCGGGGGAAACATTGCAAAAGCCATGATATCAAGTTTTGTATCTTTTTGTTAAATCGGAATTCAAATTCAATATCAAATCGGAAGAATTGAGGGCAAAGTCCCAGTATCAATGAGATAGAAAACTAAGTAAAAGTCCAGTATCAAATGAAACCCCCAACTCCAAGAAACCGCTCCCTCTCATTCCTTTATATACCCAGAAATCACACAAGGATCTCCCAGACCTAGTCAATCATCAGACAACGAGGATAAGTCAGCTTACCAGTCGAACATGATAGAATGCCGGCACCCAGACTGCGTTGAAACTCTTTGGAGCTTCCCCGCATCAACATCACGTCAAAAGCGCCGACCGAGCACATCGAACGATACGAAGCACCAAAGTGGGCGACTTCTCGATATCAATTACACGCTAAGCTAAGAGTATATAAGTGGACATTTTACGGAGGATATTTCGGAATCTATACTGAGACTGACAGGCGTTGCGGACATGGGAAGTATGGATATACCGTGGATATGATTGTTGATAAGTGGACCTCGGGAGGGAAGTCCCGCCGGATGATGTTGGTTTTTGGTTATTAGCCGCAACGTAATCGTTATACCTGGTAAGGAGGCTAGGTTACCTCATATCGTAGATATGAGACAGAAACGCACTAAGCGTTATAAAGTAGACGTCACTATAGAATATTCTCGACTGTTGTGACCGCCAGAAACAGAGTAATGGTGAAAGTCAAACCAAACCTAAGACTTCGAATGTCAAGGAATCAGTCAATCACAGAGACAGCAAATTCACAATGGACATCAGATCAATCATTAAACAATGCATTCGTGAGCCAAGCAGAGCGAACTATATACATATAACAGAGCCGCAACGCCCCGATACCCACGTAGCTCATGAAAATGGAAATGCGAACTAAAAAAGCATAAAAACAGAACCCCCAATGCAGAACTTCCTCCTTCTACTCCAATTATAACACAATCTTTTTAGAGAACCCTGGTAAAGTACCCAAGGGGGGTAGAGTAAAAATATCAAGGTAGAGAGCCATGAATAGCAAACTAAAGCTCGGCCGGGCCAGCAAGGACGGCAAATTGCCCACCAACACCACAGAAGGTAATTTTTCTGTCGCGAACAGCAGTGTTATCGATGAGAGTAGCCTCATTGATATCATCATCAGTACCCTGTCCAGTCTGGTAGTTGGCCGAGAAGCCGAAAGAGTAAGCCTTGCCGTCTTTGGTGACAGCGAAGGAAGTGTCAGAGGCAGCATCGACCATGACGACACCAGAAACACCTGGAACCTCGGTTGGCTTGGCAAGGATGCGAGGAACCTTGTGTTCATCGAAGGTGACGTTATCCTCTGGAACCTTAGTGATATCAATACCGCACTGGCCAGCATCGATACGACCCCATGCGAGGAGCTTGCCATCCTTGGTGCAAGCAAGAGAGTGGTGACCACCACCGACGAGGTCTGCAATCTCAACGGAGTCAAAGGCATTGACGACGGTTGGCTTGTCAATGGAGGCATTGTCCTCACCAGCTCCCTCTGAGATACCAGTCTCAGCGAAGTTGTTAAGTCCCCATGCCCAGACTTGGCCCTTGTTGTCAATGGCGAAACTGTGGTAAGAGCCACTGCAGATGGAAACGATCTTGCCCTTTGGAAGACCGAACTCTCTTGGGACAAGACCACCTGATCGAGTACGCTCGACAATACGGCGACCAAGTTGGCTCTGCTGACCGCTACCCCATGCGAAGACATTACCCTTGTGGTCCAAAGCAATGATGTGGTTTGCACCAGCAGCGAGCTGCTTGATCTTCTTTAATTCCGGGATATGCATTGGGCGAGTGGAAACGGTGACCTTCTGGGTGAAACCAAGAACTCCCTCATTGCCCTATAGAAGTCAGCATACATGAAGATGAATATAAGACTGCGTATAACTTACTCTGAATTGACCCCATCCGTAAACAAGACCACCATCAGTGAGAACAAATGTGGCGCTGTCGCTGGTAACAACCTGGGTGAACTTGGTGTTTGGTGGGAAGTAGGACATATCGACCTCAGTTGGAGTGGATTCTTTTGGGTTGACACCAGTGTCATCTGAGTCCTCATCATCACTGTCCTCTTCCTCTGCCTTGTCAAGGTCAACCAAGCCACCATCCCAGTTGGTGTCTCTGCCGAGAGCACCATTGTCGTTTACACCCCAAGTAAGGATCTTGTTGTCATGAGTGAGGACAGCACAGTGCATGCCACCGACAGAAACCTGAACAACACCGACATCCTTTGCAGAAAGCAATGGGTTGTATCTTGGGCGCTTGACATCGATTGGCTTCTTTCCGTCGAGCTTCTTGCTCCCAAGTCCGAGCTCACCGGAGGAGCCTTCACCACAAACCCAGATGTCCAGCTTCTGGGTTGGAGCATTGTTGATGACTGGAAGCGGCTTTGCGACCTTTGGAGGAGGTGCTGGCTTTGCGGCCTTTGGTGCCTTGACTGGCTTTGGCTTTGGCTTTGGCTCTGGTGCTGTTTTCGCGTCAGTGATGATTCTCGTATGATGACCAGAATACTTACCAGCAGCTTTAGCTTCAGCAGCAGCTTCGGCTTCGGCTTCAACCTTGGCCTTCTTGGTCTGGCGGGCAGGCTTCTCAACCTCCTCCTTCTCACTTTCACTCTCGGTCTCGGAGCGAGCTCTCTTGGTGCCATTGGTCTTTGGAGCCGGAATTGGGGTGACCTTCTTGGCCGCGGCCTTCTTAACAGGAGCCTTCTTCTCCGGAGCTGGAGCAGCAGCCTTCTTAGCTGGGACCTTTGTTACCTTCTTGGCAGCAGGCTTGGTGGCGGCGGCCTTTGCTGGAGCTGCGGCCTTCTTTGCGCCGGCAGCGGAGGTTGCCTTCTTTGGAGGCATATTGGCGTGTTCGTTGCGGCCGAGGTGCAGGTCGCGATAGTTGTATGGGTGTGTGCGGTTGCGCAAGCTGCAGAATTCGAGTCAATAAGTGGTCGAAAAAAGTGAGAAAATTGGGTGCAGAAGCTTCGATTCAAGCTTGGAAGTGGTTGGAAGATGAAGCGCGTCAAAGAATCGCGCAACTCGATCCGGAGAAAATTGTATGATAAAGTGTGGGAAGCGTGTATTGTTGACTTTCGCGAAAGGAGACGCACAAAAGACAGGACAAGTAGACAAGCTGAGAAAAAGGGATTTTGGGGGAAGTATAGGAGAAGCAAGTACCAGAAAAATGCAATAAATACGATGCGTGAATGGATTGAATTCCACAAGTGACAGCTGAGCTTGAGCTTGAGCTTCGAGCAAATAATGCTTTTGTTTTGCGACAGAAAGGAATGACGGAGTGCGAGAGCTTACCCGTAGTGGCTTTGGCTTCTGCTTGGAGCCATTTGATGGGATCGTTGCCTTGTGGCCTCAGATCGGTCTGATATCGGTTGTGTGGTGTGATGTCTCGTCTCGTGGTGACGAAAAGCGGTGAGTATGGTGAGAACAAAGTGTTTGATGACGAGAAAGGAGTTGATTGAGAAAGGAGTCGATGAAGAAAGTGAGAGATGGTATTTTGGAAGGAAACAGTATGTGAGTATTTGGGAAGAATCCTGAGAAGTAAAGTAATTTTGTAGAGAATAGTTGCACATATCTATTGTTCACCAGCGTAGCTATTGTTCCCATTTACAAACAAATACCATTCTCACCTTCATTCACCTTCACCTTTCCCATCGCACATCACTCTATAATATCATCACTACCATTTTCTACAATACAAAAACCCTAATAAATAAAATTTCTACTGTCGTTGATGTCTCTTAGTCTGAATGTCAATCTCAGTCCTTGTGGCAGCCACTATCAAGTGAGCTGGCACAGCTGGTCACCACCTTTGGAGATTTGTATATTAAGAAGAGCATAAGTCAGCAAGTTTGATAGTCCAAATACAATGAAATTAACAGTCATATTGAGCATATATATGTATGTTTGTACTCTTAAAGACGAGCTGCCTCCAAAGTGAGCTGAGTATTTGTGGTAAATCACCATCAAGTGAGTTAGCCAGCGACTTCAAAATGTAAAGAAGCAAAGAAGGTGCAACAGGAATAAGTTTGATCATGTATACAGTTCTGCCTAAATCCATATCAATGCAGATCCAGAAGCCAAGTAGTAAGAGTCATGATGACGCAGAAACACCATCATCCATCCAAATAGGAGCAGGCAGCATAGCAAAACTAGACAAACCCTCAACTCTCTGACAGCTCACCTTACAAGAACCCCTCAGGGCCAGCCAAGATCAATAACCACCCTCTTCACTTATCAAAGCATGCTTTGGTGTCAGACCAAAGTCTATCAAACCACATTGTAGCTCACAATCTCAAGAAGTTCCAAATTACCTAATACACACAACTTCACATTCACATCCAAGCCCACAATCAACAGCATCAAAACCTCGTAAGAAACACTTACTGATTCTATACCTATCTACCCAATAACATTACCCATTGAAACCGCCATGCGCATACGCAAAGAATACGGCAAGTCCGCAGGGCCTCCAGCTATCCCACGAGACCCCATCCAATCTGACCTATAGAAACGCAAAGCTCAAAATGACCTCCCATTCAACGCCCGCACTCATGATACCCAAAACAAACCAATACAATACAAATGAAAGGTATGAGCCCAGAGAGGGAATGTAGGCTACCAACACACCTCACCCTCCTCCAACAATCCCCACTATCCAAACTTCTCTTACACACAATCAAAAACTCAAGAGTCTCAATCCTCAGCTCTCAAACCTTCCCAAAAACAGCCGCCATAAAACTCTTCCTCCTCCCCATCTTCTTAACATTTTCAGCACGCCGATCATTCTCCGTCCTGAGCTCACCAGTAGGGATCTGCGGCAACGGCGGCTTCCCATTCCCATCCTCACTAGCAGGCGGGGTGCTCTCACCAACGGTCCTGAGCAAAGGCGTACTGGCACGCTTACTGCCCTTGATAGAGCGCATACTCTTGCGCTTAGTACTCTTGCTCGTCTCTCTGCCCAGACGGACAGGTTCGCCAGCCTCCTTCTGCAGCTCCTCGATCTCGCCGAGTACGGTCTTGCCATTTGTGGCGAGGTTCTCCTCAGCGACGGCGACGAAGCGGATGATACCGCGCGAGGAGGGCACACCTAGCGCTTCTTCCATGCCTTTTTGGAGGAGGGTGGCGTTGCGTTTGTTGGTTACGGGCTGGACTTGTGAGGGGAGTGCGGTTATGGTCATGGTGTAGGCTGGGTCGAAGGAGCCAGCGAAGAGTAGGCATGCTGAGTGGGTTACTGTTACTAGAATTGAGGATTCGGGGCGCTGGTAGCGGGAGGAGAGGTTGTATGATAGATCTGTTATAAAAGTGTATTCGTCTTGGATCTAGGAATCGTTAATACAACCAATCTTTATCATTTTCTCGAAATTCAATGCCAATTTTTAAAAGTTCAAGGAACTTGAGATAAAAACAAAGTTTGGAGGAATTTTTGAAGTTGGTTTGAAAGCGCAAGCTGGAACGACTTACAATGACATTAGTTCGCACTTCTGCCATTACCACACTATCCCTCCCAACCCGCTCCCGCGCAGTATTATTACTTTCGCGCTGCGCAAAGGCATCACTATAAAAAGCGCTCTTGCGCCTATTCAACTCTCTCCGCTCTGGAGTTTTGCCCACTGAAAATATAGCAGCGTCACCTGGAGCGCCGCGATCAATGGGTCGTGTAAGGCGCTCTTCATCTGACATGCGTGTGGGTTGTAGTGCTTCCACCATGGTGCTGTCAGCGGGGGATGGTGGCAGCGTAATTGTTTGTTGAGCTTGGGGTGCGCGGCGGACGTGGTGCGTTGAAGCTGGTGCTGGAAAATCTGGCTGGGAAGGATCGGAATTCATAGAGTTGGGCATTCTTGTGAGAGGTACGTTGTTGGCGTCCTGTCCTATTTTCTGCTGTATTTGCTATTCTTGGACTTCTGGGGTTGTATATGTATGTGGATTCTGGGATTTCTTATCTCGTCTTTTTCGTCCTTGGATTTCGTGTGGCTTGTGATAATGATCCGGCGAGGTACCAGAACAAAGTTGCAGTGGTTGAACCACGGAATTTTTGAAAGGGCAATTCTTATTTGAATCCCACTCGGAGTTTTTTCAATATTTTTTTAAATTGTGACCGACGTGACAACTGGTCGATGAACTGGAGCAAGCGGATCTGCGTAGATTATATTCTGATGGGAATAAGATAGTGGTGTTGGTAGTGGTATTGGTAGTGGCAGTCCTTATGATCGTGTGTCCACTCTTGTTCGATGTCGAGTCGCTATGATAATTTAAGCTGCGCGCAAGTACCAGAGAGTGTGTCGGACTCTGTTAAAAGTAGAGATAAGAGTGTGCTATGCAAGGGTAGCTGGCCAGCAACTCTAGCTATTTTTAATTTTCTGATCCAGTAACAGAGCAGCTTCTCACACAATCCGATGAAGATGCAGGCCAGATGGAATAAAGAAAAAAAGTATTGAATGGTGGCAATGATGCAAATGCGATGTGATGGGGAGCAAAAATATGTGTAGCAAGTAGTAGTTTGTGATGGGGAGGAATGGAAGTAAGTCTAGATGTAGCAGAGGAAGGGTGTCATGGATGGAGGATGACAACAACAAAAAGGAAGGAATGCCAATGGAACCTTGACGGAGAATAGGGTATATTCTGGCATGAAGGTTTAAAGTGAAGCAGGTTGAAAGCAGGATGGAAGTGGTGGAGGTGGTGGAAGTGGGATGGAAGCAGCAAAAGTCATGATGATGGGTGAAGATGGGTGAAGATGATACTTTTCTTCAACTTTTTGCCCTCAGCGTCCACAGCACAATCTACCAAGTCAAGTCGCCTTACTTACTCTTCATCAAATGAAGGGAGTGAAGGAGTCCGCAGCATCTACGCCAGATAGATATTAACATTCTATTGTTTTGTTATCCTGACGTCCTACATCCTATCATTCTCTATGCTATCATCATTCTATTATCCTATCATTATTCCATTGTCCAAACTTTCTGCACACGCACACACAAATACACACATACACACATACACATACACATACACACCATGCACACACATGCACACACACTTTCTCTCTCTGTATGTGTGTCTGTCTATCTCTGTTTATTCTCTGCATTGTGTCGATGAGTTGTATCCAGTCGAAGCAAGTCAGTAACCAGCACCACCAGCCAGCAGCCAGCTCCAGCAGCAAACTAAGAAATTACTTTAAACAAGCCGCAGTGTCCTGTCACTTTCATTTATGCCGTGGCAATGAGGTTAAAGCTGATCTACGCTGTACAGAGGCACAAAAGGGTAGAAAAGGCGCCTAGATCCCCCCCGAATCCACGCGAATTCAGGTAAGGGCAGGGCGTAGTTCCTCCACCCCAAACAACCAAACAACCAGAACAGCCACCAAAGCCTCCTCCTTACTACAAAGGTCCTTAAGGACCATCAAGACCCAACTCCACGTCTCACCGTCAACGCCAGATCAAACGACAAATTCTATTAACACATCTTGTACGATGGCTTGGTACTTCACCGTTCACCCGTCATTGAAGTTCATCTCTGTCCTCTGTCCTCTGTTCTCTGTCCTTTCTCCACTGTCCAACTGCCAACTGTTCACCCATTCCAAAGCATAGCCGCCATCATCGTCAAGTTAATTCACCTACCAACCCATGACAATTCCTTTCATCTCCATGTCATCTACGCAACGCCACCGTGGGCAAGACCCATTTCAGCTGCCCACCAAGTAACAGGCGCTCATTACGGCTCCATCTACTAGTAATAAACTCACTCAACCAAAAGTCATCGAAACTTCACACCAAAGCATGTCAGTATCCATGAAGTGCAGCAAAAGTAACCCACACAAAAACCTGCCCTGCTGCATATGTACTGCGCATGTATGTATGTACAACCCTATCTTCAAAACATAACCAATGCACCTTGATATCAACTGCCCAACTACCGTCACTAGCACCATCCATCTGCGGCCCTCCATAATTTTTTTATATTGTATTGTCTCGAGCAGCATTCCCTCTACTGTATACAAATCATAAAAGTGTCATCTTTTCGCCACGGCTGCCAACAGAGGTGGCCAACGTACGTAAATACATGTACACACATACACACTGTGTACATACCTACTTACTGTCTACCCCGTATGTTTGAGGCGAGTAGCCACCACAGCCTCGTACGTGCCAAGGGACGCACTGCAATTCTCCTCTCGTCTCTAGTCCTTCGTAGCAATAACTAGCCCCTTGGCAAGATATCTCCGCATTTTCCTCATTTTGTTTTTTCGGGTTACTTCTCGAAGACGATTACGTATGTGATGGACAATTAATCGGGCGCACACATCCCAGCATCAAATCTCACTTCGTTCCGAACCGTCATCGCTCGATCGGCTTCCCCGATTTCAGGGTCTTGCCTAATAATACTAAGTATATCCTCGGACCTCGAGAAAGGCGCGCGGGGCGGTCCTTTCCATTGTCTTATTTTATCATTCGAAAATAGAGCTGGGCGTTTCGTAGGACTGGAGTGGATTTCGAGTATCGGCTCGAACTTCCTCGATACTATTAAGAAAAAGATCACGGACTTTCTTCATAATGTGTCGGACATTTGTGATTCAAAAACTGACAAAAACCCCCTTTACATAATAATGTGAAGATTTAACAAATAGATATTCATAACTAGTATCATCCCCATTCAGCCTATTCCATTCCCAGTTCCAATTGCATTTCCATTCTAACACCAATACCCATCTACCATCTCAGTGAAGCATCTACTCTCAAGACAAAGCCGGGCTTTCGCCTCCCTTCTCCTCGCTATCTCTCTGTACACTCTTCTCGCCCCTAACAGCCAACATACCCAGCGCAATGACTTCGAGCGGGACCATCAACACAGTCAAATACAGCGCGGCTTTGCTCTCCGCACACAGTGCGCCCCAGTGAGGAGCAGTGTCCATTTCAACCTTGGCCCATCGGCATGTCCAGCTCTGGAGCGTATCAACGGTACGGCTGTTGTTCACGGCATAGTATAGCGCTGTAGCTGTGATGGCAGCAGCGAGAGCGAGGCCGCAGCCGAGAGCAGTAGTTGCGGTCCGCAGGATGGGTTTGGTGGATAGCTATGGATGTCAGTTAGTAGCTGTTCAATAGACCCTTATACGTTTCCAATATTCGCCCACTATAGCCCCACCATTTCATCTTCATCTTTATCTTCATCCTCAGCCCCTCTCTTTCTCTCATCTCATAGAAATCCCCACTCTCCACATGAGTAAACGCATGAAAGGAAAAGTAAACTCACCGAAGGAATCTTGCTAACCGCCAGTACGGCCAAACTCCCCACCACAACCATGCACCCGGCAACTAAACACGCAATACTCGGTCCCAGGTTGAACTTCGAAGGCCACAGCGGCAGAAGCTTGACGGTGCTGGGGTCATAGGTCTGACGGAAGACAGCGATGGCAGCGGCCTCGGTGCCGATGATGGTGAGGCCGATGAAGAGGTTCAAGAGGTTGAGGCCCTGGTGAGCAGAAGTAGTGGCGCGGACGGCGGTAGAGGGTTTTGCGGCATTTCGAGTGAAGGAGGATGGGGAGGAAGGGAAGGAGGTGACGGTTGGGGAGAATTGGGATTTTTGGGACATGATTAAGGACGATTAAGATTGATGAGATAGATTGGAGGTGAGTAGATAATAAAGGGAGTTCGGATTTGGAGGAGGAGGAGGAAGACGAGTGTGGAAGTCGACGAGGAAGAGGAAGAAGAATCTCAGGTGACGACGACGACGACGACGACGAGTTGAATGATAGGCGGGTGAATGAATCGAAGAATAGAAGAATCGAAGAAGATAAATGAAGATCAACTCCACACTCGAAAAGAAAAACCCAGCAAAAAAGCAAGATAAAGTAAAGTAATGTAAAAAGAGACTTTAGATTCACTAACCCAGCCTATGTACCCGTCCGTCATGTCGTTCCCACTGCCCATTCATATATGCTCACGACAAATCCATAAATACATACATCATCCTCGCCCACCCTTCGAAGCGCCCAGCCTCGGCCCCCAAGCGCTCCGTCGCACCCTGCTGTACTGCATCTGCATTCTGCATCTGCATCGCATTGCATGGTACCCGAGCCGCCATCCGCAAATAGGTCGAGAACAGCAAGCGCACATGAAGGCAAAAGGCCACCCTGAGGAAAGCTCACACCCCCCATCAACACAATGTCCGCGCAATACAGGGTGGTGATTGGGCGGGCGGGCTATTTGTGTCGACGGGAGGCCGATGGGTGTGGTGGGCGCTTGCATGCGCGCAAGAAGAGGTGTGAAACATTTGTGCTTGTGGATGTGGAGGCTTCGGAATATGAGTGGTAGAGAAGGGATCCATAGAATAAGGCTGGAGAAGGGTGCATGGACCACCGTTTGATTCGGCCAATAGGCGGGCTCGACGCCGTTGTGAATGAACGAAACGGTGACGGGGTTGGGATTGGGTGAGGTTAATTGATGGCACAGTATGAATGAAATAGATGGGATGCATTGGTGGAGACTGAGGGGGTGGGTAGGAAAGTTTCAAATGATGCAAAGATGGGAATGTTTGTACGTAGTGCAAGGGCGAGTGATTGGGTAGTGAAATGTTGGAGGAATATTATGTATATGTACAGTAAGCTTATTCTGGACTATTAGAATTTTAACTCATCACTTCTTGTAGAGTGTTTCCCCCTCAACCGTTTTTCATTAATTAGTATCTTCCCGGTTTGAATCTCTTTCCGATATGGCTCGGTCTATCCCTTTTCAAGAGCTCAGAGCGCTTAGAAATGGGGTTTGGTCCGTTGAGTGTAGTATTATAAGTAGCATCGGATGGGAGCACTTCGAACTGAATTGTAGAGTTACCCTCACGGTAGGTACTCTCTGCTGTACCGACGGTAACGTAGCCGTCACCCTTGCCCACACATTTGGTGCCGGTGGCAAGGTCTTTGCCGGTGAGGGTTCGCTCCAACAGCTCAAGAGAGGCAAGCGGCTGGTAGAAAGGCACTTCATGGCCCGACTCGTAGATTCGCACAAAGCTAAAGCCTTCGGCTTGTTTGACTTGTCCGTGGACTACGGAGTCGCTGGTAGTGATATTCACGTAGCCGGCCGAAGAAAAGTGAGGAGGGTTAATTTCGATGGATACGGCTTGGCCTCCGAGCCAGTTGCACTGGTGATTGTTAGTATGAATATAAGTCTCGCCGTCGATTGTTTGACAAATAGACGGTACAATGTTCATGAATGTCTAAGTTTTGCTGATTTTGCCAATCATTCAAAAGGATAGGATCCTATCCTGGTTTCCTCGTCTCCCAGATTTCTCTGCTTGATCACGAGACGAAATGAGATACTTAGGGGGAAAAAATAAGTAACTTACGTTGTAGTCCGCATCTCCAGTATACATCACAACAGTAATTCCCTGCTCGATGAGAGCTCTCATATCCTCAATAGTACCATCTTCTCTACTATCATCACCCGTGCTAGTAAAAGCCTCATAGACCGAATCTGAGCTCTCAGAATAATTTTGATAGGCGCCAATAGCAGCCATGACCTCCTGAGTGTTGAGGTAATCGATGTAGAAAGAATATGGGAATGGATCGGTCACAAGCTCGCGCATATCATATTCGTCACGATTGAGGTAAAGGTCGTAGATATTCTCGGTTTGCTCATAGCAGAAGTTATCCGCAGCGCTGCAGGTTTCGTCGGTGCTACCAGGTTTCTTGCAGTCAAGGAGCATGTCAACGCAGTTACCAGGTCCGTACATGTTATTGTAGAAGAGGGCGGAGATGGAGTCGTTGAATGGGGAGTAGTCATAGGTGTTTCCGGGGTAGACGGTGAAGTTGTAGTAGGCTTGGTATTGGATCAAGGGATCATACCAGCCGTTACCGATCATCACACTCTCGAGGTTGATTTTCTTCGCTCCGGGAATGTTCTTGGCGTTTTGAGTCTCAATGTACTCGTTGAAGACTGGACCATAATGACCTCCGTAACTCTCGGTGGTGAAGTGGAAGCTGTTGCGAGAGTACTGAGGGAATGCTCCCATGAATCCTTGAAGGGTCTTCCAGAAGTTTGGCGCTGCAGCAGAAGTGGAGTTCGCAGTAAGGGTCTCGTTTGGGTATGAGTACGTTCCACAAGTACCGAAATCGACAGCATAGTCTGGACAAGTTTCATCTGGAAGTGTTACAATGTAACCAGAGTTTGGATCAACATATCCTGGCACCGGAATGCTGTAAGAAAAGCCAACCTGTGCAGGCTGGTCGATATAAAGCATATTAGTGGCATTGGACCAAGAGTATGGGTTGTTGTACACGTTGCCATCGATATCGATTCCACAAGGTCCATTTTCCTGGAACAATCCAATCATGGAAGAAGAGCCTGGTCCGCCATTGATCCAAACAGTAAGAGGAGCTTCCGATGGGTCTTGGTTTCGCGCCTCGAAGAACCAGAAGAAGATGTGCTCATTTTCAGAAACATCGGCATAACCGGAGTAACTCTTGACATTTGGATCAAGCTCACAAATACCCGTGGGAACTTCCTTGTATCTTACAGGAACTCCTGCGAAGCCCATGGCATTCTTCAGATCTGACGGTGCAGGTACGAACTGCGAAGCAGCAGTAGAAACTACTGACAAGACCGAAATGGTCTTTGCAACAGAAAACATGATTGCAGAGAGACTGTAACAGAAAGTGAGATCAAACAGAAAACCAACCTCTAAAATGGGGGGGAAACAACTTGTTTATGAAGACATTTTTGTTGAACCTGAGCGCGGGGACAAGAGCTACCTTGTGTTCGGCTTACCAGGTTGTGGAGATCCGCGTGCATGGCAGGTAATGTCGCATGTAGCTGCATTAGTTTATATTATCTGTCTGTCTATGCCGTACTTACGGATTTCGGACGGTAACTTTTGTTGACGGCGATTTGCGCGATTTGCTGGTGGAGTAGAATTGTATATGGAAGCACGTAGCCCTTGTCGTTATCCCGACCCACGGAAAGACGCTGGGCGAAAAGAGGCATGTACATACTGATGATGACGCATTATCTAGAGGATTGGTAGCGATAAGGTCCAGATACAAGGGCATGATGGAAGACACTCGTGAGGATACGAAGCCAATTGGAGTAACAATCCGTAAGAAACCCATTAAATCACGCCGTCTGATATTTTTCCGTGATATACGAGATATGCTTGACATATAACTTCTTGATGCAGTTTTGTAGTTAGGGGACATTCAAAGTAGAAGTCCTTTCGAAGATTGATCTTTCGAGCTCCGAGTAAGCAATGCACACAATGTTACTCGAGCTTCCAAAGCTCCGAGAAAGGCGAGAGCCAAGAGGCAATTTTAAAGACATTTACAAGGGTTCACCAGGTTCATTCATCGGCCAGGTCAGGACGGAAAGTCACGATAGCAGACAAGATACGAGTCACCTGATATAATGCCTGACGAATCTATAATAGCCTGAGGTATTTACACATTCGGAGAATTGACCCGCAGAAATGGAAAGATCCATGAGGCTGAATGGAACGACTGTCACCTGTTTTCCCTTCAGATCTGACCACCGAAGAACGATGTGTAAAGAAGAGCAGGGGAAGTGTCGTGTGTTCGATGTCTATTTGCAACAGCTGTGCTGTGACTGGCTACTGCTGAAATTCGAGGATTTCTGTGAGGCTAAGCCTTTCTATATCCGTCAAACGCCAGCCAATCACAGTGCTTTCATTGTTGATGACCATTTGCCTCCGTCATTAGCTTTCAGCCTTGTCATATAATGACCAGATGTGAATGATATAAAGTCAGTAAACATCCCATACACAAATTTCCTCATCAGTCTTTCCAGAGTTCAATAATCACATTCAATCAACTTCCAAAAATCCTTCAAATACTTTTCAACCTCTTTCAATCAAAATCAACAACTCTTCCAACTCTCAAAATGGTTGTCCCAACATCCTGTTGCAAGAAGGCTGGCGAGACCTGTGTCTGGTAGGTTTTCCAAATACTCTCTCTTGAAACAAGTACTTACAATACCAGTGCCTCCCAAGCCAAGTGTTCCTGTGGAGAGAAATCCGCCCTCGCCTGCACCTGTTCCAAGGCCGCGACCGAGAACACCGTTAGCGGACCACGATGCAGCTGCCGTGCTCGCGCTGCCGGCGAGTGTACTTGCGAGAGAGCCACAACTGAGAACGTTACCCCAAGCGGTGATCTCTGTGCCTGCTCTGCTCGCCCAAAGGATGCCTGCACTTGCGAGAAGGCGGTTGATGGTGGACTTCTTCCTACCGAGACCGACTTCACTACTCGCAAGTAGTGGTTTGAAATGTCTAGGGATATGCATTCTTTGGAGTTTGGCTGGGTTTTGGAGTTTAAGGATTCATGGTGATGGATTGGGTTGGAGGATAGCGACCAGGAATGGGAATACCGTGGGAATGGATGTACAGTTATAGGAAACAAAATTGCATTGCCTACTTATCATGCATTTATCTTGTTTTGAGTTAAATTTTTGTGAAGTGATGGTTGTGTTTAGTAAACTCTACTGCTGTGGTATTTTCACATGATAAATACTGTACGACTTTAAATAATTGAAAGACTCTTGAAACATTCCATATGCCATAATAACTCGTCTCTTTATAATGTTATCCTAATAGATCTATTTTTCAACTTTACATACAAAATCAATTTAGATGTATTAAATCATTTTGGACAGCCTGGTTTTCTGTGCAGCATTACTTATATAGAACATATCAATTATACAGGCACCTTGAGTTATTTTTGTAACTTTAGTTTTCCAGATCTCTAGGATATTTGTAAGATTTTCGACTACCAGGGCTTCGTCAATTATTCAAAACAAAGATACGATGATTTAGAGTTTCTTTATACCCACAAAAACATGGTTACCCTACGCCACCACACATTCCAACTTTTAAGTCAAACCCCACCAAACATCAATATACATAAAGTCACCGACTTTCAAAATTCAGTAAAAATCAGAACTCAATTATAAAATCGCCAAATCGAAGTCCCAAGCAACTATTCACATTAACTGTCTTATATCTTTTTTTCCATTGAGATTGGCGTTAATTTTATCAAGATATTGTCTCCTTATTATAGTACGAGTCCAAATACTTAAACAGCCTATATGTTATAGGATTTCGTAATTTTAATTTCATAGGGTGAAAGAGAGACTCAAAAAAATACAATTTTCTGCTTTCTTGTAGGTTATAGCTGTTAAAAAGAGTGATTTTATAAGTATCTGGGTAAGGTGTGCTGGTAGCTTTGACACATACAGATGTACAATTCAATCACTTCAAGATATTAGACGATCCATCAAACTCCAATCATCTTTAATGATTGGAGTATTCTGATATATACAGTTTAAAGCAGTATACAAGCCGTAATATGTACATGAGCAACGTTCACGCGCTGACAAATAAGCAAGTGTGTTTGGCCTGTACGGACACGCTCTCCATAATCGTCCTGTACCCCGATACCCCACTCAACTGAGGAATGCCACACTGCCGCACCTTTCCGGCCCACTGAAACTCAACCCTTTACCTAAGAATCTCCACTATTATGCGGAGTCAGAGGCCCGAAAATTATAGTACAAAGGTGGGGTTGTGTGCCTTATAAGGCAAATACCCCTTGATACCAACCGTTTTCGGACTTCTGAAGGGTGTCATTTCAAGGGTCTCAAGATCCATTCCGGCCCAAGGTGCATGGATCACCCGATCCCAGCCGCTCTGGCTGCTCTGGGGAGGAGCCTCAACACCAAAGATGAACAATATCAAGAATATCAAAATTTCGAAATATTGTGAAAGGCCCCTGGAACCCCTTTTAGCCGAGTGCGGTGAAGTCCAAGGTAAGTGCTACATTTTTTTCGAATCACTTTTGGGGTTATATGCCCGTTATCAAGAGCATATACTGTGCTCCCCCTATGCATCGATGCCATGGTGTCGTCGTCGTTGTTGATGTTGATCGGCCGTTGGGTATAGTCATCTACGACTTTACTGGAAATCCAAGTGCTATGATTGGATTCAAGCAGTCTTATCAGTTCGGCATTCATGCGTGTGTTTAGCATAAGATAGCATCTATTCCGGCCTCTCTCTCGTGGCCGGAATCATTCCATAGAAGCATAAAGGACAGGTTTTTCCCACTCGAATTTCTTTTTTTTCCTTCCCAGATCAACACAACATTCTCCTCTCTTTCTCCCTCACAGAAACCCACCATAGTTTTTCCCATACTTTTTCATCATGGGCTCCATTTCTACCCCCTCAGACACTTTCAATGTCTTGAACGACACCTTGCCTCAAGATACTAGGCTCCCAGCCTTCATGGTCTCTACCACTCGAGGTTTCCTCCCACGTCAAGAGCCTATCGTGTCTCTGCCAGCAGAGTTCGATATCCTTGAGTCCATCCTCACCCGCATGCCCATCAAGAGAGCCGATGGTCAGCCAGGTCTCTTAGCCGAGTGCACCTTGGGTGAGACGGTGTTGAAGGAACTTCCAGATCTCACGTCATCTATCGACAAGTACAGAGACAACCTTCCTCTCCAGAACGCTCTTTACCGTGAATACTCCTTCTTGGCCTCTGCATACCTCCTTGAGCCATGTCACGAGAGATTCATGAAGGGAGAGCCATATGGTCTTGGTCGTCAAACACTTCCAAAGAACATCTCCTTGCCAATTTCAAGATGTGCTGAGCTGTAAGTATATACCATTGCTTCATAAAAAATAACAATAACTGATATCTATTAGTGCTGGCTTCAAGCCGTTCATGGAGTACGCTGGATCGTACGCACTTTTCAACTACCGCCTCGAAGACCCCAAGAAGGGTCTTGAGTACTCCAACCTTCGTCTGATTCGTGCTTTCGAGCACGGTCTTGACCCAACTTCATCAGAGGCTGGTTTCGTTCTTGTGCACGTCGACATGGTTCAGAACTCTGGCCCACTCGTCGATGGCGTATCATCCGCCCTTAATGCCTGCGCAACCAAGGACCGGGAGGCCTTCGATGTTGGCTTGAGCAAAGTTGTGCATGCCATGACCAAAGTCAACTCCGTTATGGAGAGCATGTGGAAGAAGTCTAAGCCAAACGACTACATTTCTTTCCGTACCTTCATTTTCGGTATCACATCTCAGTCCATGTTCCCACACGGCGTTGTCTATGAGGGCGTATCTGAAGAGCCCCTCTCCTTCCGTGGCGAGTCCGGTGCAAACGACAGCATGATCCCATTGTGCGATAACTTGCTCCAGATCTCCATGCCTGCTACTCCACTCACCGCCATCCTCAAGGACTTCCGTAACTACCGCCCTGGTAACCACCGCGAATTCCTCGAGTGGGTTAATGAGCGCTCGCAGGCAATCAACCTCAAGAGCTATGCCTTGGCTGAGAAGAGCAGTGCCAGCTTGTACTTGCAAATCTTGAACCAAGTGCGTGACTTCAGATGGAGACATTGGTGCTTCACCCGTGAGTACATCTTGAAGAAGACTACTCACCCAGTTGCTACCGGTGGTTCGCCTATCGTCACCTGGTTGCCTAACCAGCTTATTGCTGTGATGGATGAGATGGTTAACGTCTGGGAGGGTGCTGGAAAGGACTTGAAGGATTGTGATGATATCATGTTCAACGCTGTTGCGCAAAGGGACACACTTATGAAGGAGGTTGAGAAGTACTGCAAGGAGAGAGGCGTACAGAAGTAATGGGATTACTTGGGTTTTCAGGCGTCTCCATTTTATACTTAGGTTTCCTGGCGTTTAAATAGTTTAAAATGAATTTCCTTACAAGTCATTTCTCTGTCAATTCTTGGTTTTGGTGATTCTGTACTCCAAATCCATTCTACGCTCAGGAATTGCTCTGTATTCGACAACGATTATGTATCCAAAGATTGTTCTTCATTCAAGAAGAATCCTGCGCTCAGAAATCATTTCGGACCGAAAAGAGTGCACCAAATACAACATCGCATTAGTAACACTCTCAGACTATCTCAAAAATAAATGATAAACTCTCTCTCTCTCTCTCTCAAAATCCTCTTCAAACCCGCGCGTAAAGCGCAAATCTAATGAGAAAGAAGACCGACATTAGCCGGCAACGTCAACAGTGTCACAGCACTGGGCAAGCCCAGCAACTGAACGTTTGCACATCCCCAAACCCACACCCCTAGTCCACTAAGACAAGGCCTAAGCAATCTTCATAGTTAGAATCATTTTTTTTCTTTTGTTTTTTTGACCTGCTGGACCATTAACACCACAAAACAAATCACGGAAAGAAGGTTGCAGGGAAGAAGAGGAAAAGAGAGAGAAAAGGGTATCTGAATCTCGAACTTAAGGCCTGCCAGCCGCCATAAGGGCAGCACTGCACCAGCAAAGGTAAGCAAGTAGACCACGATAAATGTCCACAAGCGAGATCATCGAATGACATCGCGACCAGGAATCGTGACTGGGATCGTATATAGTACATAAGACTCTTTGCAAGAGCAAGAGTGGTAAGAAAAAAGAGAAGTCCCAGCGTGAAGCTCGCCGAGAAAATCAGCTACCTTGCAGTAGCTTGCAGCAGCAAGAGGATGGGGAGACTTTGAAACTCGAACAGAACGCCTTGGGTATACCAGTTCAGTTAGCACCACACCAACGCAAAACCCTTATGCAATATGCAAACACCTATATGCACCAACCAAACCAAACCATACATCATATACCACCGTCCATACTTTCCACCATAGAACCATGATGCGCAACTAGAATCTCCGCTCATCTCTTCCATCAGAAGGGCCCAAACGCTCATAAATATGGAGTAAATGCTCGCGCTGGAGGTCAAAGGAGCGATAGTTGCCTCCGATGACGCAGCCAAGAACAGAGCCAGTGACGCGCGTCTGTGCGCTATAGATAGCCGCCATAGCATGTTGCAAGTCATCGTGAGCTGCAGCGAAGGCATCGATAATGGTGCGAGTGTTGGAGGAACCACCGGCTATGTCGTTTGAGGGGTTGTTTGGGTCGATAATAGAGAATTTAGTGATATTCGAGGGCTTGTTGTAAACCTGGCTTTGAATGCGACTCTGCTTTTGTTAGAATTCTGTACAAATTCGGTTCCGTTGCGGATGTAGCTTACCTTTGGAACAAGACCAGGTGGATCAAACTGAATGGCAGTGACATTTGCGTTGAATTTCTTACCATAAAGGTTGAAGAACTCCATCAACATCTCGCCAAGGTTGTGTTCTGGGATAAGGTTGCGACTTTGGATTTGGGGCATTGTCTGCAGCATACTTACAACCAGACAAGTGACTGTGAAACCACCAACACCACCATTGACAGGCTCATTGAGACCTCTCATGGCCAAGAACTGCTTGACCAGTGTTACTAGGATAGGCATAGCAGGAAACTCTTGCCTCCAATCCTGGAAAGTCTTGTTTGCAATGATACCGGTGTCGTTCTCAAAGGACACATCAACCTTGAGACCAGTCAAGCGGTCAACGTACTTAACAAGTGGAACTTTCGCCTTCGCAATTACTTCCGTAGAGTTTTTGGCAGCGATACCCTCCCTCTCAAGCATCTGGCGGAACTTGTAGAGAGTGTTCTTGCTGTCATATCGTGCTCGACCGCCTTTCATGTACGTATCCGAAACCAAGACAAGATCCATGTCAGCGGTTGGTAGATATAATCCGGCAGGGAAAGAACCAAAGCATCGGATATCGGCATCTCCAATCTCGTTCCTGACAAACTCGCGAAGGTTAGAGACGAGTCTGTGACGAATCTCTTCCTCAAAATCACGAGGTTTAAAATGTTCATAGAAATCCATGATTTCCTTGTGAAGACTAAATTGGTCAGCGATTGCAACCTTGAAATGAACAAAATACTTACCGTAAGCCAACTAGTTCTGTTTTTGAATGATCAATCTTACACCAAGGTGTGGGATCGGTCATGGAGTTCTTTCTCCATTCGCTTGAAATGCTACCCTTAGAAGGAAATCTGCTTGCCTTGAACGACGCGATAAATGGAGGTGGTTTAATTTCGTCATCATAGGTGCGTTTACGACTACCGAGAGCCGAGTCATCATCATGTCTCTTTGAGACAGGGGTAGTTGTAGAGATATCGTTGGGTGGAAGTTGTGATGGCAATTGACCTTGGATGTGATCTCGATGACTGAATCGAGGTCCCGTTGGAGCACCAGCAGGTATACTTTGTTCGGACTCGTTATCAGATTCTTCCTCTGGTTGCTCTTCCTCGTCACCAAAATCGAACGAAATGAAGTCATCAGTAACAGCTTCTGGCTTTGCAGTTTCATCGGCTGAAGCAACTACACGTGCTTTGCGAATCAACTTAACAACATCCTTCTTCTTTCTCTGAGACTCATCTGGTGGTGGTAATGCCGTGTATGGGTCAGGATTGGACCAGCGAGGGACAGAGTCGCCATCGGCGGCTTTGGTATCGACGCGAACCTGCTTCTTGCGTGGTTGTTCTTCTCCATCATCTTGATCTTCATCTTCAGACGACATTTCCATCTCAGCTTCCTCACTGTCAGAAACGTCGTCTAAGTCTCGAAATCTGGCAGCGGCAGCTTCGTCTTCATCCATACCAGGCATGAGCTCTGGAGTAGGAGCTCGAGTGGAATTGAGCATTGGTCGGTCAGAAGCTCTTTTCGAAGCGCGTCCACGATAGCCACCGCGTCCTCGACCACGGTCACCAGCTCGGCGATCGCGAGGACGTTGTCTCATATTTGGCCTGTAGCTATCGCCTTGAGAGAAATCAACACCTGGTGGAGGAGGTTGACGAAAAGAGAAGCCACCATCCGATGGTCGATAGGAGTCGCCGCCATTGGAACTTAATCCTGGGGGAGGAACGGATCTGTAGTCGAAGTCTCTCGATGGTCCACGATCATTGCGTTGGTTGTTACCACCGAATTGATACATGTCATTGCCTCGGTTGGAACTCGAATTCTGACCAAATTGGTAGTTTTGTTGACCGGGTCGGTATGAATCGCCATAACCTGGAGGCGGCGGGGGACCTGGCGGTAGAGGAGGCTGTCTTGACATTATATATGCGGATGCGTGTTTTGGTGTATTGCAAGTTATGTTTTTTGTTTTGAAATAGTTATGATAGATGAAGACAAGTGGTGATGATGGTGAGAATGGGAGAAAGAGTATGTGAAGTGAACGCGGTTGATGTTCTTGAGATGAGAATCTGTATTAGGCGCGTCACTTTCAAAAAAGTTGTACGGACGCAGCACGAGTACTCAACCTTTATCTAAGCGAATCCTGCACGCAGCCACCAGCCTTATCGATGCCGGTGTTCATGCCTTGCGCATTAGGCACTGAAATGAGCTTGAGGTACAGAGTATCGGATTTTTCTGGTGCTTCGACTGTAATTATACCACATCCTTGCTAGCCATTTGTATAAATATACACAACTTCTCGTTTCTGTACGCTTAACTATTTAGGCAAGCACCATAGTACAACTACATAGCAATCCTTTGTGCTAGAACTATATACTCTGAAATGCTAATGAGCTTTATTTAACTTTATCTTACAAGTGTAGGGGCGAGTTTAAATGTATGTGTATCGTATAAGTGCCCAAAACAAATATGAGCATATGATTGCTTTTGAGTTGTCAAAATAGCAACGGTACAATCTGGTCTCTAGGTTTTGGGACTATTAGAGGCTTACAGGGAAGGGCTAAATCAAATCTACGGAGAGATGGATCATTGTCATCAACCTCATTGCTATACAATTAAACACATAGGTTGGTAAAATTACTGGCTTGATCTGACAGCCTAGGGAAATCGATAATAGGTCTATCTTAGGCCTTACTAATTTTGACTGATATGATCAGAACCTTGCTTCCATTGAGCTTCTATACTAGCGGTCCACTTCATCATGGTCTCCTCATTCTTAAACTGAATGACCAAGTTTTCGATTTTATCGTCTTGTTTCCACCAAATATGAATGGTATAAGATTCTACTAAAGTCATTATCGTAACTTTTTAAAGAACAACAAATAATAATAAAAAGAAGAAAAGAAAAAGAACGAGAAATAAGATGAAGGTTACAAACCTGGGTTGGCAAATGATATAATATCTACGATGTTGCTCATGAAAATACGACCTACGAGTCGGAGTTTTGTATTTTTGTCCTTTTCCTTCGTATATGCCTTTTTAGGATGAACCTCTTTGCAGCATATCAAGATTTGTTCGAATAGATAAGTCATATACTATCATAAATTAGATCTTCAACAAATCATGAGTAGCGATTGCATACCTCTCTTTCATGATTACTCTTTGATGCAGTAATTGTAAACGCTCCATGAAGAAGTAAATCTCCACACTGGTCGATCTGAATATTTTTCCAGTCTTCGATTCTAGTACATAGCTCTTCTAGAGCTCCCGCTTTTAATCCGCGATCAAGAGCTGTGTTGACCAGATTAAGCACTCTGTCGGTAGCATTTATGCCAGCAGTCAGATCTTTCTTGGTGCGTTCATCTGCATTGGTCTTATCACGAAGATGCTATAGCGTGTCAATCCTGCACTATATCTATTATTGAGAAACATACCTTGAGTAGAAGAGAATATTTAACCAGTCTTGGTAGAGGCCTTATAAGATACACTTCAAGAGTGTTGAGGTCAGAAACAATGGGATGACCAGTCGTGGCAATCTTATCAAACTCCCTCCTAGCAATGGAGAAAGCTTTTCGTTGGTTTTCAATATATAGTGAATAAAGGCCAAAGCACTCCTCATAATTTACGAACAGTTGTCCCCATTCTTGTTGAGTACCCGGTTGTGAGCTGGTCCTCTCGATCTCGATGAGGAATTTTTGTTGGAATTCCAAGATACCATCGATATTGAGGAAGATGTCGTGAACGACATCGCTAGGTAACACCTCCCGTTCTTCAATAGTCTTTTTGAGTTTGTGAAGGCTCTCCAAATCTTGAACATACTTTCGTTCGGTCTCAAGAATTTCGCGTATAACGTTATCTCGATAACTCGTATGAGCTCCTACTACTGCTGATATCTTTGCATTTCCATTATCCGTGGCGAGCAGAAGTCCTCGTTGCTCAGCCATATCGAGTACAGTATTGAGGGCTTTAGTGACCTATAATCACAATTAGTATCATCGTAGGTTTTCTTAGGAAGTAGAAATAAGTAGGGAGCTTCGTGGAACGGATTGAATGGAAGGAGATGATAGCACAGCCATGCCTCTCATTTATTATGTATTCTGCCTCGAGATGAGAACTGCTGGGAAATATTTCCTGCAGAACGATTCATCAACAGAGATCAGGAGAGATGATCACCAACCTTTACAAATCCCATTATGTCATTCCCAAACAAATCCGATACGACAAAGCGTTCATCTAAAGGCATCTTCAAGTCTATTAGACATGCCTGAACGAATTTGAATGCAGCAACCTTTGGCCTCTTGGCCTCAGGAACAGTCGTTTCGTTGATCTGAAGGGGTTTGGCGGGTTGTAGAACGTTGTATATCGCTATCAAGGGAGTGCCTTTCTGCAAACATCTCCAGAGAGATTTGACAGGATCACTCTCATCGTCATCCGCTCTTGACACTTCATTGTCCGAATCCTCCAAATGCGATTCGAAACCCGGCACTTGGCGCAGTCTCTGTTGCAATTTCACACTTGTCTGGTACAGCGAGCTCGACGCGTTGGCGTTCTGATTGACACCATTGTTGGTCGCAAGGACTGAGCAGCCGTTTGCAGGATGAAAGCTTGTGGTCGATAAACTTTCTAAGTTTGTCCATAGACGCAGCAATTCACCTAACAGCGTCTCAAGGTTGTAAGAAGAGTCCCGGGTTAACGTTCGAATATCGTATCCCAATACCTGAGTGTGTGGTGTAAGGTCACTAATCCAAGAAGCTCTATAGATGGTTTGGACTCTGTCTATCTGGCCTTCGTCACGTACCACAACCTCTGACTTGTCTCCAGAATGATCCTCTAATGTCAAAGCTTTGATTTCGGGGAGAGAAATGTTGTCTCCATCCACTCCATCAACTTCATTCTTGTCCATGGTTTCCAAAAGCTCCTCGGCAGCAATTTGAGCCAGCATCAAGTTATAGGCTACTTCACGAGCCTCTGCATTTTCTCTTCCATATTCAGTGTCACATTTGTCATGAGACTCATCAGGTAATAACCTAATAAGTGTTAGTGACATCTCAAGAGTTGAGGAGTCACTTGAATCTTACCGTGGTAAGCTCTGGCTCTTAGTAAAGTCCATCGTTTGTAGCATCAAGTTAAGAGTAATCACCATTGAGTCGAGCTGCACTTGAAGTTTTTCAAGTTTATAAAGTTCAAAGGCCTGTTTGGCTCGAGAGGTAGGGGAATTTTGGTCGTCTTCAGGGGACTTGGTCACTGCGAGGCTCCTCTCCACATCATGGATAACTTTTTGAATCTCAGAAAATACCTCTTGACATTGATCAAGGATTTCCTGCAAGGTGGTAAGAGCCTTCAGGGAATACCTAGATGCTGGATCATTCTCCAAAGTTTCCCGTATCCTTTTCAGAACACAACAAAACAGGGTGACGTTCTTAGCCACGGCACAAACATCATTTCTAGCAGACCCAACCGTCGAAGATAATTTGTAGAGGCCAGCAGATACCTCGACACCCGAAGATGTAATGTCAACGATCGACGCGTGAACTGTAGAAGGGTCGGCCATAGGGTCATATGATGCTAAGGGGTATTATGGGGTTTGAAAATTTGGAGGCTTATAGATTCAAGATGAAGGAAACCGATGCTTGCAACGACATAAATAGGCCCAGTGATACTTGATAGAGTGTGAGTTCATAAGGGGGTTGCGTGGAGTAGTGTGCCGCTCGGCGTTTCTACAAAGACATCTGGCAATCTAGAGATGTTGCTTGACCGCATTGGGGGTGGTGCAGTCCATGCGTTATGTATTCTCACACGGCTCTCTAGTTTTTTCTCATGGGGTAGTAGACTATACCACTATATTAACTTCAGAACATAGGTTTATATCTGTATATGTGGTATAAAACCTAAGTAATATAAGTAAGTTTGTAGCATTCGGCTAAGCTACAGATCCTTGCTTTCATCGGGCTTCACAACGCTCATATTGCCACGGTTTGCTGCGACGCTGTGATGTAGTTTCACTATAGCGGCGATGATTAATGGCACTGGCAACCGCTGTTAAGCTACATTACTTTACATGCGTACCAGAGTATATCTGTCCTTTCGAATACATTAGATGCACGAATAAAGTAAACTGTAATATCAGGTAGTTCAAGCCAAAGTTTAAAAGTGAATGTGTGTAACCGCAGAGCCTCGTACAACTATCATAGTGATCCAGCCTTGTAAGCAAACACCGAGCAAACACTGCAAACACCAAGCAAACACGACCAAATTTTGTAAGCGAGGCTAAGCGAGGGCTGCCTGTGATTTTCTATAAATTGAGGGCTTCCCCACTCCCTCTTTCAAAATTCATACTTACCTTGTCGGGCCGTCCCCAGCTCATGCATTGGGGATTGCATATTGAGAGACCTGCATTGCACATCGCGGAGTTGATCACTGTCGAATATCCTTCGGGGTCTTCGCTGGCGGAATTTTTGATTGCCTCCCTATGGGAACCTTTTTTCTTTTCATTGAGATCGTAGCCTTGTGCTACGGCTTGAGGAAGAGTTTGCTCATTGTGATTCTACTTGCTTGTCAATAAGATAAACCTGCCTGGGAGCTACGTGTGTGTGTGTGTGTGTGTGTGTATGTGTGTGTGTATATGGAACCAGAGTAAAGGCGGTGATAGACGTACACAGTATACGCGTTGGTTGCTACGTGTTATGTGTGTGTATGTATGTATGTGTGCATGGAAGATCACAGCTGCTACGACGCGTGTGAGAAGCTTTGGGTGCTGTCATTGTTATGTCCCAACCAGGTCAACAAACATGACTAAACCATGCCATTATTATGTTCACATATCTCAAAAGCTCCTTCGACTTTCCTTCACAAGTTATCTATAAATATTCTTCCCTACATAACCTAGGTTGGAATCTGAACGAAGTTATACAGTGCGCCGACGAACCATCTCCACAACCAAATGTTCTGTTCCTGGGGAAATGTTTTCTTGTATTTGCCCAAGTTTTCTATAAATAACTTGTTATTAAGAACTGCATATTTCTGAGAGCTATATGATCATTTGGAGCTCCAAAGCATGCAGTCATTCAGAACTGCAATTACTAAACCCGTATATTTATCCAATGCTATACATTTGGTTTGCAGTAGTTCATAATAGAATGCGAATATCATATATGGAAGATTGAACACAAAGTAGCAATGAAAACACAAAGGACGCGTAATTTGGTCTTTTTGAACTTCATAACTCACCTAATTGCTCTTAAGAAGTCATAACATTTTACCATAAGACGAAGATGCAGCGCGGGTTACTCATATGGAATTTCAAACTAACAATCAACCTATGAAAAAGTACAATGCGAACTAAACATGACCAAAATCATAAAATCATTCAAATATCCGTTGATGACAACTCAAATGCCCTGCTTAATCTTCTGCTTAACAATCTCATCCCTCTCCCACAACAAAACCGCCAATGCCCCAATCGGACCTCCAAGAACCATCCAGACGGCAACCTTGGCAGCCAACTTTCTTCTCTCGTTAACCCGCTTCCTCGTCTCGCCAGCAAGAAGCTCTCTGTAAACAGGCAGGGAATTATCCGGGTCAACGATCGTCTTCTCCGAAACGGCATTGCGATGCAACACAAGTCCCCAGAGCAAGCATGCCATAGAGCCGATGTAGAGATCCCATTGCAGGAAGATCAAAGATCCTTGGGCGACGGAGTCGGCTTTGTAACTTGTGAGAGGGAGTGGTGGGACATAGATGTCTGTGAAGCTAGGCTTGCTGAATGTGGAGAAGCTGGAACTGGCGTAGGAGAGGAGCTTGGGTGGGAGGAGGGAAACGAGAAGGACGGGAAGGTGGGTTGTCATGGTGAGGACGAGAACCGAGAGGTAGATCATACGTGCTGCTCGAAGGTAGGATGTTGACGGTGAGTTGGGTGTTGATCTTGTTGCTGCATTATCCTTCTTCTGGTTTTCTGTGATCTTGGTGATAGTTTTGGTGAGAGTCCAATGGATTAAGACTGTCCATAGGGGGAATGGTTGCCAGAATGCTATAAGTTTTTGGTGGGTACTCAGGGATACTGTGTCGGGGTATGAAAGACCCATCAGTACTGTGGGAACACCATATCCCAAGATAACTGATAGTGGGAGAACAGCAAGGTCGATATTGGATATCATCAATACGGTATTAGCGTGAGTTGACGGGAAAGCCTTCGCAGTCGGTGAGGTTAAGAGATGAAGCCATAAATACAGGGGGATCGTGACCGTGTAAGATATGTTCTGGAAGATGATTCCAACTGTACCAATGCTACAAATCCATCAGTATAATATACGAATGTAAATTGCTGACTTACAAGCTGATGAGTTTCCCTGAGTTTCCTTTCCTCAAGCTCTCCATCACCAGTAAAGCCCAAATAGCTCCAAACTGGCCTAGACCAAAAAAGCTGAATCCTCTTATGGCAGCAGAATGGCCATCAGCAACCGGACAGAAGAAGAGCACTAATACAGAAAGTTGACGATCAAGAGCCTTGATTCCAGTGTAAGTCCTTATAAATGATTCTTCTGTACCTGGCCACATTGGATTCTCTTGCTTGATAAGATTGGTGATTCGTCCGAATGTTCCATTGGTACTTGAAAGTATCATAGTACCATAAAAGCCCGCAAGAGAAAGTAAAGGAAGGACTATCAAGGCAATACTCCGTAAAGAGACACCATCAGGCAATTCCTTTGAAACTGCATGAGGGTTTGGTTTTGACTGTCGAGTTGTAAGCAAACTTGTCACTGAACGCACATATCGCCAGAATCCGATATTTCTCGCCATGGTCATTGTCGACTTAAAAGTAAAGATAACTGAAAACAGGCTGACGGATTGTGAAGTGAAGATGATTGAAGTAGGATCATTAACATGGCAGCCATAACAGTGTTTGTTTGAAGGGTTGTCAGCATGTCTGAAGCTTAGGTAGGGAGATAATGGCATGCAAACTCGATTCCCACCCTTGCATTGGCATGTCGAGGAGTAACACAAGCAACAGCTGGGCATCTAGGCTACGACATTGACAATCCCATCTCAACTAAACATTAACTTCCAAGGAGGAATTGAGAAACATAACAGATGTTTTTGTCAAGTACATAATACAATGTTCGAAACATCCAGGCAGACAGCCAGGAAATAGGTGAGGCTTACCACGCTCTTCTTGCTCTTCCGTTTACGAGCCATTCTTTAAATCTCAGCTGCTACAAATATAGTATTTGAGGAAATGTTAACAATAATTGTTGGGATGGAAAGACCATACCACGATATGAGAAGAGTTATATCCTTTCAACGTATTATCAAGACAGGGGTGTAATGGCCGACAACAAGAAAATCATAAATCGAGATTTGATATGAACGTAAAGAGGAAACAACCGTCCAACTGATGCACCAACGCTGTATCTGATTAGTTTTTGTAGAGTAGAATGAGAAGACGATAATACGAGAATGGAATTCCAGAATTGATCAAATCCCCAATTCAATATCACGTCAGATCAACTTGATCAAAGATCCTGGGTGCAACCAGTCACCCCAGTGGCACGAACGAAGAGTGGACCTCGGATGATTGCAACGTAAGGTTTGACATGGTGGATACGTACAATATCACGTGTATTCGCCAATTGAGAGATTTCCGGAGTGGGTCAGCCGTGCAGCCTTAATGCCTAAGCGACTGCAAGGCCACAAGGATTTTTTTCATTTTTCACAAAGCCGTGCTTGCCTTTTTCGCCTAGCGCAAATTACCTTTTAGAGGTCTAAACCCTAGAAATTCGGCTGGGCGACAATTCGATCTCGAGGTTGACGCAGATAGTGACGGCGCGACAACGACCAACGACAAACCCATCGACACCTTGATCCCCATACCGATACAATGGCGATCAAGCACAACCAGCAGATCCCGCACAACCGTGAGTGCATTCCGAATCCAAACAAAAAAAAATTCAACTTTCTACGATCCAAAGACAGAAGTACTGACTTCTTCCATCAGATTTCCGCAAGGATTGGCAGCGACGTGTCCGAACCCACTTCGACCAGGTAAATACACCACGAGAATCTACAGATTGAGAGGGAATATGGAGGTTTTGGAAGTGCAGGATCTGACAATATCGATATAGCCTGGCCGAAAGCTCAGACGCCGTAATGCACGTCTCTCCAAGGCTGCTGCCGTCGCCCCACGCCCAGTCGACAAGCTGAGACCAATTGTCCGATGCCCAACCATCAAGTACAACCGTCGTGTTCGCGCTGGACGTGGTTTCACTCTTACTGAGTTGAAGGTACGAAAAAAAGATCTTTGGAGGAGAGAAGGAAGAGTAGGGATCTGACATGTTGTATAGGAGGCTGGAATCCCACGCAAGCTTGCGCCAACCATCGGTATCTCCGTCGACCCAAGAAGACAAAACCTCTCCAACGAATCCCTTGCCGCCAACGTCTCCCGCCTGAAGGCTTACCGCGCCCGTCTTATCCTCTTCCCACGCAAGCTCGGCCAGAATAAGAAGGACGACGCTTCCAAGGAGGATGTTTCCGCTGCCAAGTCCTTCGCTACCTCCACCAAGGTCGCTCTCCCAATTGTCAACGTTGACACTGAGATTAAGGAGATCAGCAAGAGCGATATGCCAAAGGCTGTTGAGGGTGGTGCTTACAGAAAGTTGAGAGATGCCAGAGCCGAGCACAGATACGCTGGTAGACGTGAGAAGAGAGCGAGAGACGCTGCTGATGAGGCTGCTGCTGCTAAGAAATAAGCGGCATAAGGGTTGCTGGGTTTATGGGTCTGTTTGCCAAGGAAAATACAGTAGCTTTGAGGGTTGCTTAGGTGTACTTTCACGAATGCAAACGGATTTTTGCAATTTCATGAACTTGGTATCTTTCTTATGCATGGTGATATTTGAGGAGTGATTGATATTCTGGAGGATAGATTGGAGCAACGGTGTATTGAAACAACTTTGGGTTAGTTTTGTCGACACATCAGATCAGGTTTGAGTGATGGGACTACGAACTTAATGGCAGCATTACAGGTCTATACTTGAAGAGCAGACTCAGTAACCCTTTGAGATGAAACTGCCTTCTCTTTCACTCTCACCAGGTCAAGTAACAAGGTCGTACGATTTCTCGATTTACTTATATGGGCCTTTATCTTACAAGCTCTGTTCAATCAATACCTTTCTCTCCAACTCTATCAATCCTTCAGTACTCTTATTGCTTGCCTTATGACATCATGATGGTTTATATAATAACAGACACTTGGGTGACAATTCTTGGGAATCAGTGATGCAAATGTATTGACACTACATAATGCCAACTACACGAAGTTTCTCATCTACTTCGTTTTTCAATACCCATTCGGTGATTCTTATGTGTGTAGATTCGACATGGATGGATACTGTACATGGTATCGAAATGGGTTTACCTCTACAAACTCCAAGTAGATGCATCTCTTGTAAGGTTATACAGCTGTGAAACTCACAGTCTAGACCACATCTAACTGAACATGCTTCGTCTTCTATCACTTAATAACTCTCTGATCTCATGACGAGACTTTTCTTGTGTGCTTATCGAGGAACTGAACTAAGACGTGGTTATTCACATGGCTGCCATTGTCATTGTCATTGTCAATACATTTTTCACAAACGTTCGTTAATACTCGCAAAGACGTACGGTTCATCGTCTCTACAATCGATTTACGTGTGAAAGGTTTAAGGAATCAATACCCTCTGGTGTGACAAAGCTTAGACTTTCTATTCGTATAAGGTACATCAAGGTGCTTGTATACAACTTCTATACCATCTAACTCAACATGTAAGTCTATTATGTTGGTCTTCCCCTTGTACAGTCTTTCTAGATCTTCAAATAAATAAAGCCTTTAGGTTTCTAAGTACTGAACTATCAGTATCCCTTCGAATGGGTACATCTAACTTCGAGTATTGTATGTACCTTAGGGAAAACACTTCTCAATTTTCATGCATCCAGCTATAAATGACTTCGTTTCACCTCCACTGTTATTATACTCTATGATCCCTTTCAACTGTAATTTAACTTTAATCAATTATATTTTTGCTATGCTAGGCTCGTGGCAGCGTGAAGTCATCATCCTTATCTACTATACATCTAAAATATATAGTTGTCATGCTACTTATCGTTATCGTCTACATCCTCATTATCATTGCTAGGTACTTTACAACACAGTGACGAGAATTTGAAAGGTGTAATCATAGGCTATTGATATATACCCCAGAAGCAGTATTCATACTGATGTTCGCCAAGATAGAAAAAATATAACTCGGTCTTTGAAATTCTAGAGTATTGTGGCAGATAAGATGAATATGATTTCAAACACAACCAACACCTGCACTCCCTCGCACTCACTACTTCGATATTCTTGTCTTGGAAGTGACAGTTCCATAGCTTCCCAGATAATCTCTATTCAACACAAATTAAATTTCTCTAACATCTGAAGACATATGTGATGTACCAGAAGATTGACTACTCTTTAAATAATTGAACAGCGCAGCGCATCGACAAAATATTACTCTTCGTCAAATTTGTCGAAATTTTCACGTCTACACACTGGTGCACCACCTTACCACCTCTAAAAAGATTACATCAACAGCGCAGAAGCAAACCCCAACGAAAAAAAGAATTTTACTTCATTATCAACTGAAACTCTTTCCAAGAATTCAAAAGACAAAAAAGCAAAAAAGATGTTGATCAGAGTGGGATTTGAACCCACGCCCTTTCGGACCAGCGTATTAAACCAAGCAGATGCTTGTATACCTTAAGCTGGCGCCTTAGACCGCTCGGCCATCTGACCCGTTTTAGATGCAGATGACAGCAGTATTTGACAATATATCATGAGAAAATCAACAAAGATCATCAAAGTGATTATTTTGAACAAGTTGGGGAGCAATCGATTCATAATGTGAATTTTGTTTTGAAAGGGTCTGGGTTTTGTAGGGTAAAATACACAGTTTGGAGTACTCAGAACTAGGTCACGACTTCGAGCCTGCCGTTTCTATCGTGGAAAATTGATGCTCTTCAGCAGACGCCTATTGTAATACAAGGCGGGCCTTCGGGCATATCTTAACAATTCTTACCTTATTTCAAGTGGAACCTCTCGATTTCATGGATATAAAAATATAAACAATATGAGCATTTACTACTATATCTATCTGTATATGTACTTGATAAAATCCTTCGACTTCTTGCCCTTCTTTCTTAACAATGTACTATCACCAAGCAGCTGCATTGCACCTATTATCCAAAAGTACCCTACTTGTCATACAATCAACACATTGATTCAACAAGTAGCTTTCCTTCTGCTTTAGGACCGCAAATATTGAACCATAACTCCTCATTATGGGTATGCTTATGCAACTAATGGATACAGTGACTCGCAGCGCTCAAATCTATGCAAACCTCCCAACGTAGATATACTCAAGGAGTTGTCCCCTCCTTTAAATGCTTCTCCCTCAACTTCTTCTCCGATTTCATAAACTCCCTAATCCCCACTGGTACATCCCTGAACAAATCATCCTCCGCCGATCCCTCCTTTACTTCAGGTGTCCAATTCGTCTCACTCCCACCTCCATCATCATCCATACTTACCGCAACTGTTGCACCCTTCTCTTTTATCAAAGCCGTATCAGCCTCCTTTTTTGCAGCTGCCCATTCCTCTAGATCATCTCTATATGCATCCCATACACAATTGACACATCCACTCATACAACAATTGTCCGGCTCGGTAGGTTTCGGCGGTACCAGAACACCAGCTATCAGCCTACTCTTCTTTTGGGCTTCAGCTCGTCGTTGTTCGGTAGGCGCTACTCGTTCTCCTGTGCCAAAAACTTGCTTTGCTTTTGCGGCGATTTCTTCGCGGTCTATGAGGGGTGCTTTACTGCCTACGGTGGATGTAGGTTCAGGGAGAGGTGCTTCAAGAAGCATGGCATAATATTCGCCTATGGGAATCTTCTGTAGAGGCCGTTTCGAACAGCCAAAATTTCGTATTTGCGAAGTAGGTATTTGCGCTCTTCGTTGGAGAGTTGTTCGTGCCGGCGCATAGCCATGCTGAATGGAAAAGGAAAGCCGAGTCGCTGCTTGGCGCATACACAATCGTGTCTCCATGCTCGAGACTTGTAAGGCTAAAGAACAAAGGAAAATGTTCGTGCTATCGTGGAATCATATATGCGAGTGTTGTGTTGTGCCGTGTCTGTGGCAAGAAGATCGCAAATCAACATTTGCTGGAAATCATTCCCAGCCTGAGCCGATAAACGTCATTTTCGCTATCAGATCAGATCGTACACGTGCAAGTAAACATTAAAAATAGATTTGTGAGTAGTGAGGAATATAATGTCATTTTGGGATGTATCTGTCAAGGTATGTTATGATACTCCAATTCATAGGAAAATGCAATGGTGAAGAAAGTAAAATAGTGTTCGTGACCATAAGTACTCTTGGTGCTCTTGTTGTTGCCGTCGCTTATGATCATTCAGTCGCGTACTCCAGAGTTTACGCGACCAGGATCTTGAAGCTTATACAACTCACGATGCTGAGAACCACAAGCTAGGCAATTAATGAGGAGACTCCAGATTCATGGACATCTAGATATCGTAAATCATGGATCCAACTCCGAACAAAAGACGCAAAACTTCGCCGACGACATCAGTCCCCGGCGGCGCGCCTAATACCACACCTCGAAGACCTTCATTCGCATCACCAACGAAAGCCAGCATTGCGCGAGGATTCCCTCAATTATTAGAACAACCGGAATCATCAGAGGGCTCGGGCGAAAATGGGGGTGCGAAGAATACACCCGGGCGACAATCATCACAACCACCAGGAACTCCATTGAGAGGCACAAAGAATCGCATTACGCGCTCTGGACGAACTCCACAACCTGCGCAAGCCTCGCCACAACCAGAAGAGGAACTCAATCCGTTTAAACCAAGGCGAACACTTGCAAGAGATCCCATTGTACCTGCGCCATCTGCACTATCATCGGAGTTACCAGCTGAAGCTGAATTGAATCCATTCAAACCTACAAGAACACTGGCTAGAGAGCCTATTGCGCCTGCACCTACGACGCAAAATATAGCAGATGAACCACCTGCTCCATTGTCACCACCACAGAAAGAAACGAGTTTGAGAAGATCGCCTAGGAGGTCACCAAGGAGATCACCAAGGTCGTCTCCAGGTGCCTCTAATACCGCGGATACTACTACACAAACAACTGAAAATGCAACTCCGGTTGCTGAGACCGTACAGCCACAGCCCGCGGATGAGCAGCCATCTACGACAAGGTTAGAACCAAGTGCAACTCCATCAGCACCTGTACAAAAGTCTCCAAGAAGGTCTCCAAGGAGATCTCCAAGATCTCCAAGAAGGTCACCGAGGCTATCACCGCCTGCACCTACAATTAGGGACACAGCACCAATAATCCTAAGGGTAGAAAATGTCGAAGAACCCGAATTACCACCTACACCGGCTCAGAGAGGACTCGATGATCCAGTTGTCACCACACCACCTCTAGGAATCCACAAAACATCTAGCAAGAGCAAACGCCCTAAATCTCGCGGGAAGGGCACGCCTGTGAAATCCTCACCTTTAAAGCCCAAAGCAGCGCCACCAGCTGAACCAATAAAACAAGTCGAAGCATCAATACGGGAACAAGAAAGAGAAATAGAAGAAGGAGAAGAAAGGCCCTACCCTACACGCCACACAGTCATCCCAGACAAACACACCGCGAAACGGAAAATACGGGATGATCTACTCAAGGAGCTTGAAGAGCTCCAAGACGACATTGAGACTGCCGAGAGGGAGAACGCACGCCTACATTCTCAACAGGAAGCCGGAAAAAAGACACTCGAGCTTATCGGCGCGAATCTGACACCACTATTCACACGCACCGTGCTCCCGACCACCAAGCCTCAACAAGCACGCTCCTCCTTCCACTCCATCTCCTCCTTCCTCCCCTTCTCAAGGCGGCGCCCCAAAGCCACCGCAGAAGCCAACGCCGAAACGCCAGTAGCATCACACGCCCCACAAACCCATCCCAACGCCCTCCCCTTCCTCAAACTCTTCACCCCCCTAACCTTCACCTCAACAATCTCAATCCTCCCCACAGTCCAGCCAAACACCCCCGAATACCTCCCAGACACCCTACAGCGCCACGTCGTGCACGCCGCCGCCCCAAACGGCCTCTTCGCCGCGCGCGTCTCCCTCGTCGTCAACACCGCCTCCCACGCCATCACCGCTCTCGACATCGAAGCCCTCTCGCCGCACGCGAGCGCTGAGCTAGGCGCGTTTCTTGGTGCGTGTGCGGCGAGACGCGATGCTGGCGCGTTGTTTTGGGCGCTGGGTCGATGGGTTGAGGTGGCAGTGCGGCGGGCGCGGTTTTGGTGTGCTGTTGAGAGGGATTTTGGTGCGGGGATGCGGGTGCTTGCGGGGAGGAAGAGGAATGGGCGGTCGGGGAAGGTTGTGCATAATGATGATGATGATGATGATGGAGAAGGAGAAGATGGGGAAGACGGGGATGGAGAGGGTGGAGAGGGGAAGTTTGCACGGAAGGATTTACTTGGGCATATGGCACGGCGCAATATGCTGCTTTCTGGACGGGGCGTGGAATTGCTCGTGCAGTGGGGGATTGGGTTTGATTGGACTGGGGAAGCGGAGAGTGCGATTGAGGCTGATGTGCGAGTTTTGAAGAGCTGTAGGTTTCCCTTCTTATGTTTTGTGTTGGTCACTGCTGATCTTTTTTAATTCAAGGGCTCGAGGGAGATCAGAGGAAGAGTCTGGAGAAAATCCCCAGCATGTTTGAGGGGTTAGTTGAGAATTACGGGCCACTGGAAGCGGTCAGGACTGTAGTTGCACTACTGGCAAAGGAGTAGATTGGAATTATGTATTTGTAACGTTTAAATGATACCCGAGATGGACCTCATAACGGATTGTACGTTACACCGAATCAAGTCATCTAAAATACATGCACGTATATAGGCATATGCAAATGAACCTCTACATCATGCCCCCTCCGCAGCAGCCCCCTCAGCAATCTGCTTATAACTCAAATGCACCGTCCCCCCACCCCTCAACAAGTCCTCAAACATAGTCTTGCGCAGCGTCGCCATCTCCTCGCCCTTAGTCTTAAGCAGCTCACTAACAAGCACCAAAGCATTCTCGCGATCCACACGCTTCATCTCCGCCTCCTTCTCACTACCAGCGGGCGAAGCCTGCGAAACGCCCTCGCCCTGCGCCAACAGTTTCTGCATACCATCAGCAGGGCTCAGCGCAGCAGGAGGGCTCAGCGGGTTCTGGACGCTCTGGCCGGTAAGGACCTCGACGAGCACAGCGAGCACATCGGCCTCATGCATCATATTGCTGATGCAGCCGGCGCCCTCCTCGGTGCGGGCCATGAGCGCCAGCACAAACCAGCCCTCGCTGCGCACGACGGGCCATTTCTTCTGCGTGACCATGAAGCTCAGCGGCAGCGACACGTCCGGGTGCCGCTCGAAGAACTTCTGCCGCCGGAAGGCCGCCAGCTCGTCCTGTGTGTCCAGGTGCGTGTTGTAGAAGCGGCAGATGGCTGTTATCAGCCGTGAGATCTCCATCTTTGTGGGCTCCACGTCTGTGCGCTCGAAGAGGGCGATGAGGATTGATAGCGATGAGCGTGAGTGTGCTGGCGAGTCTGGGTCTGGTGAGAGCGAGCGCGTTATGCGGCGGATGTTGTCGAAGTTGCCGATTACGAGCTGGCGTGCGAGTGATACGGCGCCGTATTGGATCTGCTGGAGCGTGTCGAGGGCCCAGAGGCGTGGGAGCACATCTAGGATGCCGGCGTCGCCCAGTGCGGCTTTGTTGGTGGCTGGGAGAGCGAGATTCTTGAGGAAGCCAAGGACCGCGTGTAGGATTTGCGAGTCATTGGTTGTGGAGAGGATCTGGATTAGGGGTTTGTGTACTGCAGATACGTGTACGAATTCTTCACATGCAGCATCAGATCGCGCAATGTTGCCGAGCATGATACACGCGCACACTTGGAGCTGGGCTTGTGGTCGGGAGAGCCATTGGCGGAGTTGAGAGGTGAAGGGTGAGATTACTGGGTAGGCGGCAGAGAAAGAAGGGAGGGCCGAGATATCGGATAAAGCTTGGTTGAGTGAGCTGCGAGCTGTTGCAAGTGCTTTGATGTCGTCTTCATCTTCGACATCACCAAAGCGCAAGTAAGAGTCTACAAGGAGGCGGAGTGGAACGTCGAGGTTGAAGTGCTCGACCATTGGCTGTTGAAAGCGTTCATATTCAAGATAGGAGGTTGCGGCGTTAATTAATGCCAGGTAATCTTCCAGATCTACTTGGTCTGTTCTTCTCGCTGCCATATGCAATAAATAGTTGGCTGTGATTTCTGGTGCAATTTCGGCCTCGGTGGCTGATTTTGTCAGTCTTGCTTATAACTAGGAGAGGGGGTACTCACGCTGACTGATGAGCAGGGAAAAAAGTTTGCAAATATAGCCCAAGAAAGGTCTATGGACGTCCATAGCTGGACTTTTAAGTAATTCTGTTAATCGAGCACTCAACATGGCCTCAGATGCTTGTTTTTGTGCTGGTTCTGTAATTCATGAGCTATACTCCCAAAACTTTGGACGACAAACTTACCATAGTCCACACAAATATTAAAGAGAACGGGAATAGCGAAAGGGATGAGAGAGGAGTTTTGCATAAGAGCAACAATCGAGGGTATTAAGGTTCGAGAAACAACACGTTTACGGTTCTCATCTGTGGTCATGAGCACATATCGAGAAAATGGTATGGGAATCTTACCAGTATCAGCACAGGAATTTCCTATAAACCGTAGGATCTGTATCATAAGGATTTGAGAGATTCCAGATACAGTCAAGATATCCAAGAAGAAATCTAGAATTCCTGCATCACCCATAGGTATTCTCCACAATGCTACAGAGAATTAGCAATGGCATCTAGATATCTATTAAGATGCATCATGTGATATATCAATGAAGATATTCGTCGGGAGTCACGAATGAAAAGCAATCGCCAAAGTGAAAGAAAAAAAACCATATTGAAAAACAGAACAAAACAAAACAAACAAAACAAAAGATGAGGCAAAAAAAGTAGACTCACGATCTCGACATCCATCCGCCAACTTCTCAGCAGCATTGACAATGCCATTCTCTCCCTGCTGCCACAAATGATTCAGACCAGGCAATACATCTGCCAAACCCCGCGTGCGTCTCTCCTGTTCCTCGACATCGACAGGTGCTGCAGCATCCTCAGCATCAAACTCCATACTCTGCACACTCAAAGCAGATTTCTGCGCATCCAGCACGTGAGCAATGATCTGGACCAGAGCATCCTCCGACTCAGGAAGACCTAAGATATTTTAGTAACAAGCACAAACACACAACACAAATTTCTCTTCCAGGGGAATAAATTTTGAGAATTTTTGGATTGATTTTTTTTTAAATAAGAAAAAGGGGAAGGGGATTTTTTTATTTTATTTTAATTTGAAGGAGGATGATATTTAAGAAGAGGATTTCTTCTTCTCTTTCTTTTCTTCTTTTTTTCTTCTTTTTGTACTTACCAGTGGTGGGTGGGGATGCAGTCATGATGAGGGATGAAAGCCACGCGATATCAGCTCTTCAGCGGCTTTTGGGTTAAACGGGGAATGCAAGTCGTCTGCAAGCATGGGATTTGAGAAGTGATTGGATGAATTGGGTGATTGGATTGCTTGGAAATGGAGAGATCTCTGGTGATGCGAGAAGTGCCGTTGGGGCTGTGCAAGAGCAATGAATAGTGGATGGAGAGTTTGATGTTTGAGGTGATTGTGCTTATGCGGCGGCGGCAGAGAAGAGGCACAGGAAGAATTTGGGTGAGGGAGTTGAGGGTGTAAGGGTGTAAGGATGTTGTCGTATGTAGTGAGAGTGGATACAACGAGAAGCACCAGAGTGGACGAGTGAGAGGGGAGAGAGGGGGAGAGAGAGTAAGAGTAAGAGTAAGAGTAAGAAAGAATAAGAGCAAAGTTCGAGTCAGAGTCGGAGGTTTGGTGGGTTTGTAGGTGGTGGGTGGTGGGTGGTGGGGTATGTGGTTATGCTCTTACATACGGTGCACACGGTGCATAGTAGGGGGAACTACCGTATTACTACGTACATACATCCAAGGCACCCAATTGTTGCCCTGGGAGATTAAGAGCCCGACTTTGCTGACAAATGAGCTTCTTTAAACGACATTCAAGTCCCTCGAATCGTATGTATATTGCATGTATTTACTGCTGCCTTGGACGATAGATAACATCATGGACATGTCCGAGGCATGGGGCTTGTGATGACAAGAATAGTATTGATGATGGTGATGATGGTGGTGATGATGATGACGACAATGATCATATCGTTGCTGATAATTATAATTCGGGGCAGTGTTTCCAACGACTTCATTCATACTAGTATCTCCATAGCCATATGAAGTATCTTCAACTTCAATCCCTGTGTTGATCTTGAGAATGTGGCTTGCAAAAAGCGAGCTCACTCCATGATTTCAATTCTGCACTGTATGCACATCAACCAAACGGGGAATTCTTACAGTTACACCAATTTATTTGAATAACTTCAACATATGTCCAACTTCTAGGCATCAAGTGAAGCGTAAACAATCTTAATAAAAGAAAAGTAAACAAATAAAAGAATGAGCAAAATAAAGTAAACAACTCAAATGAATCCTATTAATATCTTAAAAGTAAAGCTAAAGCATCGAATCTAATCATCACCTCTCTCCAATCACGTGCTTTCGCGTCCGCCCATCCACCAAACTGTCCTCAGCGCCCATACCCCATAAAGTGCCTATACCACACACCACAACCCTCCTCCTCAGCCTCGCCTCACAACCACAACCTCCCAAACAATCCTCACTCTCCCACAACCACCCACGATCCTTACACCCCAAACAAAATGACCAAAGCCCAACAACAACTCACATTCGGCCTTCTGGTCTCGACGGTACGTACCAATGGCAATGAGAACGAACGATGACAAGATTCAGGAGGTAGAATAAGCAGCAGCACAAGCAAAAGCTAACATACCTGCCCAGCTATATGTGTCATTGTACATGCACCTAGTGCCATTACCAGCCCTAATCCAGGAGCAGATCATCCCTGTTGTAAGTCCCTTCCATCCTTCCTTCAATCCCTTCCCCTCTTGTCTTATATACCTCTTTCGGGGATAGACATGGACATGGACATGGATATGGAATATACATTGCAAACAAACTAACCATCCCTCAAAGCTCCCCTTCTGGGCCCTCGTCTCTTTCGGCTCGTACCTCCTCTTCAAGCTCGGCTATGGCGTCTTCACCTTCAACGACACGCCCGAGGCGCACAAGGAATTGATGGCGGAGATTGATCTTGCGCGCGCGGATTTGCGTACTAAGGGGGTTGAGGTTGATTAGATGTGGACTGGGGGATATATGTACGGGGGAGGGGGTGGATGGTTGGGGATTGATGGAGGGGATACCCGGGGAGATTTATGGGGGTGATGGGGTTGGGGTTGTGAATGGGGATGGGTAGGGGAAATGTATGAGTATTTTGGGTGGGTGATGGCGTAGGAATGGATTTGTTTGCATTTGAGATGGGTGGGGTGGGATGTGATTGGTGTGTGATGTGCTGTGATTTCGGTGCAAAGGGGTATTTTCTACGACATGGAAGTGCTGTGATTCCAGTGGAAAGGGGTATTTTCTTATAAACGGATATGGAAGTTCTGTGGTTTGGAACAAAGGCCATATCTACCACAGGGAAATGCTGTAATTTGTGCAAGGCTATATACTACAGGGAATTGCTATGATTGGTACAAGGCCATCTATACAACCGACCCAATATCAAAGAGATCCCATATTCACTCAAAGAAGTCTACTCATCGAATCACATCAAATACCCAAGAAAGCACAGCACAGCACAACACAGCACAACACAGCACAAAACATATCAATTTCATAAACACACCTATAACCCACCCAAAACAATATACCCACCAACGCCATCAACAACCCCTCACCCCATCTTCTCCTTCTCCTTCTCAGCACCCCCACCAAAAGCCCAAGGAATCCACCCACCAGAAACAGTCCTCTTCCCAGCCGGTCTCTCGCTCTCAAGGCCCTCACCCTCACGAACATCAATCTTCTCAAAGTCAGCCTCAGAGCGACTCTTACTCAACCCACTCATAGCACTAGCCGGCCTCTCAATGCCACTAGCAGAAGCAACCCCCGTGCCCTCGCCATCCAAATTCATACCAAAGCTACCTCTTGGGCTGCGCGGCGCCTCCTGCGCAGCAGCTGTACCCCGCAGATGAAGCGCCTCGCTGTCAAGTGCGCTCATCAGGAGAGCCAGGCGCTCGCGCTGCGCTGCAATGAACGATATACGCTCCTCAGATGGCACCGATGGTGGGATCAGCGTGCCGCTCTCGCTCAAGCTGCCTGCCTTATCCTTTGATGCGCCGCCCCACAAGCCTGCAGCGCTCATGCCCGGAGCCCCGCTCTGGCCGCTGACAACATTGGCAGCGCTCACGCCGCCTATGCCGCTCACGGCGTTGGCCAGCAGGCTGTAGAAATCTGTCGCGGTACTGACGCCTGCAGTGCTGCCTGGGAACTGTGGGCGTGCGCCGGGAAGGTTGAAGCGCGCGATTAGGTTCTGGGTGTAGGAGTAGCTGGTTGGGGTTGATGGTGGCGAGGGCTGCTTAGGTGGCAGGCCTAAGACGTGTGTCTTGGTGAATTCGATGGCTTGTTGCAAGTAGGACCAGCCTGCTGCTTTGGCGCGGTCGTGTGCGTTCGAGATGAATTCGTCGATGGCGGCTTCATTCTGAGAGAGGAATGGGTGGACTTGTGTTTGGTAGAGGTGGCGGGCGCCTTGGGTTTGTGGGAGGATTAGGTAGAGGAGGAAGAAGGCACGGAGCCAGGAATAGAAGGGAATCCTGAGAGCATTAGATGAGCTTGGAGAGGTGAGTGAGGTTTTGCGATTTGTGACATACCAGACTAAGAACCAGTCCGTCCAGGATTCAACGAGAAGGCAGCAGGCTAATACTACCCAGTACATGAGCCATGGTGTGAGAAGCGCTGGATCGGAGGTCTTGAGAGCTTTGTAGGATGCGAAGACGGGAAAGAGAAAGGTTGCTATTGAACTGATGGAGAGAATTAGAGATTTGATTGTTCCTAATTGTTCTTGATAGCGGAGTTGTGGTTGCGGGGTAGTCTTACGATAAGAGTTTCGCGAAGAGGTCGAACATCACTTCGGCAGCAGTTCCGGACTGCTGGGGTATTTAGTTGATAGTAGATGGGATTAACGATGATTCGTGATGTGTGTCTGTCTTGTATTCTTGTATATGAAAGATGATCTTTGAAGAAGAATGAAGAAAGAGGAGAATGGAGAGAAGGACGACGAGTTGATGAGTTGTAAAGAGTAGAAGGATTGCAGAGGATGATAGTGAAGTGCTCGGTGATGGGCGGGTGAGACTGGCACGCACACTGACCCTAGCTCGATGGATGTGGAGGGACTTAGTGCGCGTCTTATCGGCAGCCTGCACGGCGATAAAGGGCCTTATCGATGGGTTTAGGTGAGGCTGCAGGCCAATCTGGTTAGGACAGGGTCAGAGATTGAGATGAATGAATCACCTTCCCGGATGCAGAGGCTTTGAGATTCGATGATGATAAATATAGATGGATTAGAATGGAGATGTTAAAGGAGAGAGAGACATAAGAAAGAAGAAGAAGAAGAGGAGGAGAAGCAAGAGAATAAGAGAAGAATAAGAATAAGAATAAGAAGGATAAAATGAATAAGCTTCATAATCATTTAAAGTCCCTTAATACCTTCGTAATGCATTCCCCGAATCCTTTGCGACAGACGTCACTCCACCACGGACGGACCTTTCAATTCAAGTCACGAGTCGAGAGATGCGACACGACACGACCACGGGATCGCTCTGTTTTGTGGGGTAACGAATGAGGATTGAGGAATTAAGATGGATTAGGATGGATTAGGATGGATTAGGATGGATTAAAGAATGATTAAGGATAATTAAGATAATTAAGACTAATCAAGATTAATCAAGAATAAGAATAGCCACATAATAGCCACAGAATAACCACAGAATAACCACAAAACAATCACAGGAACCCAAGAGCACCAGAGTATTAATAATGAATAGGCTATAATCCGCCACAAAATCGTAGAAATAAATAGACTGCATAACGGTATTCTAAACATTAATAATAAACACTAACGTGAAATGTAAATATATACATTATACATTTATATTCTCCCCACTTCCATATCGAAAGACCACAACTTTCATACCATAAGCTCCTTACCAACCCATCCATACCACTTTAATATCATATGATATTCAATCCGATGTCGCTTTTCGCCCTTGCTGATCATGCATGAACCTTCTCACTTCTATACCCAAACTCAAAATCACCCCGACCTTTTCTAGGGAATATAATGGTGCATCTGCACTCTCTGCGCTCTCTGCACTCTCTGCATCCCGTCTCCAAATTACACCATTCTTCCCAGCAATTCCAACAACAAGCACCAACCAAATTCTAAATTACACTACCAACCATCAACCAAACTTCACATCCCGCCGCCAATCAATCAAACCTACTCTACATCCGGACTCTACATCCGCACTCGAACATCAATATATCATACCCTCAATTCCCATCCCCTCAAAAATGTGCATCGTCCTCCTCACAACCCTCCACCCATCCTACCCCCTCATAATCCTCAACAACAGAGATGAATTCATCGTGCGCCCAACCTCGCGCCCGCACTGGTGGTCGCCTCCCACAAACTCCACTCAGCAAGTCCTCTCGTCACGCGACCTCCAGCGCCCAGAGCACGGCACGTGGCTAGGCGTGACCCAGACAGGCCACATTGCCGTCCTGACTAATTACCGCGAGGATGCTGCCCTGGCCGTGGGAGCGCGCAGTCGCGGCGGCATGGTGACAGCCTGGCTGGGCGCTGAGCGGGGTGAGCGCACGGCGGAGTTTGTTGAGAGGTTAGTTGGCGGGGATGGCGAGGGTGTCAAGGGCGTCGGTGGCTTTTCGCTGGTGGCGGGGCGGTTGAGGCTCGAGGAGAGGGGGGTGGTGAATGGGGAGGGAAAGGGGAAAGGGGAGGGCAGGCGGCTGGAGAAATTGGCCGTTGTTTCTAATCGCGTGCAGGGCTCTGAGGAGGTGCCGTGGATTGGAGAGGAGGCGGGTGTTTGGGGTCTGAGCAATACGGCTCTTTGGGACCCTGTTAAATGGCCGAAGGTTGAGTCGGGGAAGGAATTGGTGCAGAAGGCTATTGCAGAGGCAGTTGCACGTGGTGAGGGGGAGGAAGAGCTGGTGCAAAGGCTTTGGGGCGTGTTGGATACGGATACGTTGCCTGCGAAGAAGGAGGGCGAGAATTTCGATGAGTATTCTTTTCAGTTGCGGAATAGTATTTTCATTCCGGGATTTGGTGGTGAGGAGACTAAGCGTTTGAAGGCGGAGGATATTGCTGCTGCCGGAGTGGTTGGTCATGCTAATGGTCATGTTGATGATCATGTTGGCGAAAGAGACAAGGCGCATGATGAAGGCGTTTATGGGACGCAGAGACAGACTCTTATTTTTGTCGATTGGCACGGAAAGGTGACGTATCGAGAAAGAGCTTTGTGGGACGACTCGGGTGAGCCTATACCCAGAGGTGCTGGTGATGTGAAATACGAATTCCAGGTGGAGGGTTGGAACGGAGATGAATGAATTTGTTTGTAAACTTATCCAAGGCTGAAGTAGAAAGGAGGATACGATGGTGACGGACGAAAGCTGGAGGAAGGTAAACTTTGATCTTAGGAAGACTAATGTCTAAGATTTTCAACACTTTCTGAAAGGGCTGAGTATTTGGCTGATTAAGGTACGTCGATTTGATATCATAAAGACTCAAAGGTTCACCATCTGGTTGTTTTGAGCATGCATATCTGGAGTCTTGATAGCGAATTCTCATGGAAAGCGGGCATATCCTTTGAATATATTTGATTTATTACAATTTGTTGCAACATATGGAACTTATAAGACTCTGACAATACTATTTATTATGAATGTTCTTTTTGTCTATAATCAATGCTTCAAGACTATAGAATATATAGTTGCTGGCTGATTTTACACAATCAAATAATGCAATGAAAGAAACAGTTTGGATGCAAGATTCAACTCTGCCTCTCCGGAGGAAAGGTCGCAGCATAAACTTATAATCGCTCTTGCCTATTTCTGTATTGCACAACAATAAGTAAACACCTTTTGTTTCCTCCTATACATATCAATAAGTTTATTATTTTGCGTCCGCACAATAACAACTACCGCTCGTCTTTATACAATCCACATGTAAACGCCAAACAAAATCCCCAACTTCTCACAACATCACTACCAACATCTACACATACCACCAACCATGCAGTCTAGGCGTTTTAAAGGTTTGGTCTTCGACGAAACACCGATGTCACGAAGAAAGCATAGTCCTTCTAATCAAAGTCATTCAACAAACGATTCAGAATCCTCCATCGCCGAAGCATCTTTTCCATCCGTAACAACCCGTCCCTCATATACCAACTTCAACCGCCCTTTCGCTCGTCGACGAACTACCCAGACCTTTGCACCAGTCTCCGGTTTCGACAATTTACACAGCAATCCAACGGTAGGAAGATCCAATCTCACAGCCTCCTTCTCCACCACTAACATCCCGCGACCTGCACCTGTCAAGAAACCTGCTAGTCGGATCCCTACGCCTACGAATACGCGTGGAAGAGCATCGTTGGGGAATATAGAGGCTCAAAGTCAGACGAAATATAGACGGCCATCGTTGGCAACTTCCCAAGTGAGTTTGGTACCGCAGAAGCAAGTGAGGGCGAAAGCTTCATTGTCTCCTTCAAGGTCATTTCCGCCTAAGCAAGTCAGTAACAAAGCTTCATTATCCCCTTCACGATCATTCCAACCAAGGAAAGTGAGTACAAAGGCTTCGTTGTCTCCGTCACGCTCCTTTTCAAGTCAGATTCCTACGCCAGTGTTCAATACTACTCAACGATCAGTTCTGAATCTAGGGTTGAATGCATCGAACAAAGAGGTATGCTTCACTTTCCGTTATATAGATGTACGAGTTGACTTGAGATAGAATGTTCCTCTTCCAACTCCAAGACCACGCCAACTCTCCCGTCGCCTCCCGGAACTACCCAAGAATCAAACCCCACGGCCACTTCCAGAGCCACACCCCTCAATGGGCAACATGGGGCCCTTGAGTTCCAGTCCTCTTGATGTTTCACAGTTTGATCTTGGAGACCCGTCCCTCCCACCATTATCACCATCTCCACCACCCACAATCACTAAGTCGCGAACAATGAACATGCTCTCAACTCTAACCTCGACCCTCAGCATCTCCTCGATCTCGGCACATCTTACATCCTCTCGTAACTCCCTTACCAATATCACGACCCGCCATAGTCGCCCCCCACATTTGAGCAGTTCACCTTTGCATCTCAATTCCTCACCGCTGACCTCTTCACCCCTACTATCCTCCCCTCTCCTCTCATCCCCATTAACAAGAATCTCCTCAAACTCACCATTAAGACCCTTATCCACATTCACAACAAACATCCGCCAAGTAACCACAGCCCAAGCCCCCTCCTACTGGCTCGGCCGCGTCATCGCCCTCCAAGACCGCTTCAGCACAGACGACGTCCAAGACGCACAGTACCTCCCCCCAGGAGCGCTCTCAGCCACCAACCCATCATCTCCCCCATCGCCCACGAATTTCACTGGCTCCAGAACTCCATCCCACCCATACAACCCATCGAAGAACAGCTCGCCCAAGCGCAGCAAGAAAGCGCTGCGTGCGAGGACGCCCGAGAAAGATGAGGAGCGGCGCGCCAAGCGGATCTTTGTGCACTTAGAGGCGCTGTGCTTGACGGACGAGGCGAAAAGGAGTTTGAAGGGGTTTCGGGTTGAGTTTGCGCGGAAGACGGGCAGGGCGTACCTTTTGCCTAAGGGAGTCGGTCTTGATGGGCAGGGGCTGCTTGGGCGCGTTGGGAGGGTTTTTAGCTCGGGGAGTTTTGGAGGGAATAAGAGTCGGGATAGGGGAAGGAGGGAGAGCGGGGGCTCTGTTGGGTATGGAGTTGGGAAGGAGAAGGGGATGGGGAGGAGGAAGGAGAGTTTATTGTGTATGAATAGGGATGGATAGGTGGTTCATGTGATTTGAAGGTAGGAATGGGAAAGGGAATGGGAGTTGGAGGATTGAGGACTGAGAAGGGACTTTAACTTTCGTTTGAGGCATGATAAATGGGATTGTACAGTAGTTTGACATCATGTATTTATGGTTCTATCAATGAACAAACGCCTCGCTATGCCCTGTGAAATATTACTTCCACTCCGAATGGACGAGATCTCATTCTCTGGTTTTTGGTTATATACCAAACCACCTACGCCGTCGCCCCCGCAGGTGCCTTAACCTTCCTACTCTTAATATAATTCGCAATCTGCTCATGCCTCGTAACAAAGAACATGCGGCGCGCATCACTCTTCCAAACCCGCACCCCAATCTCCTCTGCATACCGACACGGCCCCTCATATTCCTTCTGGCTCGTAAAGTCCTTGAAAAGGAATCCCGCTGTGGCCTTCATGCGCTCGTTCTCGATCTGCCACAGCCGGATCTGATCGACGACCGTGGGCGGCAACACGGGGGTCTTCTTGCGCAGCTGCGGGTGGGCGTGCGTGTTCAGGTAGGAGATCACCTGGTCGGATGTGATGCCGTGCTGGATTGCGCGGCGGATGGAGTCGCGCGTGATGCGCCCCGATACCATGTTTGGGTAGCGGGTGTGCAGCTTGGTGAAGAGGGAGAGCACGGCGATTTGGAGTGGGGAGGAGGTGTATGCGTATAGTCGGTAGTTCGTCTCGATGATGATGAAGCCTTTGCTTATGTCGTCGTTGCGATTTGCGTTGTCAAAGGAGCTGCTTATGCTGCGCAGCGCTGAGGCGTCTGATGTGAGGGTTGTTGCGAGGCGTGTGGGGTAGTATTGTGAGGGGCTGTTGGGTGAGATGTAGAGGAGCCCGAAAGAGGTGAGGGATTGGAGCATCTGGGTTTGAGAGGGAGTGAGAGTTTGTGTGCTGTAGGCTCTTCCAAGCTCGAGAGATCCAAGCATGAAGAGAAAGGAGAGTACTTCAACTGAGTCCATGCCCATCTGTTGTTGTCAGTTTTCCTTCTTAATGACGAGGAGGGATGGAGGGGACATACATGTTCAGCATTCTCAATGTACAAAATCAAGAGAGTCCATACTTGTGCGTTCACCTCTTGCAACACGAAACTGAATCCAGCTTGTGTAATATCTACTCCTGCTCTTCGTCGCTCAACAAGATGCCCAGATGCTAATAGATTTTTCACATCTTCAGAAAGACTGTCGCCTTGTTGTATGCCCTCGTTGATGCTGTTGACGATGTAGTGTAGGATAGCCTCCCATTGTGTGCGCGCGTATTCGTCAAGGAAGTCAAGTGTTATCGAGGGGTCGGATGTGGTAGCAGATGGAACTCCAAAAGATTGATGGTCACCACCTCCAGTAAGAGCCAATCGAAGAGATGTTGCGAAGTTGGTTGTTAATGAGAGAGATTGTGGTTCGTCGCGGCTGGCTGCAGTAGCTGTGAGGATATGAAGGCGATGGAGGAGCAGGAGAGCTTGTTCTTTTTCTCTGAGATATATCAGTATGAGGTCACTGATCTTGAAGCTATCCAAACTTCTGCGGGGTTAAAGCATACCTCGAGCTATCTGGGCGAACCCAAGATTCTAGATCACTTAACGGGAGCGGTTTGGTCATATACAGCATGCCCATCACAAAGCTCTTTGCTACTATCTGTAAGTACGCATGTCAAACATGATGGAACTACAAAACTATTGACTGACCCAAATGAGGCAACATGCGTCTGAAGATTGCGAGAGCCGTAGAAGGCTGCTGATATAGTCGTCGAAACGTCGTACCTGGCAGCTGTTCCAGGTACTCAAACGATCCCACAGATATGGCAGACATCTTGCTGGAGAGTATGCGATGCTTGATAGGATGGTATTATGTATGTGCAACCTCGTGGAGGTCTATGGTCACCTCTGAATCATCCTCATGAAAAAAGTACAGTAAGGTAGCTCATCTATCGTCCAAACCGATTGTTGTCGTTCCTGTTCTATCTGAAAGCCTTGTTCACTCCGCAATCTCGCCGACCAACTCTTCTCAACTCAAACTGTTGCGTGAGCAAGCAGTTCTTAGGATCGCGACGTCGTGGTCGATCACACAATCATAGAAAGTGACGTCGATTCGAGCTCTTTGTCCAGCAGTGTGTTTGCATTGAGGAACGCTTCGGATTAACATAAGGCCGAGCAAAGTATCTCGACCGAGCCATGGGTTCAGGTCTCAGGCCGCCCAGTCTGGTCATCTCCTACACAACGGATCATCAGTTGCGTGAAATTGCATTAACATTGAAAGGGGCCAATTTCAATTTCAATTTGTTGATATTGCAAAATATATTCTTCGTCTTCCCTCCCATTCCTCCTTCCTTTTTGCACGCACAATCGTTCATCATGGCGGCACTCAGATTCGTCCGATCTGTTCGTGACTTCTCTCATACATTCCACCGTTTATTCATACGTCTTCCTATTCTCCGACAAGCACTGACAGTGACCCTGCGCAGGTATTAAAGTCCTTCCAGGCGGAATCGGGCCTCGAGCCTAGGTAAGCCTTACAATTTCTCTTCATCTACTCTATATGAAATCTCATACCGAGATCGGGACTTTTCTTTCTCCTTATTGCTGTTAATTGCTACGCAATCATACGATGCTTCTGCAATATTCTTTTCATTTATCTTCGGAGGGCTTTGCAACTTTCTCATATTGATCAAATCTATCGAGTTCATCCCCTAGATGCCTGTCAGGCATGAGAGTGCTGGGAAAGATTCGCGAAGTGTCATGTAGACAAAACGCTGCGACCTTCGGACAGTAAATAGAAGCACAGTCTAGGGTTCACGCTGAATCTTACGCTCATTGTTTCTTGATGTTTCTCGTCGGCGTGGCGCATGGAAACAACAGGATTTCAGGTGAAAATGTCTCTGGATACGGACACGACTGAGGAGCTGCGCAAGCGCTCTCCACCGTTTAGTACTTCTCCGTGCTTTCATTTCGTCCCAAGTCGAAGCGTTCAGAATCAGGAGAGTTCGGTTCGACATGCTCTCAAAGTTGATATTGATTGCATGATCTTCAACTAATCAGCTCCATCCAGGCTTTTCGGAGACAATGTGAGTGGGAACGCGGTTGAGATATCCTGTCACAACATTTCATCAGTCTGATCTCGACCCAGCTACGAGTAACTGCAGCCGAACCTGGTCGTGTAGACTTTGAGCTAGATATCAAGAAGGAGCATACGGTAAGTTAGCTGCAGACCGATTGGATGAAAACTGGTCTGATGTGCTCAAAGAATCGCCTGAACATCATTCACGGAGGCACGATTGCAAGCATGGGTTCGTAATCTATAGCAAATATCTACCGACATCTACATGTTCGATCGATCACTAACCGCCACCCTGACCAGTTGATCTTGGGGGCTCGCTCGCCGTTGCCTCCAGAGGCCTGTACGCAACTGGAGTCTCGACGGATCTCAACGGTAGGTTACCAGACTGGCCCCCTGAAGGAAACAACTTGGCTCACCCTTGACTTGCAGTAACGTACCTCAACAGTGGCGGCAAAGTGGGCGATACGCTGCGCGCAGTAGTGACTTGTGATAAGTGTAAATTGCTGCCTAATAACTAAATCGCACAAGAAAGCAGACACTGACATAGCGTTGAAATTAATTCAGTCGGGAAGACGCTGGCATATACATCTATCCAATTTACGAATGCTCAAGGACAATTAGCAGCACGAGGGAGCCACACCAAGTCAATCTATCCATTTGCTATCTTTTTCAACGAAAGAATCTTCACTGACAAGCTTACTAGGTATGTTGCGCTGGCCTGGAAGGAGCCCAAGAACATCGTCGAGGAACTATCTCCCCATTCCAAGAGTTGAAGAACTCCACTCTGAAATTATCAAGGGGATTTTGCAGACAAGGACATATCTGAATAGATTAGAGGACGAAGGAATAGATTGGATTTTCATCTGATTCTTCCCGCCCCCTTAGAAACTTTTCGAACTCTGTGCACAGTGCAGGTGTGACGGACCCAATTTGCAATTTGCCTCTTTGTTGCAAAGAACGCTGCAACAAATGTAGATATCAATGACCAGCCTCATGTTGAGTTGTATAAAGTATATTGCCCTATATTAAAATTCATCTGCGCACCCCTGGGTACCCTTGGGCCAGCCTCGCTAGGGCCAACCTGGGCGGCGGAAGTAGTTTGTCCGGTCACCTCTGCAACATCGAACACTGAAAGTAGATGAGATGCGGGAAGGACCATTGCACATGGATTAATTTGGCGGCGAAGATGACATGTCAGGCGAATTGAGCGCAGGAGAAGCGGCCATATTTTGGAGATGATATCAATATTCCCATTCCAATGACAGCAAGTTCGTCATGCCCCATTTCATCACTCAAAATGTCCGTGTAGTGTCTATCTATCGCGAAGCTACGACCATCGTCTAACTTTCGTAGCCTCCCGTGCAAGCAGAACAAGCCAAGCAGAACAAGCCCAAAGGAAAATCGGGGCCCGTTTGATTTTTGGGGAGTGAGCGAGTGAGTGGAGAGAGTGTCCTGAGTGTTCCTTTTGGGGTGCGATGCGGTGGATAAAGACTTTTTTTTCGAAAGATGCGACACGATGGGCCTGTCGCAAAATGTGGCGCACCCACTGGCCCTTTCTCCCCCTCCCCCTCTGCTACCCAGGTTCGGATCGACGAATGGGTGGCTGTTGGAGACCGGGGTGCACCGCATCTTACCGGGGGTCTTGAAATCGAGCATCTTTTCATACCTACCGGGGTCATCCCTTGAGTCTTTTCTAACCCCACCATGCTCCCTGCTTGGCGTATAGCTGCAGACAGGCATGATGGATGAGTGCGGATCTTGCGGGTTTGGCTGTGGGAGGAGGAGGAGGAGGAGGAGGAGGAAGAAGAGGAGGGGAGGAAGAGAGGAGGAGGAGGAGGAGGGTTGGATGGAATGATTGTTATTTGCTTTGATTGGGAGCAGCCATTGTGTACGCAGTAAATCATGGGAGCGTGGGTTATGGGCATGAATGGCATTGTTGTATGTAATCCATCGAGAACTTCATGGTCGTCGTCATACACAGCTAAAGCTGTTACACTGCGCTTACTCAATAACGTGTTCCTATCGCCATATGAATCTTCCTCGGACCTCTTTACCGCCAGTTCGGTCTGCCAGACACTCCGCCATCACCAAACGCTCACCCACAGACTTCTCTTCTATGTTTGGCTCACGCAGCGTCCGTCCAAACTCATGCTCCAACACAGACGGTGGACAAGCGTACGACATCAAAGACCATCTTTGACAACATTCCATACGCACAGGCTGGCACCATGGTATTCCTCTCACACACAGGTACAGCTACATAGCTGTGCGCACTGAAGTAAACAAAAGTTGGGTCGCTTTTGGGTGGCATGGTGCACCCTGATACACGCTCAGTGACGCCCCCAAGGCTCAATGACACACAGTTGACAGAGGTATTGCGCGGCGCCCAGGCCATAGGGCGTTTCGAGGTCTTCTGGCGCCGGATAGCGGGTGCTCTAGAATCCTATGAATGCTACCCTATCCAGGCACCGCACATTGTAGGCTGGTAGGGCCAAGTAATTAGTGAATGTATCTCATCAGACGTGTCGTCACAGCAGAATTGGTCTTGCATTTATCCGCCATACGGCAAGAATGGCTTGATATGTAGACATGTGGACATCGTGATACTCCGGAGCCAGTGATAAGATAAGTCTTAGTGGATTGATAGAGAGCACACACAACCAGTGCTGGTTTGCGGGAGATGTGTGATATTCACAGATCTTCAGCTGCTCTTTTGAGCTCGTTTTAAGGTGCGATCTGGCGCGATTAAGCAGCAACAGTGCTCTGCCCCTCGACCGCAGCTTATCTGGAAGCTTGCCGAGGCGAGGGGCAATCATTCGCAGTAACGAATATCTTACCAAGAGCGATACGAATGCCAGACAGAACCATACAATTCAAAGACTGGTACGCATCGGTATCATAATCAAGACCCATGGACGGACTTGACCTGTACAGCACCACGCGTTATTCTTGTGACTTCAACAATGCCGACAATGCTCCCTACGTAGGTATAGGGAAAATTCAAAACGAACACATCATCAATCTCCTTCCTCCAGCGACTCCTTTAGGAATCCTTATTCGTGATGGGGTTTTTCCAGAGGCCCTCGCACCCACCCAGAGGAACCCAGATGAACCCAGCGCCCAGAGAAAGATTTGCAGTGAAGGGACCGTGTCTACTGGCGCTGCCTTGGCTGTGGATCGCTCGTTGGCGTCTACCAACGATGTACAGAAAAAAAAGTCTTGTTCTTTGCTAGTGGAAAATATGAGCATTGGAATCAAACGGCTGTCGCTCATGTCACTCTTGTTTTCAAATTACGCCCTCGATTTGGCCTTGAAGGAGGCGTTGGCCTACCTGTACTTAGCCCATCTAATCTCATGACGGGAAAAATACACTGGATCATGGCTCGGAGAAAGTTGAGTGTGGTCGTATTCGGGGGAGACTACGCTTCTATACGAAAGGATTGTTGCGAAGCAGCTAGGTAGGTGGAAGTGTAATCCGTTCGGTGGTGTGTGATAAGTACAGACTGTGTACATAGTGAGTGATGTGCGAAATTACAGTCTGTGCTAACATGCCGCGTCTACCACCGCTGCGGTACCAGCAACCGCCTGTCGGGTCGGGAGTCTGTGGTAATCACGTCTGAGGGTTTACGAGGTATCACGGCATGGTATCCAGCCATGTTCGACTTGTCCGACTTGAACGACTTGAACGACTTGACTCGCGCCGTACTTCTCCTCGGAGATTTGGGATTGAATCGCGGCGTAACTGCATGACTGAGTCGACACTGTGCCTTGCTGAGGAAGAAGGAAGAAGAAGGTAGACAGTGTGTCTGCTTGAAAATTGGAGATTCCATTCCAAGTCTTGTCATGTGGTGGAATTATCATCAATTCGCAAAGGATCATCACCACACACTTCCTTGATACCCAACATCAGCCGCGAATGCCCTTCCCTTTCCAGTCACCAAGGACAAAGATGATATGCATCGATATGACAAGTCTCTTTTCTTACCTACATAATAGTACTCATGTACTCATATACATACATAGGTAGTATATCATGCTTTTTTCCCCTCTTCCGCCTCCGACATCATCACTGCGGCTGCTATTTACCTTGCCTGACATTTACCTTGCCTCATCCACACATGACCTTGCTTTGCCTTCACATACATACACACATATCCTGCCCGCATTTGCCTTCTCAATGATGATGGGGGAGGAATTCCAAAAAAGTCTATGCCGGCCTCTTGCAGCTGCGGCTGCTGAGATTAAAGATGGGTGCACTGTACGCCACAGGCTACCTACCTATACGGAACACGCAGATGTGTATCATGTCAATCTCATCACATCACATCATTCATAATCATCCTCACGCGCATGCTCAAACAACCTCGTACTTCGAATTCGCATTCGGATGCTACAATGAGGGTAAGCCCGTCTAGTTTGCAGGCTCATAATTCAAGTCAGTCAGTCCCTGGTGCTGGTGAACATCCTCGATTAAGCGATGCTTGCTTGCTTGACCTTAAGTACATAGTAGAAGGGGGGGCGGGTCCCAGTGGTCCCAGTGCGTTGCTTCACACAAGCTTGTTTCGTGTTGACTCGCACCCCCGGCGTTGCTAATGGGAGTCGAAAAAAATAAAAAGAGACTATCACAAACGACAACGGATAGCGTTGCCCACTGTGTGCGATTCGATGCTGTGTCAGTGCTGTTTGTACATACCGCGGTACGCTATATTGCTCATTTCTTATAACACGAAGTGGGACACAACATTCCTCGGAAATCGGTACCGACTAAAGTTGGGTGTGTGGTGCCGAACTATTGTGTTTTGGGGTGAACGAGAGATTTACAGAGTTGGGGGAGCTCATGAATATGATACTAGCTATGGAGAATGGGAGATGGAGTTCAAGTTTCGTTTTGTGTTTGCTTGTTGTGGATATCTCTCGTCCTTTTTTCTTTCTTGATTTTCGAGGGATGAGAGATGCAAGATGCCGAGGTGTCTCGATATGCTGGCCATATTGAAACCTCGAGATTCCCAAGGAGAATTTTGATTTTCAATATGTGCATATTGGAAGCAATGAAGGCAATCTGGATTGATAGTATAGCTAACAATCAAAAAGATATTAATCTACGAAAGGTACGCCTAAATTAATGAAGGCTTCTAGATCATTATGCTGCCATATGTAAATTGTGTATCAATAATAACCTTCCATAGAACGGACGGTATACCTACCTTACAAAGCCAATTCCCTAATCAAAAAAAAAAAAAAAAAAAAAGACTTCTAGAAATGAGGCTCCCCGCTTCTGGCACCATCAGAGCGGGAGGATGATAATGAACTGATCTTTCATGATAAGGATTCACTGAGGAGCCACGAGCCCCTCATCGTCCCAGGGATGCTGAGCGTGGTGGTGATGATGACAGCCCCACGATGCCCCTCATTTCGCATGCCGTACCCTGTGTGGGATGGTTATCGATTGCAGCAGCTTGACATTGAGGGTCAAGGCTCGTGGAGCCGTAGGATGGCTATTCGGCATCGAGGTTTAATCTCGTAAAGGCGAGGCCGAGATCTATCATCTGTAACATGATATGTATCTCACACGCTCGCAAGCCACAACTAATCAGGCATAAAAATAATAGAGGAAGGTTGTGAGGCTCGGAGAAAGGGCCTTAAGCTTCAAAATAAGATGGCAGTTGATCAGCCAGCCAGTTTTTGTGTGATATGCAGGTCCGCGTGAGATGTGATTTGCTGGACGGAGAATATACGAAAAGGCCATTGCTTCCTTTCCCATCACGGATAGATCTGCGCAGTATTCAAAAGTCCGAATGTGAGAGAAAGGAAAAGTAATCAATCAATCAATCAATCAATCAATCTGTCATGGGCAGAATTATAGTGAGTGTCAGTCTGTATTTCGTACCACAGTCTCACAATCCCCATGTTGTGGATGGAGTAGCCATGCACCCCAAAACACATTGCAGTACCACCACCACCCGCCTTTGGTGGATCCTCACTCCTCACTGCTCCACTATCACAACGAAAAAGTAGCACAAGCTCCAACGGTATTCTCCTTCTCCATGATTCTCTCCCCATTCAAGAAAAATTGGTTAAGACAGGGCCATAAACGTGTAGATGAGCAAAAAAAAACTAGGCGGTATCCGCATTTGTCTGGACTGGACGGAGAAAATCAAGTATCCTATCATCTCCACAACGCCTCAACGTGTCAGACTGTAAGTGTCTCGATTGTGGATTTCTTCTCCGCTGGCAGAGGGGTACATGTACTCCATCTTTTCTGCTCCAGACATTGGCCTCGGGATTTGCTAGCCAGCTATTCAGTCAGCCAGCCAAACGATGCCATTTCCGAAATTCGATCCTTAATAGCGGGTGGAAGTAGAGGGGGGACTGAGAATGTAGATGGATTGGGATGTCAATGATAATTCTTGACTAAGTGACTGGGTCGAAGGAGCCGAGTGCAGAGCCGATGCGGGACGGTGGGCGGTAATCACCATATAGGAGGATGGAGGAAGGATAGGAATGCCGGGCCGCGAGCCATAGTCCACATGTATACGATACCAAGCATACGCTTCAGTACTCTACATACATGGCACCATAGCATGACGAATAAGGTAGGATAACAGCACAGCACAACGCAGTACAGCACATCATCTTCCATGGTCTATCCGGCATACTTTGTGGAGACAAATCGGCCTAGCAATACGTCCTGAGATGATGGGGTAAACATTATGCCAGATGCCAGATGCCAGATGCCAGATAGAGATAGAGATGGTCGATGTAGATGCTAGATGCAGACGCTAGATGCCAGATACTCCGCTGCAATAGCAATCATGGAGTACAGCGGAACGAAGGAGAATAACAATAACAATGCATAAAGAACGCATCCAGCGTGCGTACCCTTCATCAATTTGACTGTGCGCGTCAAACGCCGTCTGTTGCGGATGCGAAGTGGTACATGTCGTATTGTACGGTGTTACGAGGAGATGATACGGTGATCTACTGCGCATAAGCAGCGTCTGCGCTTCGGAGGATTCGTCAGACGTACTACTCCGTATCACCATTTCACTTCTTTGCAGGTACGATAGTGCAAGAATGTATACTAAGGGATTTTATCACCAGCATCAATGCTATGTATGTACGCCATGTATATACATACTTCGACCAATACCCGCACCAAGAGCTGGTGCTGCGCCGTTCAAGTGCCGGCGCCAGTATCAAGCATGTCAGCACGTTAGGACGTCAGAGTGAAGATGGTTCGGCAACACAGCCGCGCATGAGGGCACTAAGATGGTGCACCAGTGGTATCCAAATGCTAGGTGAAATACATCCATATCCATATCCATATCATATCGCCAGTAATATCATATCACTCTGATTTAAGGTATCGCATTCAATTCAGCCTTATGGCGTGCATGATTTACATCAATGCATGGTGAGCTAGGTGAGATGAGAGCCAATCGGGCTGATTGGGATTGGAGTTCTCTAACGACGATGACCATTGAGTGCAAGCACCGGCAGGTGAGGGAGTGTTTGGTGTGGTGAATGAAGATGCGAATGGTGGAAAAGAAGATTGAGCGGGGAGATCTCGAAAGTCCATGAAATCTATCATCTCATTCATGCACTACTGCACCTGCACCTCGGTGCAAAGAAAACGAACGAATTATGCCACTCACCCCAAACCCCCAAACCCCCAAACCATCAAACCATCAAACTCAACATGATTCTTTCTCCAAGACAAAGTCATTGTCGAATTCCGCATGCTCCATTACGAGTAATACACTACCCGGCATTCCACCCTTCTTGACTCTCTCACTCCCTCCACTTACCCATGTCACTTCTGATACGCTCACAGATACACACAACAGATCATGCCAATCAATCACCGAACCATCCACTCACCACTTTCTCGCCATTCATCCTTGCGTCAATCGCCAACCCAGGCGTTCGCAGGAACGGGAATGGGGCCGCAAGGGAAGTCTGTCAGGTACATATGAGCACTGCATGGTGGGAGGGAGGGGGAGGGGGGGAGAAATCCTTCTCCCGTGCCGCTTTGCTCCCTGACGGGCATTATGATTGTGTGGTATTAATGATGATGATGATGTGATGATGTGGTGTACTGCTGATTCTGCCTGCAAGACTCGATGTCCATGCACAGCGCCTGTTATCGAGTCGGATAAGGTACAAGCAGAAACTGACGCTGTGCAGAAGAATGCATTGTTTGCCTTTGTACACCTTACTGCGTAGATATTTGCTATGTGTGTAATGTACATTGTACATACACTGTACATTTCCATGCCATGTCATTTTCTGGAACCAATATCGCAACTCATGTCCTGGTCAAGCCATACTACTGCCATCATTACTGGGGAGGTGAAGGATGTCATCGAAGGGTACTCATGTAATGAATGTATTATGTATGTGCAGTTCACTTCCCTTCCCTTCACTTCACATCTATCTATCTATCTCCATGTCCCTGGAAGTGGGTTGGTTGCATCCTCCATCCCCATGTCACGAACACTCCCATACCACAGCCAGGGCGTTGGCAAATCACCACCACGTCCGGCGACAAGGACAGCAGTATGCTGAAATGATTTCCCCCAGTATCAGTACCGTCGGTGCCGCCGCACACTCAATGGCCGGGAAATCTCGAACCATCTGATCTTTCTTTGTGGGCGGGTTCATCGGGCTCTGCTCCAGCTTTGGGGCCCTAGTGCCGGTCGTTGGTAGGGGGAAGGGGGGAAGGGGGAGGGAGGGGTCTGTGAATGATGAACGGGGTTCTGGCAAATCTACAACGTTCCATCTTTTCTCGAATGGACGGGTAGGGTACGGTGCAGCATCTTCCTTCCCTTTCCGGGCTTCCCCCCCTTCTATTTCTCCTTCCGATGGTTCCTGCGAATGTTCACCTCGGGATCTCGGAGCGTTGTATTGTGAGGCAGCCTTGTGCATGGCTTGCTGGGAATATGTACTGTACCTGAGGAGAAGACGACGACGACGCGACGACGATGAACCTCTATGCCCCAGCAACCATGAGCGCGGGAATGGGATCGGACTTACAAATGTCCGTTGATCGTACTGTACATAATACTCGAACATACTGTGTAGATACATAAACATACACACAGACATACATACATACATAGAATATTGACTATACACAACCGAACTGCTCAATTCAAGTTCATGCATCGGTGAATTCATCCCAGTATCGTGAAAGAGCGAAAAGGATTGTACACCCATCGATGTGGAAATCTGCCAAGAGAGACAGGCCATCTTGCAACACGGTACGCGCACACTCACGCCGCCGGTTCCAGAGCTCGGTGCCAAATCCCCATAATAACCCATGCCCACATCACCATCATCAATCAAATCAAGCCCATTCCTCTCCCGTATCAAAAAAGAAAAAAAAGAAAGAAAGGGAAGCAGAAAAGACCAAAAACAGGTCGAATCACTATTCCACATTCAACTGCATCATCAATTCTGTAACGAGCGTTGTCTGTTGGCTTTGCCTAAACTTGCTTGTTGGCCTTGGCGATTACTATTCATAACTTTGGCCCTCCTTCTCTGTTTCTGTGTGTCCTTTTGTCTTGCACGTCGTTTATTCATAGTCTTATGATGATACACGACCGTCCGCCGCTGCGTACTTTCGGCCGACGATGTATATTTTTGTGTCTTATTTTATGGAATGTCGGCCGATGATGATTCTGCTTTGTTTGATGTGTTGCTTCTAGATGCTGACTGCTGACAACTCCTCCTCCTCCTCCTCCTACTAATACAAGTTTTTTCTTTCCTTTAAGAAAAGGATGCGCACTGGCCGGTTGTGTCAGTGCTTCTAAAACCTCTCTCTACCGTCTCCACTAGTTGTATTCTCATTTTCTGGTGTGTAGGGAAATTCGAGAATCGGAGCCGGTCTTTGTCCGAGCCTCCGAGGTAGAGCTGTCCCTTCGGCTCCGTTTCTTGGTTGTTTTTGGTACATACATAATACACACTACACTACAACACATACATAACAAAGGTAGTAGTGCAGAACTAATTCATTTGTCATGTCCCATCAATGTAATAGACCAAGCATCCCGTAGGATTGGTGATGATGATGGTGACCTTGGAGATTCACGATGCCCCAGGATTTCCTATTCGGGTAATGCCACCGCACTGGTGAGATGAGGCTTCTTCGGCGACTAGACGGATGAGGGCGAGGGTGGATATGTGTTGGTGTCCGTCACTGCACATAGTGCTTACCATGCGGCTGGATTCCACTGTCGGAGGGTTTTCCCATTCATGTTGATTCTAGCTGCTGTAGGGGAATGTTTCCAATGCACTGGTTTACGTATTCTAGTTCAGTCATTTTACTAAGTATGTATGCACCATATGTAGAAGAGAGAGAGAGAGGGCTGGTTGGGCTTCTGAATAGTATGTGACTACTACGTCCATCGGTCCTACGCTTATTACATGTATATTATGAATAGCCTCCCCAGCTGAGCAGCAGCGGAAGACGCCGTAACTCCTGACCTGACACTTCAGCTAAGGACCTTAAGCGTCTCATTCTAGTCCCGGCAGTCAGATTTTACCTTACTGCTTGTGAATAGCTCTCCGATTAGTTTGTATCGGGTCGCCTTTGCATAGAACTTTCTGGGGGGGAAGAGGAGCTCCTAGAGGCACTGCGCGTAGTACTCTGCTTTGTTATGTGTACCTTACTCGTTATGCTTATGCCCTCCCTCACCAACCACATGACGATACGAGTTAGTTTTCAGCCTCGGTGCTGAATGTGTGGCGGCAATTCAGCGACTAAGAGAATGGAGCTTGTTTTTTTTTTTTTTTTGTCCATCTGTGTAGATTACCATCAGCCTGGCTTTTTATCTGATCCGATCAAGTAATACGGGCAAAATGTGGTGGCTATGCGTGCATCTTCGATTCCGACACCAGCGCTGAGGATCTCAGATTCGATGCTGACGTTGTACGTAGCGTAGTATCCGTTTCGTTTGTGTGTATTGTTTGGATTACGGAAAGTACACACATGCATGAGGGATGTATGCACAGCATACTGTGTATGTATGTAGGTTAGTAAAGTAAGTAAAAGTATGTATGTACAGAGTATATGCAAAGTTGCAGTTACAGTGCATACACATACATACACATACATCCACATACATCCACATACAATGCACATATAAGGAATCATCCCGTACGGAGTAGCAGTACAGTTACGGGAGAGAGAATACAATACCGCGTCCCCAAAACACCACACCACTTCCATCCACAGCATAACATAGCACAGCATAGTATCGCATGGCATGGCAAGCTCTGAGTTTGGATGGCAATGAACACAGTGATTCATACCAACAGGAACCACACACTCTTGACAGCGGTGCCTCCCAGCTGAGGTAAGGAACCTTGAAGCCTAACAGCGGAAAGGATTGGGACCGATTTAAAAGCAGAGCAACTTGCGAAGAGGCAGCGGGGGCCACAGCTGAAGCGTGCCTAATGGTCACGTATTGGCGGTAACTTCACCATCTTAATCTCATCTGTGTGGATGATGCAACACACACTCACACACTCACACACTCACACACACACTCTCTCTCCATACATACAAAGTACATACGTACATACATACATACATACATACATACATTCATTCATAATTACTTACACACTCATACTTACGTAGTATTACATACATACCCAGATTCACAGGATGACGATCCCAGAAACTTGGTTAGCTGGCTTTCCCTATACTCTAGACATTCACAAGTCCAAAAAACCCAGTTTAACAACCTGATTTACAAAGTCATCATGGAAAATGTGACGCACTCATCTTTTCAAGGCATGCAAGTATTGTATTTTGTGGCTGAGAGAATGGCCATTTGCCCTCTTGCCCACTTGCCCTGCCCACTGTAAATTGAGGGAAGCATGACAAGAGTAGAGGCTCGCTACCGTCTCTCGACAAGGGACTGATACCGCACATGTACTACTGCGAATCCTGCTGCCATGCAGATGCAGATGCAGAGCAGATGCGATGGATGGGCTGGGTGGAAGTGGCTTTTTTTGTCCCGTACTTCATGTACGAAGGAAGTATGCTTGCCTTGATCTAAATGTGGGGCTGAATTGGAGTGGAAAGTTTGAATTGGATGAGAGGTTGATCTTTTCTATGAGAAAGAGAGAGAGAGAGAGGGAGAGACCTTGAAGATGACCTTTTGGTTACGGGTTGGTGGGTTGAGTGAGGATGAGCTTGATACACACAGAATTGATTGAGGTGAAGACATTCTCGATCTTGTCGAGCTGACGGTTTACGTACAGTCCCACAGATTACTCAACGATATCCCCCCAAAAGATTCCAGACAATACGCAGTAGCTTTGAATATGGATTCTTCAACACCCTTACCCCGTATTTCTTAAATGGCCATCTCTCCAATCTCGCTGTATCTGTACTACGAAAGACTAGTATCACGTACTACCACCTAGGTATTTTCTCCCCTTCTCAGTATGTATGGCGGCCATACAAAATGTCCCTCGGAGTACAAATAAGAATTCCGATCTAAGCCACCAACAGCGCAAACTTTCATATTTCAACAGCATCTCCACCCATAGCTATCCAGTTACATGGCTAGTACCTGACTAACAAACCAACGCCCCTCCACCAAAACGAAGCTCCCATTTCAGAGAAAGATCACCAAAAAAGCAAGACACAAAAAAGAAGAAGAAAAAAAACAAAACATAAAAATGAACTACTTTTTTTTTTTGCTGTTGTAAATAATAAGCGGAATTATCTCCTCACGCCTCTCGGCTTCTATTTTATCCTGTTCCCCCCATTGTGTCTAGTCCAGCTGCACAAGTCCCATCCTGGACCTGAACCTGATCCCGAACCTGAATCTGACCTGACCATGACATAGAAGGGTCGCGTCTGCTGCTGCTGCTAGTATCCTCGGGAACACAAACCAGGTGGTGAGGCAACCGTAGAAAGGAAACGGACGGACGTGTTCGCGAACCCTGGAACCCTGGAACCCTGATCATTAGCCGACCCTCCCTCTTCCCTCTTCCCTTCTCTCTCTCTTCCCCCCCTTCTACAGCGGAAAGGTAAGCGTATGTATTATGTATGTATGTATGTATGTATGTATATTATGTGTAGGTGTTTGTGTGTGTGTGAAGCGTGGGTCCCCCCATCACTACCAGCGAGGGAAACCCGGAGAAGGGAGGCCCGTTGCAAGAGAGATCCTGGAAGGTTTTTTGACTGTTTGATAAATCGCTTGCGCTGGTTGCGCTGTGGAGCTTGAGGGAGATGTTCTTCCTATCTCTGTAGCATAGATAGCTTATAGGCTTATTCCGAGGGAGAGGAGTTCTTGGCATGAGTAAATTTTTAGGGGGTGTTCTTGCTGTCTATTAACTAGTTCTACTGGATTGATTTTGGATTGAATTGGATTGAATTGGATTGAGGTGGACTTGTGCATGATTCGTTCGCGCGTATTGGTCGCTGAGGACGTTGTGTTGTTTGATCGATTGAGCCGATGTACGTATGGATGTATCTATGTATGAAGGCTGTACGTACATACACTTTCTTTTCATCGTCTATTCTGCTGCGCGAGGACATTCAAGGTCATGCATTGGAAAGGTATGGAGTACAGACAAACTTGATTTCAGGAAGGGAAAACATGTATGGACACTGTAGGTAGGGTACATAGTAAAACATGTAAATCCTCTGGAGTACATACACATACATACATATGATATGCATTGTAGATATCGTACATACATATTCTATGTACTGTACATAAACATCCTCTCTTTTTTTTAATGGTCCCATTCATCCTTCTTCATACATACACATACACATACACATATACTCTACATATATCATACATCCGCATACATACTCGAAATTCCTCAGCCATACAATTTTTTGCCTCTTACCCCTCCCGCCCAGTGCATGTTCCAACTTCTGCACACCAAGTCGTCAGATCACACTGCTGCTGTTGCTCATGCGGTTATGGCAAGCATCATCAGCACATCCCGGCCCTTATGAAACTTGCTAATATGATGGCAGTAGCATGGGTTGCGGGTGCTAATGGGTTGCAACGCCATGTACATACGAAATCATTCTTCTTCTTTTTTTTTTTTTGGCTTGTGGTGGAAGGATTAAGGTAGTATGCATGGCTGCTAATTTGATATGGGTTATGGATGGGCTGGTAGATGATAATGATAATGATAACGATGATGATGATAGGCTTGTCATATCCCAAATGTTGAAATGGTCACTTAGTTAAATCTGATATCTTTCTATCATAGGAATCCTCAAGCGCATGGAAAAACCAATAAATAAATAAATGACAAGCGCCGCATGATCATGTGTTGTTTGCATGATTAACATTTATGCTTTTGAAGCTTTTTATGCTTTTCCTATACTTTGAAAGGATGAAGGTTGAAGGATGAAGCTTGAAATCTTCTTTTACTACCATTTATTTAATGAAATCAATCAAATCACAATAACTTTCTTTTTTTCTTATTTCTCCTTCGCTTTTCCCCTTCTCATTCATACTTTTTATTCAAAGGGATCCGAGATTGCCGTTGACAGAAATCAAATCTATACTTTTGCTTCTAGCCTTTCTACGTGCAATGCCGCGAGATTCTAGTGTCAGGTACAATCATCAAAAATCATTTCAATGCTTGTGGTGGGACTTTTCCACCAGCACCATCCCTCCCTCCCCCTCCTTCTAGCTTCCCGACTGCCGTAATTTAGTAAGCAGCAGCAGCCAGATGGAGTACGTACAGCGAGACAGCGAGAGAGAAATATAGAGAGCATAATCTATACGTGATAGAAGGGGGAAGAAGAAGTGTCTGCTTCTTCTTACTTTACGCTTCCACGAGTAGTAGATTGTTAGCAAGGTACTTCGTATAGTGTTCTTCATATTACTCCGGCGAGTGGAGAAAAAGAAGGTGATTAGAAGCAGAATTAGATAGAAAAGACGGACAATAATGAAGAAAAAAGAGGCCATTCAATTTCTATCGGAGATAAGGAGATATGTGACTTTTCCCACGGAAGACACAGCCTGCTCTCTGACCCCCCTCTCGGAAGTTATTTTTCTTTTTTACTTTCGCTGCCGTCGTTGCCCTAGATGATTTCTCTCTTACGCTTTTCTTTGTAAGTCGGCGATATGGTTTATTTGGGAGGGGGAGCCTCGATCTTTTGCAATACGAGCTTTTGGGGAGGGGGAATGGACAGCGGAAAAGGGTAGGTCGTTAAGCACCACACATTGAACGGATGAGGAAATTACGAGGTCAATGGGTATCTGGTGGCTGGATTGGATATTCAGGTACCGATTTGAAGGTTTGAAAGTTTGAAGGTACCGAAGTAGTACATTTGTGTGCCTTGCCTTACCTTACGACCAACTTTACTGCGTACAGTACGTACAGTACATACAGTACATAGACTTGATGTGGTGAGCTGGTGGAGTGTTGGTGGAGCGTTGGTGTAGTTTTGGTGTAGTGTTGGTGCTGGTGTTGGTACTGGTGCTGGTGCTGGTGTTGGTGCTATATTCTCTGATATTCTCTGTTCTGCTCTGTATGTTCTATGTGGCTCTCATGACTCTGTGCTATGTTTGGACCTGGCTGATACCGACTGACACACTAACACACTGACACCGTCAATTGACAGTCGCACTGACTGGCGTCTATCGTGTGTGTCTTTTCTGGTGCCGACGCTTAGATCTCCAAGTATTCACCATTCGAGTCTGGCATCGTCTGGCATCGTCTGGCATCTATCTCAAGATACCCACTCGCTCACTCACTCACTCACTTATACGAAATACGATCTTAGCGCTGGCTAACCCTCAAATCCTCCATGCATATTTTTACCTTTGTATTTATGCCTTGATGACACAAGACTTCAAAACCAGCTATCTCATAAGCTTCGTACTATCTAAGGTACCAACCTTCAACCTTACCTATGTCAGGCAGTCGATCCGAGAGGGCGAACAGCAATGGGCAGAAGATCAGAGAAGACCCCCAGAGACAGACAGAGACCAGAGACACAAGACATAGACAGACAGAGACAAAAATGGAAAATACCTTCAATACCCTGAATACCTGAATGATCCCTTCACCTTACCCTCACCCTCACCCTCACCCTTCATCCTTCACTGCACTTCTCATCCCCTGGTCATGTAGGCCGGGATGTCACGTTGTCTCAAGGAGAGCTGCTCCAGGGGTCTCGTCTTTCTTTTCTTTTCTTCTTTTCGTCTGCACCAGGAATTCTTCTCTACCATCTATTTCGTTCAGGCCGCATTGGTCTGGGATGTTGGATCTCACCCAACACACAACACTCTCTCTCTCACAGACACTCACTCTCACTCTCACAAACACACATGTGCTCAAACCCTCTCATTCACTCAACCACTCTTTCATTACCTTGATGCTTGACACTTGATACTTATAACTTATTCTCTATTACTTATCGTTCTACTTACCATCATCCACATACTTGCATACACACATGTCCATGTCCGTGTCCACAACCTCATTCTCTATCATTGTCAATGTCGTATTATCCCACTACTTCCAAAGCCACTGCACTACTACTGCACATATTGAGATTAATACTTAACCCGGTCTAGAACAACGGTCATGCGTTGAGCCGTCAACTCTCATTATCCGTTCGATGCAAAGCCGGAGAGGGGGAGGGGGGGTCTTCTGCTTCACCAATGGTCTTCCAACCTCAACTTCCGACTGACGCACCCCTCGATCTGCCTTGTTGACCATGTCTCTCTCTCACGCGTGTCTCTTTTACTCTCTCCGCTCCCCTCCCTGACTCAATATCCATCCAAGCAAATCAAAGTAAATCAAATCAAACCACAACAAGCACAACAAGCATAGGATCATACATAGCAGAGCAGAGCAAAGCATAGCATAGCAGAGCAGAGTATAGCGAGCAACCAGATCACAACAAGCAAGATACCTGTCTGTCTTTCTGCAATGCGACCCCTCATCCCTATTTCCAAAAAAGAATACCGTCAAATTCAAATTCTAATTCTAATCTAACCAAACCTACCCGCAATCCCATCTTGTTCGTCGCGCAAACCAGCCCCCACACACAACCAAACAATGGTTGAAGCTAGATAGCTCTTCCCGCTATCCTCCTTCTAAAACCCTTCCTATTCAGCCTAGTCCAGAGACAATGATCGATGCTTGAAGACGCAGTAGCCTCTTGCTCTTCCGCACACACAGCCGTCTCTCTCTTCCTTCAGCGATCTGGGGGGACTGCTTAAATGCTTGGTGCTTGGTGCTTGGTGCTTGATGTTTGGGTATGTGCTTGTGCCTGAGCTTGTGTCTGTCTGTCATCAACATCGACATCAACCTCGACATCGACATCGAAACTTACCCTGTATGTATGTACGTATGTAGTACCACCATCGGATGGATGCACCGGGTCCAAAGAGCTAAAAGACAAAAGGCAAAAAGGGAAAAGAGAAGAGGAAAACAGGTAGAGAAGGCTACTTTTCCCACTGCACACGCAAAGCTTCCCCCAACTCTCTCACACACTACTTTTTCATCTTATCCAGCCTCCTGCAGTCACTGCTTGATCAGAAAAAGTCTCTTTACATTGGCACTCGAACTTGTGGTACCCGTACCCTTACCCATCCATACCCTTTCCATCCATACCCGTACTGCCTCTTTTCAACCCCACGGCTCCTGTTCATGGCTGTATGCAACTCTGCATTAACCGTTCGACCACTCTCTCACACACACAATTCTGCCTGTGCCTGTGCCTCTTCCTCTCTCCCTCTCCCTCCCTCCCTCCCTCTCTCTCTTACACACTCACTCACTCACTCATACTCTCTCTCTCTCTCTCTTTTCCCAGATACTCTACTATCTTGCAGCTAACTACCTAGTCAATGTGGTGGCTATCTACGCTATACTGGTGTACCACATCTACGTCCTTTTCTTTTCCTGATAGATACTACTGCATTTCTTGCATTTCTTGCTTTTCCTGCTTTTTGATACCATTTTGCTTTACTCTCTGCTTGCTTTTACTTTGCTTGCGCCTTGGTCCTGCGTCTGCTGTTACAAGCTATATCTACTACCCAATACAACTACTACGACTTACTAACTGCCCCCAAATTCATCTCCTCTGCTTCTTATTTGCCTGACTTTACTTAACTTGCTTCTACTATGGCTACTCCCCTTCATCTCCGTCTTCGTCTCCATCTTTCCTTCTCATACATAGGTATCATAGTTATCATTCGTACTCCGTACCCTACCATACTTCCCTTCCCTTCCCTTCCATTCCCATTCGATCCGATCCCATCCCATCTCATGCCCATGCTTGCCGCTCATCCTCTGATCTCCTCGTCCCTTGCCCACACCACACCACACCTCACCTCACTTCCCTTCGCCTTTTTACCTCACCTCATACACACAGACTGTCTTGCAGCCAAAAAAAGCCCATCGTCACTCATCAGACGAAACTCGATGTTGTCAGGTTGTCCACTTTTCTGCTTTGACTGTTTCCGATTGTTCTATTGATCCCAAATTCTCACTCAACCTTAATCCTTCGGAGCCCTCCCTCTTGCGCAAGCCCGCTACCCTCTCCGCTCAAGTATCACACTAGGACCACTACTCCTGGGTGACCCGTGCGGGCCCTGTCAAATCACTGGAACTCCAGTTATAAATCTCCGTGTGGACCAACGCTTCAAAATCGTTGGCTATGCCCACGCTCTCCCCACTACCCAACTCCCCTCGACACTTGTAGCTGTAGAGCTACTGTTGTACCCGCCGGGGTGTGCGTGGTAGTAGTGGAAATCGAAGTCCAGAATTACAAAAAGACCGTCCTCGGTTCGAATGGCCATGTTATGTATGATGATCCTCGCGCAGGCCTTGTTAACGAAACCCGAGAACCACCTTTTGAACTTCAACAACCGACCACGAAACTCCCCTTCCCAAACTTCCTGTCCATTTCCAGTATATCTTCTTCCTCCGCTGGTCGATCCAACGTGGCATAAAAAGAACAAAAAAAACAGGATCCTGAAATAAAAAAAGAAGAGAGACGAGTGATTAAAAAGATCAAGGGAGAGAGAAGAAAAAAGAGATTGTGATTGAGCTTCGAGAGAGAACAAGTGAAAAGCAAAGCCTTAGCCACTTTCGGGGATCTTGGAAAACCACACAACTCAACCTCGACTTCATCATCCAAAACCTTTTCTTCTTTTACTTTCTTCTTCTTTACCTTCTTCAATTCTTCTTCATCTTTTTTTTTTTTTTTTTGGTCTTGACCGAAAACCACATTCGCTTTTCCCAATTCGATTCGTAAAACCTTCTTTCTACTCTTTTCTTCCCCTCCGCCCAGAAATCCTTCTTTTGGACATTCATCAACGTCATCCCAGCCGGAGGTTGATTACTCTTCGTCTCGAAATCCGCTGGACGCATACCACCTTTGTCGCAGCTTGTGGAACCCTGGAGCCTCCGCAGATTATTATTCCTTCTTCGTTCTACATACATACAATCCCTCTCCCCTCACTTGCCAAACCCCCCCGGTGGCTATCATTCATCATCATATAGCTCCATCGAGGACCCGTATACGCGGTCTGAAGCACGCCTAGAAACACTCAGCGACTTTTGGAGTTTGATCATCCACCGAAATTGCGGAGGAATAACCGGAAGACCTTCTTCGTGGATTTAAGTTGAAGATCAACTGCATTCAGACGATCTGTGCATTGTCCATCGGAACGTATTAGAAGAACAAGATTCGCTCTGTTTGGATCTACCTACTCTCTCACCCCCATCAGGCTCATAGGGAACCTCAATATAAGAACCGAGACGAAAGAAAAAAAAAAGAAAGAGACCAAAGAGAAAGAAAGAAGATTATACAGCATCATCTTTTCATACAGCCTTCGACAGGCCTGACATTCTTCCATCTGATCTGTGATCAGCTATCTTTGCCATTCTTGGCCATTACTCTCGTTCACTTCCGACGGCATCCTCAACTCAAACCAACGACAACCAGACCATCCTCATCCTCTCCCTCAGCCTCCTCAGCCATCATCATACTCGGAAACACCTTTCATCCACATCATTGTTGATTCCCAGAGCTTTTGACCAAGCTCTCTACATTCTTTCTAACCGCTCGAATATTTCCAAATGCTTGTTACAAGGCTATGCGACACGGATCGGCACAGTTGGTCCCCCAATAAATTTGGGATGTATCAAGGGTCAGCACCGGCAACGCGTATGTCGACTTTCGAGCCGCTGAATGCGCAGTCGGACTGGCAGGAACAGTACTCCTCATACCCTCCGCCAGCGGAGAGCCAACAACAGCAGCAACAACAGCAGCAGCAGCAGCAGCAACAGCCACTTCCTTCATACCAGCCACCGAGCCAACAGCACAGCAGCACGGGAGGACCTCACGGCAACCAGAACGAGGAGCAGGCGGCAGCAGCGCGTCCATCTCTCGGCCACCGCCACAGTCTCATTGATTTGCGAGCGGAGGCTCACGCCCCGGTCACCATCGAGAGACCAGACTCGGCACCGCCAGGCGATTCGGGCAACGCGAACAACGAGCCGCCTACTAGACATGACTCATTGATTTCCACGACTTCCACTTCCCAATCCCTCTCTTCCAATCCGCTGAGCGTTACGTCAAATCCCCAGGTCAAGCACGAGACTTCCGGTCTCGAGTCTTCAATGCACAAGTTGGAAACCAAGAGCGACGGCGAGGATGATGTCGATGATGATGAGATGCTTGAAATGGACGATGAAAATGATGGACCCCATGATGGGCCGCCAAAGACTACCGCTGAGCGTATGGCTGAGCGTAGAAAAATGAAGAGATTTCGGTAAGAACTACCGGGGAAAAACAATACGGAGATTTTTTTGAAGAGGGAAATGGAAATGGGAATTGTAAGGAACTTGTTTTGCTGACTTGTGTTTTTTTGTCTAGTCTTTCGCACCAACAGACTCGTTTCTTGATGAGTGAGTTTGCCAAGCAGGCTCACCCCGATGCTATTCATCGTGAGCGTTTGTCCCGTGAAATCCCTGGTTTGAGCCCGAGACAGGTGCAAGTGTGGTTCCAGAACAGGTAAGATACTCTTACTTTGGAGAAAAGAGAAGAAAAAATCAAGAGGAATTTGAAATTAACGCGTGACTTAGACGTGCTAAGATAAAGCGTCTCAATGTTGACGACCGCGAGCGTATGATGAAGATGAGAGCCGTACCAGATGGTTTCGATAACATTCAAGCCTTGCACTCACCTTATGGAGCAACTCAGGGACTTCAAGGTGCACCATTGACCTCGCCGATCGACTATGTACCTGCGTACGGCGATCCATCTATGATGCGCCCCCTCATGCTTGATACTCTTCGCCGACATGAGCACGATGACCATATGTCACCAACCGATATGTCTCCTGGCTTCCAGCACGTAGGCTATGCACCACCCGGCTCCATTGGAACTCCAGATGTGCTCTCCCCACTCTCCATTAACTCCTCGGACCGCTACTACCCACAATCGCATCTCTCATCCCCAGTCTCCTCTGGACCACGCTCCGCAAATCCTTTTGCCTCCCGCCAGAACAGCGTTGACAACTACCACCGCGGCGGGCCACCACGCCCACTCGTCCCACTCCAGTTGCGTGAGACCATGTCCCGCTCGCGCTCCGAGACGCTACAATCCCCACTGAGATCTAGCATGAGCTGGAAGGGCGACAATTTGGATTACGGAAGCTATCAGGGAAATGTGCCAAGTCCGCGCTCTCATCACCCCGTCTACGCACCAGAGCAACCAAGCAGCAATCCTACATCTGCGCACCATTATGACGGCAATGCATATTCCAGTAAGCCAGCCTCCCTTCCCCCAAAATCCCTGAAATATCTTGGGAAGTTTTGAAAAATAGATATTAACAATCAGCAGACTCAAATCTCCACACTTCCCCAAATATGTCCTACCCCCCACCCCCACAATCATCCCCAGCAGCCCTCTCCCGCTTCCGCGCCTCAACCACCTCTTCCTATCACGCACCACCAGGCCTCGAGCTCCGCGCCCCCTCAACCCAGGGCTACCGCACACTCCCATCGCAAGTAAACGCGCCGCCACACCAACACCAACCCCAACACCAAGCTCCACACCAGCAACAGCACACACCACGCTCTGCATCCTTCGCCTACACAACAGGCTACTCATCCGCGCCACTCGCCGCGCCCTCCGACTTCAACCTGCCACGCACGCCTGCCGACCTCGGCCGCGACTACGCGCCCCAGCTCAGCGCGCCCATGGCCCCTCCAGGCGACTTCGCTTACCAGCGTCGTGAGTATGGCGATGAGCAGATGGACCAGGGCCACAATCAGGGCCAAGCGCAGGGTCAGGGCCAGGGCAATGGGAGACAGAGCCATTCGCCGCAGTATTTGCGCGGTGGCGACGATTATGCGCATAAGCGAAAGAGAAGCTATACTATGCCTGGTGGATTTGGGACGCCTTAGGTCTATGGGTTGAGTTTTTGAAAAGGATGGCGCTTTTTTTTTTCTCCTGGTGGCGGTGGTTGGATTTGAATCTTGGATTGAAAATGGGAATCTTCGAACTCGAAATCTGGAATCCTTGGGGGAATTATCTTATCTTTACCTCTACCTCCACATCTTCGACAAGTCGACTGTTGCTATCAATCATCCTTCTTCCTCTCACCTCACCTCTCCATCACCTACGCTTTTCTACCCGAAAAAATATCTTTCTGAGTCTGTCTTAACATATCTTTATTTCCTTTTATCTCTATCTCTCTCTCTCACTCTCCCCTGGCTGTTTTGGTATGTGCTTGTGCCTGTGTCTACCAGCCTTGCTCTGTTCTTTGTCGTCTGGTCGAGAGATTGGTGCGATTTGAGCGGGTGTTGCTGGGATGGAATGGGCACTTGGCTTGGCTTGGTTGGGCTTGAAGTGAGTTGGCTTGTGTTGTCTTGAGTTGAGTTGTTTTCTTGTCTTGGTTGGTTTGGGCGAATGGAGTTGATGTGTATGCGCTGGAGCGGACTTTTGTAAAGAGATTTGAGTTTTTGAAGTATTTTAAGTTTTTTTTTTGGACTTGATTTTGATTGATTGACTTGACTTGACTTGAGTGACTTGAGATTTTGATTGTGATTGTGAGCCTGACTGTGATTTGAATGTGTAGGTAAGAATGTATATTAAGTGATTGTTATGGGTGAGTGAACGACCTATGACTGAATGGTGGGTGAATATTTCGTATTATACTATACCTATCTCTTAAAGTACCACAGTGAATGTACCGTGCTGTACTATACCTGTCTCTGAATATGTCTCAGTAAATTATCGTATTGTACTATACCTATCACCATATCCTACTTGGAAGATTCTTCCATATTATCTTTCTTCACCATCTAGGTATTCCTTTTACTGTACATGTACAGTCCAATCATCTGCTCATAAAACTCACCTCCTTCAATAATCATAAAATCCCTTACCACTCTTCTTCCCCAACCACCCGGCATCCACCATCTTCCGCAACAGCACAGCAGGCCGATACTTCGAATCCCCAGTCTCCTCATACAACACTTTCATGATAGCCAAGCACGTATCAATCCCAATGAAATCCGCCAACTGCAGCGGCCCCATCGGCACATTCGTCCCATTCTTCATAATCGAATCGATATCATCCCGGCCCCCGACCCCGGTCTCAAGACAAATAATCGCCTCATTGATATACGGCATCAAAATCCGATTCGCCAGGAATCCAGGCGCATCAGCAGATACAGACGGCACCTTGCCAATTGCCTTGCAGAATGCAATGGCCGTCTCAAGTGTAGCGGCGCTAGTCTGTAGCCCACTGATAATCTCCACGCCCTTCTGCACCGGCACGGGATTCATGAAATGCGTGCTGACGACGCGCGAGCTGGCGCTTGTGTCGGCGGGGTCGGACGTCGTGGCAGCGGCGATCTTGGTGATGGAGATGGACGAGGTGTTAGTAGCCAGGATAGCGTGCGACGGGCAGATGCGCGCCAGGTCGCGGAAGATGCTGGCCTTGAGAGAGGGGATTTCCGGCACGGCTTCGATGACGAAATCCACGTCGCTCAGCGAGTCCATGCTCGTTGTTGCGCTCAGCCGGCCGCGGATCGTGTCGGCTTCGCTCTGCGTGATGCGCTCTTTGCTCACGTCTTTCGAGAGCAGCTTGTCTGTGCTTGTTAGAGTGCTTCTGCTTGGTCGCCGGCGCTCCTACCTGCAAACTTGAGCCCTTTGTCTATCGATGCTTGCGATGTGTCTACCAGCGTCACTGGGATGCCGGCTTTTTGCGCCGCGACCAGCGCAATGCCTAGACCCTGGGTTTGTCTGTCAGTCTGTGCGCCGCATGGAATTTGGTGAGTTGGTGATGTTCACGCACCATCTGCCCTGCGCCAATTACTCCAAGCTTCTTCACCTGCGCTGCTGCTGCTATTGGACTCGAACTGAAACGTCGGGTTTGGCTGCTGCATCGCAGCGCTTGTCGCCGCAAGACCGAGGTAAGCATTTTGTTGAACAGTGAGGAACAAAACAGTAGAAATCGCTATGATGTATCGCTGGGGGTGCAAGAGGGGCTTTATGGGAGAAGTAGTATGTTGATGTCATGTACGTAGTAATACGATACGCACGTATGACCATACCCGAAGCTTGAGGTACTTACTTCGGGTATGTACTGGTTACCACCGGGTGACACGGAAGTAGCATGCGCAGAAAGTTCGGAATTCATTTTCTCGGTGATGGATACTTCCAAAACTCTTGATACTTCACGTAAATCATGGTTACTCTCTTGAGATGCTATATATCAGCTTTAGAAATCTGGAGGATTATTGTGGTTGTCTATAGATGAGATTGTAAGGGCAGCTCGAGGAGCTTCACATGTAGAAGTGGCAGTTTTTGTTGTCACCCGTGTGCCCACATTATGAGGTTGTCCCTCGGCTGTGGGATCAGGTCCCCAGACCCCACGATACGCTAGTGGGAATAACGACTTGAGCTGTGACCGGGGGGAGTGGGTTTTTCCGAAGTCGCGTCCGACGCGTCCATCGTCATTTACGCGTAAAGAGGTTTGGTCGGCCACTGCAACCAACGTCAACATCGACATACCTCTCAACATGGAGTTGGCAGATGGGACCAAGGATGTTGTCGATCCAGAAGTCAGAGCTTATGTGTCCAGTTTGGTCACTGCTGTATGTATAGCTTTCGCATTTGGCATGCAGTGCTAATTATTCATTTACAGCTTGGAGGAAGCGGCGCAGATGAAGATGGTCGATATATTCTTGGAGACGATGCTCTTGCATGTCTTCGTGACTTGAAGAGATGGCTCAAACTATACGATGAAAAGGCGAATCGATTGGACGTGGCACGATGCTTAGCAGAAGCCAACCTGGTTGGAGGAGATCTTCTACAAATCCTCGCGGCGTGGCCAGAGAATGCGACAGACAACAGAATTAAGGCGAAAATCGCCCTGGCATGCTTGGAGCTTCTCGTACCCCTGACATGGCCCATCGAGAGGGATGTCAACAGCATGACGGTCAACCACCATCGACATATTCCATACCTGCAATTGGCGCAGCTCGGATACAAGAGATCGATCATTAATTACGATGGAGCACGAATTCTTCACACGGCCGTACGAATTGCCTTGCCACCGATGGCACAGGCCCCGGGCGATAGGAGTACTCGCGATCAGGGTATCATCAAGCTTCTTCTATATTTTCTCCGAAATATTGCTATGATTGCTCCTTCACCAAACGCCCAATTCGATGGAGATGAGAGCGAGATTTCGAGATCTGCAACAATCGATGCTTTCAACTGGCAAGACATCTTCCACTTGCTTCTCACAGTTTCTTCTTCGATGGGCGAGGATTTCAATGTACAAGACGTGATTGTGATGGAGATTCTGTTCCATTTGATCAAGGGTGTCGACATTCAAAAATTGTTCATGGACGAAGCGCAACTGGATATGAGCAAAACCGATGATCTGGTAGCCTTACGAAATAAGGAGGCTGGAATGAAGAGAGGATACCAGAGAACTGCTCCTACGAGGCACAATCGATTTGGAACGATGATCTGGATCAAGAGGGACGATGCAAAAATGTCGACAGTATCTGGCCAAGATGTACTTGTTGACAGCACAAAGGGACTGGCGAAGATGGACAAGTCAAAGAAATACAAGCCACCTCGACGAACACCCAAAGGTGAGAGTGGGCCAATGGACTTCGATACCCCCGTCGCTTTGAATGCACAAGCCAACAAGCACCTTCGAGCATTTGTTGAAGATTTCCTTGATGCCGGATTCAATCCTCTATTCCAACACATCCGTAAGGCAATTGATCGTGAAGCTGAACGTGTCATGGAGAATCACCCACGTCAATTCTTTTTCCTGGTGTCATGGTTCCTGGAAGCTGAACGTGTTAGACGAAAGTCAAAGAAACCGACCAAAGACAAGAAGACTGGTGTTGTAGAAGTGGACTCATTCGCCCTTGTGGCTGCTGTTCTGAATCAAGAGATGTTCATCACTCTCAATCGAACTATGCAAGCGTCATACGATCACAAAGCATGGCAAGATCTGAATTCAGCGATGAAATGCTTCACACAGATTCTTCTAACTGTACAGGAGATGTCTGAGTCTCCGCTGGAAGAAGACCAGGAGATTGCTGAGAACATTCTGAACCGTATTTTTTACGAGGAAACTACCCATGACCGGATTGCGGCAATCATCAGATTCTACAAAGACCAAGGATTTGGATATCTCGATTCAGCTACTGAGCTTGCACATGTATATCTGCGCATGTTGGAAGCATACTCGAAACAAAATGTCGACATGCAAGTGCGATCTCGGCGCCGAATAAGAAGAAAAAAGAAGGCAGCTAAGGAAGCTGGAGATGATGTAGGAGATGATGCCAATATTGTCGATGAGTCCGATGGCGAAGATGAAGCGCGAGCAGAGCAGGCTTCCACTGAACGCAAGTTCGATTTCAAGCGCTTTGCATCTAGATTCCTTACCCAGGGATGTGTCGATACCTTTGTGACTTTCTGCAGGTTCTATAATGATCTGAATCCAGATCAGCTTAAGAGGACGCATAGATTCTTTTATCGAGTTGCATTCAAGATGGAAATGAGCGTTATGCTGTTCCGTGTTGATATCATTGCTCTTTTCTACAAGATGATCAAGGGTCCTGAGGGGATGGACCCTTCTTTGTCATCTTACAAGGAATGGGATGAACTTGTTAAGCAGCTAATAAAGAGGTGTACAAGAAAAATTGAAGAGAGGCCTGAATTGATTGTAGAGATGTTGTTCTCCAAGACAAACAGCACGGCGCATTTCCTCGAATATGGCTATGAGAAACAGACCAGCTCTGCGAAACCTAGACCTGCTGCTGAGCTGGAGGTCAAGGGTGACTTTGAATGGGCTGCTAAGATAGGAGTAGTTGTCAGCTATCTTCTTGATAAGAACATGGGTCATCACATTGAATGGGTCAAGGGTCAGCTGTCATCAGCAGAGAGTGAAAGAAGGAGCTGGGAAGCAGCCAATGCCGCTATGGCTTCTGTTGAAGACCCTTCCACTGACGAAACACCAAAGACTGTTGTCGAGACGCCACTTCCTCCATCTATTCGTAAGATACTTCTTCCTATTACTCAAATAATATACTAACGTACTCAACAGTACTCAAGTCTGACAGCGAAGAACGCAAAATTGCCATTTTCAAGAACGGCTACCTGAGACTCCTCATGACTCTGGTTGGCTTCAAAAGCTCTCAACCCGGCGAAGAAGACCCAACCACTTCCTGGATTGTGCCTTCTGCCCTCTCAGCCGATCAACTCCAAGAATCCCTCGACATCATCAAGAAACATGAATTCGACCCACCAACATTCGACGACGGTAAAGAAGCAGAGGACTTCATCCGCCGAAAATCAGCTGCAACCTCTTCCCGCAAGAAAGCCATCTTCGACGACGATGATGATCTGATTGATGACGCCGAAGAAGAAGACTTCCTCTTTCCAATGGGAGGCCCTACAGCCATGAAACCCTCCGAGGCCCTCCAAGCGCTCAAGAAGAGCCGAAGGAAGAGAAGACGAGACAGCGATGAATCAGACACCGAGCTTAGCGACGAAGCAAGACTCAGATTGCAAGAGCTCAGGCGAGAGAAAGAACTTGAGAAGCAGCGTAAAATTAAGAGCGCATTGTTTGTGCATGACAGTGATGAGGAGAGTGATGCGGAGAAAGATAGACAGTTCTTTGAGCGCGAGGAGAAGTTGAGGAAGAAGGTGAACGTTGAGGTTATGAAGGAGTTGCTTGGCGTTAAGCAAAAGGAGCTGTTTGGTTCCAAGCAGAAGGAGGCTGCCAAGGCGAAAAGAAAGGCTGTTATCGATTCGGACGATGAGCTTCTCACTTCAAGACGCTCTACGACTCTCAGTGATGATGATATTGGAGGTGATCTCGAAGATACCCCGCTGTCAAGTCCCCATTTGAGGAGTAGCCAGAATAAACGTCCTAGGCTGGACAGTGAAGATGATGAGGATATAGAGATGGGTATGGAGAGTCCAGCTCGTGTTGATAAGGCTGCTGTTGCTGTGGAGGTGGATGATGATGAGGACGAGGTCGTGATCGCTAGACCTGTGAGGAAGAGGACGAGGGGCGGGTTTATCTCTGATAGCAGTGATGAGGAATGATTGTAGCTATTGATATCATGGTTGTGGCGCTTGGTGTTCTGGTAGATAGGTCTGGACCAGGCATAAATAAGTCTGGGGGGGTTGGTAATGAATTTAGTGTCCTATTCCTGCTGCGCTTGAATGTGAGCGGCGCTCCGCTGTTTGTTTTCCCTTTTCAGATACTTTACCTGCTCCGTCGTCATATCTCACTACCAACGTTGTCTTCTTCGGCAACATCATCATCAAAGATCCCGCGGTCTTAGAACGGAAAAACACCATCGAAATGTCCACCTCCGCGACTACCGCTGCCACAATTGCCGCCGCCGCTGCTGCTGTCATTGCCGCTGCCGCTGCCAAGCCTGTCACCAACGCTGCCACTGCTGCCGCCTCCGTCCTCTCCACGGACGACGATAAGATCATCGGTGCTGCTCTCAAGGGAGATGTAAGTAATTTTTGTATACCCTACCTAATTATTCAAACCAAGTTTGCCCAAAGGGCTTCAGTTGCATGCATTCAAGTCACTTTAATTATTGAAGCACTTCGATTATCTATGAAGCCTCGATTACTCAAGGGACATCGGCTATCCAAGCCACTCCAATCATCGATGTGACTTAGAAGTTCACTTTATTACAATAACTAACCAATCTTCCATCACAGAAGAGAAAGAAGAAAAAGAAGACCCTGGAGCAACACCGAGCCGAAATGACCGCCCGTGCCGCCCGCCGCAAGGAGAAGAAGAGAGAGCGCCGTGAGTCCATGGAAGCCCGTGACTACGCCAACAGCGTCGCCAACAACGTCGTCAATTCCAAGGTTGTCAAGAAGGCTGCCGGTCATCAGGGATGGCGTGAGAGAAGACAGTTGGCTCAGGCTAGGGCAGCTCTCGAGAAGGAGAAGGAGAAGTTTGAGAGGGAGAAGGCTGCTTGGGCTGCGAAGAGGGAGAGGGAGAGGGCGGCGTGGACTGCGGTTATGGAGAAGGTGGAGAAGAAGGAGACGGAGAAGGAGAAGGAGGCTGCGGAGGAATCTTGGGGTGAGAACATCTTGTGACTTTACTTTTCTTGATAAGGTCATACAAAGAAAGGGGAATTTGGGTTATGCTTGTTCGGTCTGATTTGAGTGATTTACAAGTGCAAAATCTTTGACGTGAGCTGAATATTGTGAGAGCCATAATCATGAAGGGGGATTAGCTTATTGTAAAGCAAGTGAATGTTGGACTAAAGTAGGGTAATTGACAGCTAAAGTGTTGGGGAACACTCGGTAACTTTGCTAGGGACAGAATATACTCTGTTCACTTCACTGCGGTTTGATACATATCACTACTGAAAGCAACCAAATTAATATTCTTACAGTCTGGAAGGAGGTGCAAGAAACAAATAGGCTACGATCTTTTTGGTTTTGCTCTCAGAGTTCAGAATGGATAGTGCGTTTTTCATTGGCATACCTCAACTCAAGACCAGACTTTTGAATTCGCGAGCTGGACTAAGCAATCTAAAGTTATTTGAAAACATATTAGTTTATTGGAATGATTATGGAAGGCGTCAGGTCGGTGCTGATGGGCATATTCCTATTTGGGGGAGACATGAATAGGTTGCTGACTTTCACTTTCACTTGAGCTTTATGATTTATGATACCATGCCACCACATTACTTTTACCTTAATGGAATACGAAGCACAGATATAAATTCTCTCCTAGATTCAATATTGAGCTATACGCCGGTTTTATCAACAACCAAACCCGCAACATCCCATATCACCCACCAATCATCAACAACAAACCTCCCGAACAACTTGATAGTTCCACCTACTACTCCTCAAGTTTTCCAACTACAATTCATTCGCACACCGATATCACCTCGCAACCATAAGCAGTCCATTTCAACATTGTACATTTATAATACCATATATACCTACTCCCTAACAAACAATCCCGCCATTCCCATTCCCGTGCCAATACACATACTGATAACACCAGTTTGCAGACCTTGTCTCTCAAGTTCCGGCAATAAACCAGCCAACATTCTCGCACCAGTAGCACCAAGTGGATGACCCAAAGCAATCGCACCACCCTTAGGGTTGACTCTACCCTCCTCCAATGCACCCTCAAGTCCCAGCGTTCTCAAGCTGTAAATAGCCTGACTAGCAAACGCCTCGTTGATTTCCCAAATTCCCACATCCTTCGTCTCGAGTCCGGTGTATTCCAACAACTTGGGGATAGCAATAGCTGGACCGATACCCATCTCATCTGGCGCACATCCAGCAACCTGGGTGCCTGCCCACTTTCCAATAATAGAGCCTGACAAGCCCAACTCCGTCGCCGTACTACGTCTCATCATCAAAGTCGCCGCAGCTCCATCACTAACCTGTGACGAGTTTCCTGCAGTGCTGGTACCATCAGCCTTAAATGCAGGCTTAAGCTTCTTCATGCCCTCAATACTAGCATTCGCACGAATGCCATCATCCTTTGTGACAGTAATAGTCTGCTCATCACCGACCTTGTTCCCCGCCTTATCAACCTCCTGGTACTTCGTAGTAACCGGCACAATCTCCTTATCAAACAAGCCGGCCTCCTGCGCCTTCAGCGCACGCTTGTGACTCGCCACCGCGAAAGCATCCTGCTCATCGCGGGTCACGCCATATCGCTGCGCTACATTCTCGGACGTCAAACCCATGGGCATGATGCAGTCTCTGGCGTCCTTGACAGGCGAATCTTTCAGCTCAGGCCAGAGATCCACCGGGATAGCTCGGCTGCCGTAGTTGCGTGTCATGCTCTCCATACCGCCGCCAATGCCGACGTCAATCATGCCCGTAGCGATACTGTGTGCGATATTCGTGATGGCGGAAAGACCGGAACTACAGGCTCGGTTGACTGTGTAGAAGGAGGTACTTGATGGGTAGCCTACGTGGTTCATTGCCATGCGCCCGGCTTTGCTGCCACCGAGTTCGCTGAGTACGACACCGACGCCTACATCTTGGATTAAAGCCGGGTCGAGGTTGGGGTTCGCTGCCAGAGTAGCTTTGAGAACATTGGCGAGGAGTTGTTCTGGGTAGGTATCTTTGAAACTGCCCTTATTTGCGCGTGTTATGGCCGTTCGCAGAGAGGAGAGGATCACAATGTCATTGGGGTCCTTTTGTAGGATGTTTTTAAGGCCTTTGCGGACTACTCCTGACATTTTGGCGGGATTGCGAGGATCAGAAAGAGTGAAGTAGAGTGGAGATTAAGATGAAATATGAGAATTGTGAATAGTATATACAGTAGGCGTCGATCTGAAGCTTCAATGACTATTGATGATAACTACGATCTTGGGCAATAGACAAATGGGTATAGAAGCCGTTCAATGAGATTGGATGAAGCAATTGATCAATTGATCGAAGGTAGTAAAGAAGAAAAGAAGAGAGAGGAGAGAAGAGAGAAAGGGAGTCGGAAGGGAAAATACGGGGCAGGCGAGGGTCTTGTTCATACACTTCTCCAGATTATTATCGTGCAGCTTGCCCACGGCAATTAATAGCGGGCGCTGACGCACGCGGGGGGCATCCCGCATTTACATTTTAGTGCCCGCAAGCTGGTCGGCAGCGTCTGTCGGGTGAGGTCTTACCCGTACCCCGAGGATGGAGGGATCACGTGGAGGAGCTATCGGGGTCTTCAAGGAGAGCAGAGTAGTTGAGTAACTTGTATGATCGTTAGAAACATCTTTGAAAAGTATGTTTTGATTTGGAGCAAATGTATTTTGAAGTCACATGAATGTTGAGGGTGAGTAGCGATGTAAGACATCGTTGACTAACAAAAGTGCAGGAAATCATGATGGCAGCGACAATAAAGTCACTCCACAGAGTAAATGACTCCTTACCAAGTCAATGCAAAAATAACAGACCGTACATCTATACGTGTGTGGATTGAGAAAACTTTCAAAGTGTTATGGCTCGGGATCATATAAGTTAAGCTGTTTGAATGTGTTCTTAAATAGCATTATGAAAAGGATACTGAGTGGCATGTAATTTGCCTAATTTATAGTTATATACCTCGCTCCTAAAGTAACTATTGATATCCAGAAGGTAAGTATGTATTACAATGCTTCATATTTTAACTACACAAGCGGCATCTCGAGCCCAAAAGTCCCATTGTCGCATGTCACACCTGCAAACCATGGAACAACAAGTACTACCCATAGATCCTTTTTATTCATTGATACCTTACTAGTACATAATATACAGCCCCTTAAACCGTTCTCCCAGTGACCGGCAGATTTCTTCTCTTAAGCTCCTCCTCAATGATCTTCCAGCGACCAACAGCCTTCTCCTGGTCGATAGGAGTGACACGGCGATCGAAGATACGCACATTAGGCACATCATCGTATTTATCCGACTGTGCCAATGCCTCTGTGACCTTGCGTGGCTTAGGTGGTGTGATCAAGCGGCTCTGGATATCAGCGACGGTCTTGATGATCTGGATTTCGGCATCCGCAACACGAACACCGGTAAGTTGCATGGTTCGCTTGAGAACCTAAAAGCAGTCAGCATTGAAATGGTACGATGAGCGAAGCGGTAGAAAAGACTTACGGCAAACTTGAAAGTTGGGTTGGCAAGGGAGATTGACAACCACGATGGATCCCAAGATGCAACTTGAGCAGCATAGGCTTGGGACTTGACTCCAGCCAATGGGTCCTCCTCAGAGCGATCAGCAGCGACGTCTTCCTCAGACTCAGTAGGAGCCTCCTTAACGGCCGTCTCATCGGTGATCTTCTCCTCTGCCGGCTTCAATGGGTCCTCACTTGACCGATCAGCAGCAACATCCTCCTCAGCCTCCGTTGGGTTCTCCTTCACAGCCGTCTCATCCCTCGCAAGAAGCTCCTCGGCCAAGCCCTCAACAGTCTTGCCATCCTCCAACACCAAACCAATCTTCTCACCCTCAACCACAAGCTTCACATCAGCCGTATCGACCTCGACCTCCGCAAACTTCCCCTCCCTCCCAGCAGTCTGCAAGGCCACAACCTCAACAACAGCCCTCCTCAGCAGCGCAGTCGCCTCATTCTGGTCCTGCACACGCTCCTTCCTAAGGAAGCCCGCAAACTGATTCTCAGGATCCCAGTTATTCTTCCACCAGCCACCAAAGCCACCCACCCACTCAAGGCCCTCCATCGTCTCAGCAGGCACATAATCAGGATCAACGGCCTTCTTCCTCTTCAGCCTCGATGCCTTAGCCGCACCATCACCATCCACCGCAGCAACAGCCTCACGCTGTCCCAAAACACTAGCATCACCATAAGGATCCTTCAAGCCAGGCGGCTTCTCAGTGCCCCAGAGACGCTGGCGCCATTTTTCGCTGCCCTTAGCCTTAGAGTCGTCGAGGCGCGCGGGCGACGTCGCGAAGGCGCGGCGGCATGCCGAGCAGGTATATGCGGAGGCGTGGGAGCGCGCAGCTCCCAGGGCGCCAATTGAGGTGTCTAATCGCGAAATTCGGCGCATGGTGTGTGGATTGGTGTGGTTTGTAGCTTGCTGGGCGCGACGACGTCGAGAGGTTGAGAAAATGTGGATGACTAAGCGCGTGCTGTGCGGGCGGGAGGCCCGCTTGTGGACGGGCTGAGGTGTGTGGTGGTGTTCAGCCTTGCGGCGACGACATGGCACGCGGAGATTGAGCAACTTCTTGAGATCACCATGGTGCGCATTTCGTACTTGCTGGTGCTGTGCGCCTTGATTGCGGTGTCAATTGCCTCGGGTGAGTGGGATGTTTGATTTCGGCTTTTGGGTGGTGTATTGATGATTCCAGCGCCTTCGTTCTGCAAATGTACCTGCTTCACAAACAGCACTATTATCGCGCTTTCCGACACGAAATCAAACCCTTCCTCTGGTTCCTCTAAGAATAACGGTAACTCTAAACCCAGCAACCCTCAAGGCATCGATTCTACTGCCTCCGACTCCGACTCCGACACCAGCCCAAACACCAATGCTCTCTCCGCCCGCGCACAATCAGCGACATGTGCTCTGTGCAATCGGAAGTTCTGCCTAAGCTATAACCTTCCCATCTGTAAGGGTGCGGAGGAGAAGGATGTGTTTACAACATGCTTCCAGCGTGATAGCGCAAAGGACCAGGCGATTGTGATTCTGTTTATTGGGACTACGTTGGGATTGCTTGGATGGGCTGGAGTACAGAAGTTTTTGGAAGGGCGAGCAGAGAAGAAGGGGGTTGGACAGGGGCAGTATGCGAGAGTTGGGGGGAGGTGAATGATCTGAATTATAATGATGAATATGAGATACTTGGTCCCGATGGCTTTGTGTAATGCTTGGATTGTGGCTTGAGTAAGGTTGTTGAAGAGAAGAAAGTAGGGGCATTTTAAGGGAAATAACTCTGGAAGTACCCCTATAAAGAACCCTATATCATACAGTAGTGTTGAGCTCAAAGGGGGAGAAGATGAAGAAAGGCTGACAGCACGCCGAGGTAGAAGAGATCAACTGAAGTCTTGTCACAAACGCAGCAATAAATATATACAAACAAATGTCAAAGAGGCGAAAGTGTATTTGAATTGTCAACTTTTGTTTATCCACTTTTAAAATGAGCCGTATATTCCCCAACGCCAAACATGAAAGCAAAATCGAAAATAAATCAGTGAAGCTCCTCTCCCTCCTCAAGCTGGGTGACCTTAGATTCAGTGGCAGTGTGGCCATTGGTCTTTCTGCGCTCACGGACAGCTTCGGCGAGCTGCTCGAGGACATCAACGGTGCTCTCCCAGTCGATGCATGCATCGGTGATGGAGATACCCTTCTTAAGACCAGCTGGTCCCTCCTTTGGAACCTTCTGGTTACCCTCACCAATGTTGGACTCGATCATAACACCAATGATGGAGTGCTCACCAGCACGGAGCTGGTCACCGATGACCTTGGCGACCTTTGGCTGGTTGCGGTGGTCCTTGTTGGAGTTACCTGTCAATTGATCAGTATAAATTCCTTGGGGGAAAGAATTTCAATGAGTCTTACCGTGAGAGCAGTCAATCATGATAGCCTGCTTCTGGCCCTTCTTCTCCAAAGTCTCCTTAGCGGACTTGATGCTCTCAGCATCGAAGTTGGTTCCCTTGGTACCACCACGAAGGATGATGAAACCGTGCTCGTTACCATTGGTTCTGGTGATAGCAGCCAAACCCTGCTTGGTAACACCCATGAAGTGGTGCTTAGCAGCAGCAGCTCCGACAGCATCAATAGCGACACCCAAGCTTCCATCGGTACCGTTCTTGAAACCGATTGGGAAGGAGAGGCCGGAGGCAAGCTCACGGTGCAATTGGGACTCGGTAGTTCTGGCACCAATGGCACCGAGGGAGATGAGGTCTGCGAGGAACTGTGGGGAGATGGTATCGAGCATCTCAGTGGCAATTGGCATGCCGGCGCCGGTGAGGTCGCAGAAGAGCTGTCTGCTGACACGGAGACCCTTGTTGATCTTGTAGCTCTCGTCGATGTCTGGGTCGTTGATCAGGCCCTTCCAGCCGACTGTGGTGCGTGGCTTCTCGAGGTAGGCGCGCATGATGACGACGAGGTCGCCCTGGAGCTTGTCTGCCAATGTTCTGAGTCTCTGGGCGTATTCAACGGCGGTCTTTGGGTCGTGGATGGAGCATGGTCCGACAATGACAAGAAGGCGATCATCACGGCCCATAATAACCTCAATGGCGTCCTTGCGACCCTGTACAACGGTCTGCTGGGCAACCTGGGTGATTGGGATCTCGGAGAGAAGAAGTTGAGGTGGGATCAATGGATCCTGACCAAGGACTGAATACAGATAACATTGTTAGTATTGTTACAATATATTGTGGCCATGAATTTCCTGGGGGTATTTTAATAAACATACTGCGAGTGTCATCCAAGACCTCTGGTGCTGCGTCGATACCTGGCATAGTGTGTATATTTTAAAGAATTGAAAGAAAAAAGGGCAAATAGATGTAGATATCTTGATCAAAAGATTCTAAGGGAGTTGAAGGGAATTATGTGTAGTTGTAGGAGTAATGGTACGATTCTAATATTTTTTTCAATAAAAGTTGTGAGGGGTGAGTCAAAAGATTGACATGAAGATGATGTTGTGCGCACCGACACTTGGCGGGGGGTAGGTCATAGGAAAGGCGTTCGCTGTGGTGGGAATAAAAATCAGCGCTCCACTACTGGATAATATGGAAGCGCCTGGACACGATGGACAGGACGGACACGACTACCAGATGCACATTTTGATTTGACGAATGAGATGAATTGCAACGTAAGGCAATGGATTATTTATGTAACTTTTCACATGGACTAGACTGCATTGATCTGGGATTAAATGTTTTTTCTTTCTTTTGTATTCATATTTGCTCATTTTTACTCATATTTATCTATATCTATCTATATTTACCTGTCTTTCAGTCTTCCTTCAGTCCTCAGCTCAGTACACACGGATGAATTCCTCTTGATTTCCTTCTTGTGATTTTCAAGTGAAAAGTATGTACATGTAAGCTTTGGCGCTTCGGTGGTAAGGTGGGCGAGATTATGTAACATGAACACACAAAGCACCAAAGTGGTGAATGAACGAAAGCACCAGAAAGGGACTAGAAAGAAGGGTATTTACTCCTTTTCTGGTGTTTCTGGTGTTTCTGGTATTTCTGGTATGTCTGGTGTTTCGTATTTCGTATTTCCGGTATTTTTAATATTCCTAATATTCTAATCTACTTACATGTTCCATCTCCAAGCACCAAAATACTACGTAGTACACAGTTCACTTTGCACGATCTCTCTACGATCTCTACTCTACATACGGTCAAGTCTTCAACCTTATTCGCAATCTAGTGGTCCAGACCTCGGACCTCAGATCTCTCTCACAGACCCTCAGACCTCAGACGGTAGGGGGTATGTACGTAGTATGGTAAAGTGGTAAAGCATCACGGACGGCTCTCCAGGTCACACAAGATCCGACCAATGCCCGCTCAGGTTAAGTCCAACTGTCAGCCTCGCCCCCCTCAGCACTGAGCACCAGAGCAACAGCGTCATATCATTCGGCGCAAAAGCTGAAAGCCTGCCGATTCTCAAACGGCGAAGTCGAGAGACCGAGCATCACGAAGCAAGTGAAGCACGAATGAAACCAATAAGCAACAACACTGCAGATGATCGCCATCCGAAAAGATTCCCTATATAACTACCTGTTATCGCCCGATGCAGAAACAAAACAAATTCTTGCTGCTTGATAAATAGGCTGAAGGTACGTACCTTTTGCACCGTGCTGTGCTGTGCTATGTTGTGCTGTGCTGTGCAACTTTAAAGCCTTATCAGCCGAACAAGATTTCGAGGCTGCGGGGACGCTCTAGGCTGTTTATCTCACGATTAGCCGGCGAGCTTCACAACAACAAAAAAATAAATAATCAAGAAAACCAAGACAGGGTTGACGACCATGTCGGAGGGAGTATTTCTACGAAAGAGATTGAGAGAGGACGATGATGGGGAGAGTTTGGGTGTGGAGGAACACAAGCCCGTGAGTTTTGTTTGGCAAAAGCCCGTATCAATAGCAACTCACTCACGCACGACGATAGAAACGACAATTCCAGAAAGACCTCCCCATCCGCCGCTCACCAGAGAACCACATCAGATACAATCCCAATCTAAACATCAACATCTCGCACACACACACCAACATCCCCGCCCCACCAACAATCACACCCGCCGATTCGGACTGCGATGAAGCGCCCAAAGTAACCTACACAGACACGTCCATCTGGTCGCCCGACTCCTCCATCACAGGCACGAGCATGGAGGGCATAGGCTCGCCAAACCCATACCCCGAATATGCACCCGCCACGCACTCATGGGCACCACAGAACTCACTGCACTCGGCCGCCTACGCGGATGACTACGAGATGGGCGACAACATGCTCCTCTCGCCCGGCCCATTCCAAGCGGACGCTCAGCACGCCCAAACTCTGTCGGATCGCATTCCCACGCCCATGAACCCGCATTTCGCGCGTACGCCTAGGCCGTCCAAGATAGCTCATCCGCACTCGCAGACGCAGACGCTTACGCATAGTATGGATATGGGTGGTTTTGAGGATGCTCAGGCTGCGTACGGTGTCAGTATCCCCAGCCCCATCAGCGAGGATGAGCCGAGTCCTAGTATTGTGCTTGGGGGCGTGGGGGATATTTGCATGGAGGTCGAGATGGAGGTCGAGATGAAGACGCCGCCGCAGGAGGTTAAGGAGTCGCCGCCGAAGAAGGGGCATAGGAGATCGCCGTATGGATTCAATAACCTGGCGAACTGGTCGGTTAATCATGGGATGAATGGGGCTGGGGAGCAGAAGAAGACGTTCAGTATGGGCTATCGGAGTGATTGTGAGAAGTGTCGGGATCGGGTTCCGGGGCATTTCAGTCACATTATTACGTCTTGAGGAGATCATGGGATATGAAAGGTCGGGGATAGGATGGTGTTTTGGTTGCTTTCAGGTATCATTATGGAAGTATGGAGCACAGCATGCATGGCGTTAGTTAAGTATCAACCAGATCGGCGAATCTGAAGTCAACCCAGATAAAACAATCAACCAATTATTTGTTAATGAATATGCCCTTCGCCCGAAACAATATTTGCTGATGATCTTTATTTAAATTGTTGGCTATTTGAATATGTGGGATCCAGCCGCCGAGCCATCAGCAATGCTCGATTTTAAATGTACTCATTAGGCACAAAGAGACTGTATATAATCAACTGTGTAGTAAGATCCGACGGCTCCCACATGGGCGACAGGACAGGCGATGCTCCAACGTGGAGCTAAGAGTTTGTGGAGAGTAACTATTCGACATTTTATAAGGCCCATTCTATACGCCGACCCAAATGCATATACAAGACATATCTTACACGCCCCTCATACCTACCGTCTCGTCATGAAGCTCGTCCATCCTCCAGCCTTCGGCGACTCCTCAGTCTCCGCACTGGTACCCAGGCGGTCCAGCATGCCGCCATTTCTCTGTCTCTCACGCTCAGCCTCCAATGCGCTCGACACCTTCTTCTCCGCCGCCTCTTTCTTCTCCGCCACCGCGCTCAAAATGCCACTCTTCGCCTGCTGTGCTTGTTGTGAGATTGCCTGCCCCGCATCCTCCACCTTCTCCAACGTCGCTCCCTGCACACTCTCCTCGCTTTCATCCTTCTTCATCCCACTGAACAGCCACTCCTTGCTTCTCGCGAACACTCCCGGCCGTGCCTTCTTTGCCTCCTGTTCTGCATCCAACTGACGCTCCATCTGGATAAGCATGACTTGCTCTTCGTTGGCCGTGCCTGCCTTGAGCGCCTTCTGTGCATCCCACAGCTTCGAGGCGTGCAGGGCCTTCTGCTCCGCAAAGTACTCGGCGCGCTTGCGGCGGTTGTGAATCATCATGTCGCCGAGGGCATAGGCTGTTACTACACCAGCAATACCTGAGAAAGAAAATTGTCAGCGAATTGCCCCAAACACCATAATGGTCTGATAATTTCAATTGCATCAATTGCATCAATTGCACCCGTCATATTCATCCAATCCAAGCCAATTCATATCCCCACTACTCAAATCCACGTGAGAAAAATCCTTAGACGTACCGGTGATACCAATCAGACTCAATGCCGTGAATCTATGCGCTCGATCCGCCCAAACTCGTCCTCTTACAATCGCCTTATCAAAAGTGCTGACCTGTGCACTCTTTGCCCGCTGCGCCGCCTCCCTCAATCTTCTAACCTTCTCCTGCGGCGTCTCACCCGGTGGGCCCGTCGACTTCCTCACATTGGCAATGGGAGCATTTGGAGGAGCGGCGGCTCTGGCAGCGGATTTGGACGCGGCGTGCGGGCCGGTAGCATGAAAATGCGTTGCGTCGATTTTCGTCGGCCGAGCCATGGCAGCGCTGTGCAATTGGGAATCCGAGAGCAAGGAAAAGAAGAGAGGGTTTTTGGTGGCAGAGAAATGGATTCGGATGCACGGTGTGGATTGGGATTGCGATGGAATTGTGCGTTTGATTGGGGAGCTGGCTTTGCCGATGCCTTCTCTATCAGGAGATTTTTTGTGAGAGGCCCAGTAATGTATGATGCGCGTAAGAATTGGGGGCGGATCATTCCGCTCCGCTGTTGCGGTTCCGCTGCGCGAGTCAAGCTGCGTCGATATCAAACCAAGTAATCAGAATCGCCCACCTGTTCATAAGAGCTTCGGAAAACATTCTCCAAAGATTCTGAGGTCTAAATCTTTATCTGCAGAGTAGGATTTACACCGCAGCCGGGAATTTAATGTCTGTTGCTATTTCCACCTAAGCTCCCCGTCTCTGCGAGAATAGCTAGAGCACAAGCCCATGATCAGCTCAACAACCTCTTGAAATGGCTTCAGGCCAGTCCACGCCCGATCTTGCGAGCATTCTCGCGACGCTGTCAGCACTTGCACCGAAGGGTCCTGTAGCAAATCCTCAAACCCCTCCAATCCCACAAAATACCCTCAATGCTCAACCTGCACGTGATGGCCGAGATTATGCCAGCTCCCACCAGCATTCACAATGGCAGCAGCAGCCACAGGGACAACAGTTCCAATCCATGGGGATGAATCATACTGCTTATAACGCACCCCAAACCTATGGAAAGCCAGCAAACGTACAGAAACCAGATCCGAAGATCGTGGACCCAGCCACAATCACCGACTGGTCATCCGGTCTACGATGCGTGATGAAGATCGTAACCCAGAACGAGGGAATCGTACGGGAGATCAAAAAAGTACATTCTCTCCCCCTCTGCTTCACCTCAACATCCTTCCTACACACCCTCTCTTCCTTCCACTTATTAACATGGTGTAGATGATCAAAGTCCAGCACGAGCACGAACAGCAATGGTGGGAGTCACGCCAAGCGCTGATCACCAAGCAAGCAGAGCGTCAGGTGGGCCAGAAGAAGCTGGATGAAGTCCTCCGCGCTGTTGGGGGTGCCACGCAGGGCAAGCCTCTTCACGATGCGGAGACTGATGCATTGGAGCTGAGGGCGTTCGATACCAAGATTTGGAATGCGCAGAGGCAGATGTTTGCGGAGTTTGAGATTAGGCTGAAGAGGCTTGGCATTCCGTTTTTTGGGACGAGAAGTGAGTGTGTGAGGAAGGAGGAGGATGGGGATGAGGGTGGAGATGGTGGGAAGGGGTTGGTTGGGAAAAAGGAGCTGGAAGGGCTGCAGAAGAGGATGATTGGGATCTTGGAGGATCTTTGTAAGGATTAAATGACAATATTAATTAAGAGATGAGACAGGTTGCGGAGCAAGTAGACTTTCGATACCTTGTATTCTGTGCTTTCAAGCATAAACACTGTTCTCCCCGATCGTAAACATATGGTGACATACAAAGAAGATTTAGATAAAGATTATTAATTAGTTATAGCTATATTACATCCACCATGGCCCTTCCAGTCCACCTACCACCAAACCCCTTAATTCCACCGTCCTTCCTTCACCCCAATCCCCTTTCCTATCCCACCTAATTCTCCCCAAATACACCCCAAACCCCAATGCCATCTGTACTGATTCTCTGTCTCAGTCCAATTCCCTACCCCTCAACAGGAATCTTATCTCTCAACCAAGCGCAAGTACTTTCTGTTCCCTTCTCCAAAACGTCCCATCTTGGAACCCTGAACCGATTGCCCGTAACACTCAATTGTCTGAGCCCCTCATCCCACAACAGTCCCAATCTAGGATTAAGTGTCTGCAACTCATTCGAGCTTGCATCAATGACTCTCAACCCCCGAACGGCCTCCGGACTCAATTCTCTTATCGTATTGTTCCCCACCAACAGTGTACTCAACTTCGGAAACTTAGTCCGCAACACAGGCAAGCTCGTAAGTCTATTGAAGCTCAAATCCAATATGTCCAGGTTTGGCGCATCAAGTCTTGCAATGAGCGGGCGCACATCAGAGATGGTGTTGCTCGACAGGTTCAAGACCTGCAATGCCGGTAACGAGAGTTCCTCATCAAGGTACTCGTCACGCGTGAGCTCGTTATGCGAGATGGTGAGAGAGGTGAGAGTAGAGGCGAAGAATGCTACAGACATCGGTATGTCACGGAAGGCATTGTGGTGCAAGTCAAGGGTACGGACTGTGTGGGCTTGTGCAACCTGTGCGACAATTACGGGGTTAAGGGTCCGGGATTGCGTGTTGGAGCGGTCAAGCTTGTTGGTTATTACAGGCCAGGTAGGAGCTGAGGTACTTGATACTGGCATTGAGTCGGCGTCTGTGATTTCCGCGTTAGAGGCATCAGAAACCTCATCATCGGGCTCGAGGCGTGCTTTGAGGGTCCGCTTGAGAACTTCGGTAGTCATTCCTGCCAGCTTCTTTTCTCGGAGTGGGTTACCACTAATGCGGAGAATGTCGAGGGACTCCATGCCACCAATAGCATCATCGAGGATTTTGATGTTGTTGCCTGTAAAGTCGACGTTCTTGATCTTGGGGAGGGTGATGAAGCCTGCTGGAATGTCTGAGATATTGTTGTCTTCAGCTGCAATAATCATCAACGAAAGCCAGGTAGTCATATCGGGTAGATTTATAAGTCTGTTGGCGGAGCAAGAAAGTTGATGAAGAGCTGGAAGGTCGATTTTCTCTGCCTCTGAGATACTGGTGAGAGCATTGCAAGTGATGTCAAGAATTTGTAGCTGAGACAAACTAGTTGTATTGGAATCAATCAATGTTCCACTAAGCTTGTTTTTTGCTGCAAAGAGCTGGGTAAGAGGTAGGTGTTGTAGGGCATTAAAAGGTAATGATGCCAAACTATTCTCGGAAACATTGATTATGCGCAGGCGTGAAAGGTCCTTCAACCCGTCTGGCAAGCTTGTGAGATTATTGCCATGTAGGTCAAGCGTTTCAAGATGTTCAAGCTTAGCGATAGATGTTGGTAATTCACCCGTAAGATTGTTGGCTGCAATTTTCAAGTCTTTGAGATTTGGGATCAAAGAGATTACATCAAAAGCGTCATTGACCAACTTGTTGTTAGACAAGTTGAGGGTAGTAAGTAGTTCGAGTCTTCGCAGACCCAAAGGAACGCCGATCAAGATGTTTCCATGCAGGTCAAGTGTTTCCAAACTACCGAATTGGTTTCCTTTCCAGTCATCGAGCTCCATTGCCGTTTCTGCATCAATATCCGGGAAGATGCTATCAGGGAAGGTCTCAAATTCGTTGTCAGCAGCGACAAGTCTTGTGAGATCAACCATTTCCGCCCAAGAGCCACCAGTTGCATCTTCGATATCGTACATAGACATTACTTCATCAGGGATCTCCTTCAGCCCCATTGCAGCAATATTCAATCGACCGTCTGTTCGGCCAGCATCAATACGCTTCCGTAACAGGCCTTTGTTTCCACCTTGGCCTGCAAATTGATTGAAAGGATCATCTGCTGCGCCGAAATCGAAGTTCTCATCCGGACCTGCGGCATTGGCAGCATGACGCTGAGGCTCCCCGCCAGTCTCCTTGTTCAGTTGAGCTCGCTTCGCGGCTTTTGCCTTGGCAATTTGTTCTCGCAGCATGCTTGATGAGTGTGCTGCCGATTTCTTTGGCGATGTGGGGTTCTCTGAAGATTGACTGCTTGTAGATTTTGCACTTTTTGACGATATGGTCGACTTTGTTCTTGGAGGGATTCCTCTTTTCGAAGCAAGACCGATTTGACTGTTTGAAGCCTTCTTTTCAACAACATGCGGTTTTTCGAGAATATCACTAGAGATCAATCCTACAACTGGTTTATTGAACATCCCATTGATAGATCTCTGAGGTTTTATCGTCTTAGTTGCAGTAGTACTATTCTCGGATGCAGCACTAGCTGCTTTTGATGTCGGTCTCATTGGGCTTGGAGACCTCTGTCTCGAAGAGTAGAAGCCAGGTGAAGGTAACTTTGAGGTTGTGAGACCTGTCGTAGCAGTCCATGTTGTATCCTGGTCGTCAAGCAATTCGCTCTGTGTATCTTCAGAAAAGCCAGTATACGTATGTGAAGTTGTTCTGAATGGCTTTGGTATCCAAGATTCGCCACTATCATCGGCACTGGAAGTTGGCCTTGAACTAATTGATCGAGATGATGGCGGTCCAAGAGAGCCATCGCGACTGTAACTAGAACCCGGTCTAGACCCCAAGGTCAATTTGGAGACAGGTCCGGAGAGATTATCGGATCGGGACCTGACAGTTGAACTCGTAGTTGGTCGTGTTGGACTAGTTGTGTTTTCATAAAAATTTGAGTCGCGCGTTCGCATAGCCGGAGAAGCTGGGATTTGAGCCAGCGTCTCCATTGTTCTCTCTGACAAGGATGGACGAGACTGTCTACTTTCAGGAATTTCTTTCTGAACATCCTCTTCAGTGATTACTTCATCCGTTCCATAAACTGCGGCATCATAATCTAGATCTCTGGCCGGTGGTGGCATATCATATGTCGGAGGTGGGGCTGCGAAGGACTTTGAATTGGTAGTCGCGACATTTCGAACTGGAGCTTTCGAAAGTAGGGAAGATGGCTGGGGTTTTCGAATAGTAGAACTCGTAGATTCATCTCGTTCCCGGATGTTGCTAGAACTAGTCCTGGATCGGTATTCTAAGTTGTCTCTGGATGCTGTACTTCGAAGTCGAGGAATAGAAAGACCACTTGGTGTTCTACCTGTCAGACTCTCCCGTGATGGAGATGGGCGTATAGCTGGACCAGATTTGGGAACAGGAAGACGGGAAAGACGTGGAATGGCAGTCTGTCTACTGGCTGGGGTTGGAGTATCTGGAGGATCCATCATGATTGTGGAGAAAAGGGTATGCTCGAGGTTGAAATGGGCTTCTTGCTCTGACTGCTTCGCATAGGAAATGCAGGGTCCAATGTTTTTGTGATAATCCACCTACGTTTCTCCTTTAGGCGTTGTACATTGTGGACTTTCCCACAAGATTTCTAAGGTCGCAAAGCTAAATTCGAGATAGACTCGGTTGTGAAGATCTCAAAGATACTAGGCGCAAAAGACAATGGTTTTTTTCTGACCTGTCGAGTTTTGCAAGGGAAAGGGGATTTTCGGATTTCGGATTTGTATTGATCGCAACGCGTCGAAAGGGAAAGTACATCTTTGACAGGGATGATAGCTGTAACGGTGTTTCTATTTATCCGGCGGGGAGTGGGTATGCCAGGCACGTGCCAGGTATGGCGCACGCCTGCTGAGTTGCGGTCGCAGTCTGGCGGCCTACTAGTACTACGTAGTTGTGTATGTGTGGTGCTGTCAAAGTAAATTAGAGCGGAGCTACTGTAAAGGCGTGAAAACTAAAGCAATCATAATTTAGAATAGATAACCTCATTTACAAATGTATGTACGCGGTACGAGATACTTAGTAGCTTACTAATATCTTGATGAGGGCTCTTGAAGTGTTTTTCAAAGTCGTAGGCAGGTTCGGTGAATTTTCATTGTTGCTTTTATAAAATAGTTTTGACCCCTCATTGCATGAGACTTTCTCCCTTGACAGTCTATTTTTAACCAACTTCGACTGCTGGTCAAGCCGTAAGTTCTTTTTCTAAGACTCATGTGAATGCAGAACGACTGCGCGACAAGTGTACCTCCTTAATTGCAATCATCAAGTAGCTCCTTGTATCTTGAGCATCACTGGCCAAATCTCTACCATTCGCCATGTGTGTGTTTTAGCCTTGATGCTATCGACTTCCTCCCTCGCCATATGAGGACATCACGATACTTATTACATGGACGGTACATCTATAATATTTGGACTGCCACATATAACTCAAGGTTTAGTGGCTCTGACCGGGATAACTCAATGAACAATATCTGGACTAATCGCAGCTAGTATCATCTAATCCCACCTATCTAGATACAGTCGTTCAACAGTGTGATTGTATCGCCTTTCTTTTCAGGAAGAGACTCAGAATAAAGCAATTAGAGACAAATCCTAAAATAAGTGATACATACAAATACCGTTATGTGCCTTCTATTCCCATAGAGAGTTTCCATGTGAATTATCAATACTATGGGATTTGGCCCTGGGCCAGACAGGTCGAAGTTGATTGAATGCCCATCTAATATAGGCTTGAGGACAGACCAATCTCGAAATAATGCTCAGTGTTATTATAATCTGCTTGTATGGCGCTGGTATTTGCTACCGGCCGTTCGAGGGAGAGATCTCCAGCACATATGATGCCCTGTAGGCGTATTTCGTTAGGACAACCCACTTTGTTAGCTATTACGCCATGAAGTGCGAGAAGACTTACCTTGCGGATATAATTGATGCAGTGAGTAGAGTGCTGATCATCAGTAATACCACCGGTTATTCGACTTTGCATGAATTGATGCTTGATGCATGCCTATGAAAAGAAGTTGGTCAGTCCAAATTTCGATGAAATAAGTCTTAGTCAGAACCTCTACATCTTAAAGTATATCTTATAGATTTATACTAAAGATATCCCTTAAAGGCTTTTAAGTCACTTAAGCCTTTTCCTCATATATATAGAGAGACAGTGTATAGAATCAGCCTCTAAGCCTAGTTTAAGCGTATCACTTTAAATAAGCTCTAGGTCTGCATCCGAGATTCTTGCTATCATTTAGGAATGTTTGTTTGTGAATCCGACGCATACTTCTCGTCTACCTAGATAACGCGAGTTTGTCGACCTTCTTTAGCTACCTTTATAATGTCGGTTCTCATCTATAGCTGATTTTAATAGATAGTAACCAATTGCACCTTTATAGAGCTGGGCTAGAGTTTTTTTCCAGATGCAAATTACAGAAATACCTCTAGTTTTTTTTTTTTTGAGCTTAGCTAGTACTTTCGCTACACAATGTATTGTTTTCCATCCACTCCTGCCATTGTGAAGTGAAGGATACATATCCTAAATCATTTAAAGCTCCAGCAAGGTCCAATCGCCATTGTGTCTCTCCTTCTTTATAAATTCACTGAAAATCCATTCCACTTGAGACAAGAATTTTGGTATAAATCCCTGCCTTTGGAAGGAAACCTGCTATAGCCTAATCTAGCATCCCCGACACTTTTACTATCCCATCCTGAATATTGACTATGATATTCTTTGGCCCAAGGTCAGCATGTTGAAAAACTAATTCATTTTGGTCCCATCCCCAAATTTTCTGGTACTGCTTCACATTTTCTGGTTGTAGAAGATATAGAGCAAATGGATTTGTGTCTCTAGTGACATCGAGATAAGGTTCGCATATTAACTTCCCGTTGGTAGTCTCCAGGCGTTTAGATTGGATATTTGAGAGGTCTTTGATATGCTGTGCGACTTGTTGGACAACCTCCCGCTGCTGCTCTACGTTTAGGGCTCTCCAAATCTCATTCAATTCTTCGCCAGGTATCTTCTCTAAGACCATGAAAGAACAGCATGCCTCTTGGTCGATGTAATCCCGGAGGATCTTTGGCACAGGCACAGTTTGAACGTTTTGGCGAACCCATCGAATCGTTTCAGCCTCTGCTTCCATATCTGAAGTCCATATGTTTACCTTCAGAAAAGCAGAATTTCCGATTGCCCATACGCATGAAAGATGACTTTCGGCGACGATGCGAATTGGGTCGTGAGGCTTCACCGTCGAAACACTAGTCATAGAAGACTTGCTGATAGTATAGCCACATTTGTCTGTGTCTTCCCAGGTGCAATTGGATGCAGAAGGGTTGTCAAGTTTGGTAAGTACGTGAGAATTACCTATGCGCCAGTTCCCTCGATCTATTTGCTTGACCATATCGGAAATCCTTCGAGAATCTTCCATCATGAATTGATAGGAGTCAGTTTCGTATGATCATAGTCAATGGAGAGGTAATGACACGCAATTTGGGAGAGAAAAGATCAGTGCAGACCAAGGAATGGGAAAGTCTTGTAAGGTATGGGCGTGGGATAAGGCTGCGCAGCCCGCGTAATACACTAATGCATACAGCTTTTGAGATAAGGGCTATAAGACTCTCAGCTATGCTACTTAACTTCATAAGTTGGTATTTATCTAATGAGAGCAATGTTTCGAAACTCGGAAGGTAAGAAACTTCGACCAGACTATAGGATATTTCTCAAATATAAAAGCATAAGTTTTTGAGTTATACACCCAGTCCTGAGCGAATTGTTCCACTGGTAGTAAATATAGAAGTCAATCGCAAGGCCACATTTGCTGGTTAGAAAGTTAATGCTATAACAATGCGTAGATTTATTCATAGCCCCATTACAGTGTTGGTAGAATCACTTACTTTCATGAACCTCACGCAGAGCCTCTTCAGTTCCTATACTTTACAAGATCTAACTTCTCATTGGGAATACACAAAACATAGTTCATCAGTCTCCTGCGAAGTTTGCAATCATAAGCCTACTATCAGAATCCTTTTGCATTCGATAGTAGACAGCGATCAGTAAACTTCAAATACACAACCATAATTAGCTACGTGATATCTCAAAGGGCTCCAAAACTTTTGTGTAAAACCCTAGCTTTCCCTCTGGAAACACTCTCACAGCATATGCTAAGCCCTGAAAGCTCTTATCTGCAAGATATCTTGACAGCTGGCTATCAGCATCTAAGGCTTTCTCTGCCAACGCTACCTTCTCTACGTAACGCTTCTGCTCCTGAACTACATTTTGTGTATATGCATCCTTTGGTTCGCCATTTTCATAATAATTTGATGGGGCATCCATTCGAGCAGGTAGGATGGTTAGAAACGGTGGGAATTCTACCAATTCCCATGGTAAAGTGCAAGCGCCAGCCCAATCAATGATGCCGAGAAGTCTGTAGTTTTGATCCACAACAATATTACTATGAAAAAGATCAGTATGTGCTAATGGGAATGGCCCATTATTGCTCGTTGGAATTTGATACGACAAGGACTTGAGTCGATGTGGGAAATTCGAAATCGACGCAACGACTTCATCTGCGATGGAATTATTTCCCATCCTTTTCCTGATGTCGTCTTGTGATGTTGGAAATTTTGAACTATTGGCCCATGCTTCAAAAAATTCAGACGATGTTTCGAATGGTCCACCTATACCAGGCAAGGGGCCAATATCATAACCATCTTCTGTTCTGATGATAGATCCTATCTTTGGCAAACGCACTAGAGTCAATTCCAACTTGTAACATGTCAGCTTTAAAACTCTACTTTATCCTTAAACAAAATGAAAGTCTTACCTGGGTTTGAGCGATCTGTTCGTAAAACCTGTCCCGTTTATGTTTAGGTATTTTCCCAGAATGAACTTCATATCCACCGTCTTCATCCATGGCCACATTACCAGGGAAAAATTCCATTAGGATAAACGCAGATCCTATTGCTTCTTCATCGCTAGTAGCATATCCAAACACCTTTGGAATCGGAGTCTTCGTACGCTCTTTAACGAGAGCCATCGTGTCGATTTCACACTGAAGTGCAGTGGCCGAAGCGGCTGTAGAATGGCGTAACTGTATCCGCGCAATCCATCGGTCTTCATTGTCGAACTCAATTACACGAACCAGGTTGTACATTCCATTCGTGATATCTGGGAGCAACTTGCATTTCCTTCCCTCGTTCAAGACTGAGGCATACTCTATTAATGCGTCCCAGTTGGTTCTCTTCAAACAATTTTCCAATAAATCTCTATTCAGAGATCTATCGAAGTTGCTGCCTTTCCAGTTTTGACCAGGAAATAATGACCCATCTGAGAGCATAGTGAACCACTCTCGATAAAAAGAAGGCTCGAATACTTTATGCTTAGGTTGTTTTTGTACTTGCGGTTGTACTTGACGAGCCGCGGACCGTTGAATATGGTGGAGCGACCCGCCCCGATCGTTGGCATTGTGCGGATAGGATGCGCTAGAGGTTGGCCTTAACAATATTGTTGGCTTATGCACGGTGCGTCAAATTGGTTTCCGCCGCCAAATCTTATCCAGCGAATCCTCGAAAAGCTATTAGGACCCTAGATAATTTGAACTAATGATATATCAATACTTGCCAGGCTTTTACTTCGGCGGAGAGATGACCATGCTCGGTGTGGACACGTTTTTTCACATGCATGATCTCACATTCTATCATATGTTGACACCGTAGAGATTATCGGTCATAAGGCCTGCGGCTATTCAAGACATGTTGCATGTCAATAGCTACGATGGGTGCGGTTGAGTCTATGTATGATAGTAAGAGTCTTTTGCATAATGTACTGCCGCTGGAGGCTTTAACTGGCTGTGTTTGTGCCTTTAAATTCTGCAATACCGCTCTGACAGCAAGGGAAGTGGCAGGCTCTAGATGTAGACCGCTACAAGCCAACAGTTGATGGGATCTAATAAATTTATGAATATATAGGCTGCTCAAGTCGCCCTTTTTCTCATTGGAATTTCAACACAATCTGTTAGCACTGATTGCAGCTTTTACCTAAACAAGTCTATAACTTCTTTACAATTCTGAACTTTATATGTCCATTTACTCTGCCAAGTAAAAGCATTTGACCGATTTTCAAGATCCTATTACAATGGCTTCTAATTCCATAATTGCTGAACCCGTCTGTATGGCTGCGAGCGAATACGCTACATGTGCAAGATTTGGTTGCAATGAGACTGGAATAAGGAAAGGCGCTAAATGTCCAAAATGTGGTGAAGTTCGACCAGCGGATGATAGTTAGGGTAAGTATTCCAAGACATGAAGTTAACCACGTTCGCCATTTATCTTGTTTTAGTGCGACTTCACTACTACTCCCTGTTTATCATCATCGGTATCAACAGTAGCGAGCGTGAAGTGCAATTTTTGGGGTTAAGATTGAAGTTGTGAAAGTCTTTGAAGGGGTTTAGTGGCCGTCAAGTTAAACATAACTCTTATAATGAACAGCTGATAGTAAAGTTGATTGATTGTATTTGATATAGGCCCTTGATTTAAACGTGTTCACATGTAGGGCTTAGAGCCACTTGAGAGAACAGACCAACGGTTACTCGAAAGAAGTGGATGGTTGGATTTCATACCGACCTTGGCAATTACCCTGCGCCACCAATACTACCCCGCTTATGGGAGTGATAAGGTAGGGTTTTAAAAAATTCAAGAGCAGTTTAGAATGCTTCGTTATATGTACGCCTACTCTCGATGTCACAGACGTCGTTCGAAGCTACATGGCCCTCGTCGTAGGTATTGTGCCAGGAAAGTTAGATTATGTAAAAGTCATGACAGTGATTACTCAAATTTAAATAGTCATCTTCTCAGATCAACTTCGACACTACTGTGATTGGCGTCATCAAGATGCCACACGTTTCATTCCAATATTGCTAAAGTATTCATTCTTAAAGATTACTTCATATTACGAGGTACCGATACAAATGTTTGTCGAGGGTATAGATTACTTAGGCAATCCTTTAATAATTTGGTCTAAGTATCAAGGCAATTTAGGAGAGCTTCAAGACTCCAAAGTTAATAAGGAGTCGTGCATGATAGACTCACTCATCACCGTCCCATACACACGGTTTAAGTTCATCCAAAAAAGTGCATTTCCTTTCGATTACTTGACCACAAGACTTTTACCATAAGCAGTCATGCCGAACTTAGTTTGATCACTGGTATTTTCTGGCGCCTTTAACTAAAGGGAAATAGGTCTCTCGACTAGTCGCATTGCCATCCGGATAGGTAAAGTAGCTTGTCCAACGATGGTATGAACGGTCCTTATCAAACTTCCCATCACTAATCTTTGGCTTATCAAGCTAGTCACTGTGTATTTCGCACGTCTGACTAGCATGGTATCTTTGTTTTATTCGGGTTAGCATATTGTAAACTTAGAACATGTTCTACCTTACCTGACAATTTGCAAAGTTTCAAACGCTTCATTTCAACAAGGCCCATGAATCTGAGCCCACTTTCTAAAAAAATTAACAACCGGGTCGTCGAGGGGAATATATGCGGAACTGGATGATCGACATGCCTTACTTGATCCATGTTATATGATCTTGAATGTGACATTCTAGGCTCTCTGAAGAAGTAAGAAGTAATCAGCTTTTTCTTTTTTAGATATTTGACGAAAGATTTACCCAATCTTAATCAAATGCTCAATCTCCTCTCAGATATAATTACTTATGTATATCATCAATGGAACCTCCATTGGAGATTTCAATTTCACAAATATACTCTCCAGGCTCGGGTCTAGAATCGAATGAAAAGAAGCCTGGAGCGTAAAGAATGATAGGTACTAGAAGTAATCCGAGAATGCCATGTATTTTTTGGCTCCAAACGTAAAATGTTGGAATAGTTTTGACTATTTAAAGTTCAAGGTGTAACTAGCCATTTCGTAATGTTTACTGTAAATCTGAAGATGGGAAAGAATCGGGGTTGAGAAGAGGAAGAAGTCTGGGTTATATGCAATTAGGCCTCATGTGATTAGGATATCAGCAAGGATCAGCAATTAGCGTGAACGGGGTGGAGACCTCCCACATCATTTGTACTTTACATCTTCTACATCCATATTCTATTTTCTCACCTTGGAACTATTATTGAGCTGCAGTCTCAATGTTTAGCCAAATTGATGCAGACATGATTCGTCCTTTGCCTACCCCGCCACAATTCAATATTACAGGAGAGTCTCTAATAGAAGAAGCGCAACAACTGGTCCTAGCAATGAAACGCCTCGAAGACCGGATTGTTGCTGAGATCTCTCTTGAAAATGCGAATTTTGAGAATGTTCTTTTGCCTCTAGTACACGAAGAAAACCGCGCCCAAAGAAACATCCAGTACATCGATCTCTTTCACTATGTATCTCCTGATATAAATATTCGACAAGCATCTACCAAAGCCGCCAGTATTATTGATCAAGCGGCCTTCTCATCTTCCATGCGTGAGGATATTTTTGCCCTCGTTGATAAGGTTTGGGATAATCGAGAAACCTTGAAAGGAGAAGACAGGCAGCTTCTTGAAACGCGTAGGCAACAATATATTCGCAATGGGCTTCACATCACTCCGGCGACTTCACGTGACCGCTTTCGATGTATTGGTGAGCGGCTGATTGAGCTACGAGTTGCCTTTGTACAGGACTTGAACGAAGATAAAGGCTGTCTATGGTTAACGCCTTCAGAGCTTTTGGGCGTGTCGAGCAACTTCCTTGGTGGATTGGAGCGTGATACTGACGGAAGACTGCGATTATCATTCAAGAAACCTGATGTCACAACTGTCCTGAAACATTGTCAAGTTGCTTCAACGCGGAGAAAGGTTTTCATCGGGAACGAGACAAATTTCACGGCTAATGTTGGTATTTTCAAAGAAACAATCGTGCTACGGACCGAATTTGCGAGACTTCTTGGGTATGAAAACTATGCATCCTACAGGCTGGATAGTCTGATGGCCAAGACGGTGCAGAATGTGCACATGTTCTTAGATGACTTGGCAACATCATTGGAGAGCAAAGCAGTTATTGAGCTTGAAAAGCTTACTGCTATGAAACAACAAGATCTTGAGATTTTTAGTGTTGAAGATAATTCAGGAGAATTCTTTTGGTGGGATTTTGCGTATTACAACCAGCGGCTACTGGAGAAAGAATATTGTATTGACCATGAAAAAATTTCCGAATATTTCCCAGCAGAGACCTCTATTCGAGGGATGCTGGGTATCTTTGAACGTCTTTTCGGCCTTGAGATCAAAGAACTCCGTAAAGAAGACATTGATAAGTTATCTGGAATAGAGGAAGGGGCACAGCTATCATGGCATAACGATGTAAAGATTTTCGGTGTCTGGGATCATGATCGCTCAAGTAAAGAATTCCTTGGCTATCTTTACATGGATATCTATCCAAGAGAAGGTAAACACAATCATGCTATAAACTTTGTCATTTACCCTGTACGTTTATATCACCTTCTTTCTATTCTGCTTTTTTTAATGATATTTCTAGGGATCCATTGATAAAGGTGGCTCACGTCGTTATGCCGCAACTGCTTTAATCTGTAACTTGTCGAAGCCTTCTGTAGACAAGCCCAGTTTACTCAAACATGATGAGGTTATCACGCTATTCCATGAACTTGGGCATGGTAAGAAATCTTCCAGTTTTCCATTGCTCCAGACACTAAACCATCAACATAGGGATACACGACCTTCTGAGCAAAACTAAATTTAGTTGCTTCCATGGGCATCGCACCGTATCTGATTTTATTGAGGCCCCAAGTCAATTTCTTGAATACTGGTGTTGGCTTCCAGAGAGCCTTCAGGCTATGAGCCAACATTACTCATACCTCTCTCCTACATTTACGCACGCATGGAAATCCAGTTGTTCCGCCACGGATGTTGTACAACCACCAAAGGAAATACCTCTATCACTCATAAAAGGCATAACACGTGCTAAGGGAGTCAATCAAGCACTCCAGACCCTGCGGCAAGTTGCAATGAGTAAATTTGACATTCAAGTCAATTCGCCCAGAAGTCAGGAAGAAGCTTCATCTTTGCAAATTAACAAGTGCTACAATTCAAACAGACTCAAGTACGGACTCATTAAAGGGCCAGAAACATCAGGAGAGGATCTTGACTGGGGAAATGCATATGCGACATCGATTCATTTTATGTGGGGACAAGATGCGGCATATTATTCATATCTTTAGTAAGTTAGAATGAATTTCCTGCCTACGAAGATTCTGACGTATAATTAGCTCGAAAGTTTTCGCTGCAGATATGTTCTACGAAGCTTTTAAGCCCGATCCATTTAATGAGAATATGGGTAGACGGTATAGATATGAAGTACTAGAGAAAGGAGGAAGTCAGGATGAGATGAAGACTTTGACAGCATTCCTGGGAAGACCTCCAACTACAACATCGTACGAACGAGAGTTAAGTCTTTGATTCCCCTCGGAATAACCTGTGCAGCAGTTGCATTGTACTTCTTCCCTATATCAATCAGGAATCAATCTTTGAGACTGTGTGGTAGTTCAGAATTGTAGATAGGGTTCATGTTTCCAAAGGCGAGTAGGCAATTACTTGTAGTCCATGTCGTTTGTTCCATTCCACATGTTCCTGTTGCTGTAGATATGGGTGTCTCGAATTCATGCACCACAGGTCGTACCTTGTAATTGCTGCCAGGAACCCCCCCCCCCCTCTCCCCCCCTGAGACAGTAATGCCTTTTGAGGTGTGATTTGAATCACATTGCACTGCCAAACGAGCACTTGATATTCAAGGCGGCAAAAGGCTCGATCTTGGGACATGGGTACTCCTGGACTCCGCCGATATCAGCCCGCTCAAGATTCGGCCTATCATTTTGACTGGTGGACAGAGCCACAGTCAAAAGATGGAAAGCTCTACAATCGCCAATCCACATTCTTAATATATATGGACACAAATTGTACAAGCGGAGAGACGTACTTTCCTCTAATCAATGTACCAGAATCTGCACCCAATGAGAATGGCAAGAAGCCGCATTTCTTGAAGTCCGACGATGGCGCAGGTGTTTTGTTTCCGCTAATACAAGGAAATGCTGTCTTCCGGGTGAACATTCATGTGAATGGGAGCGGGATGAGAGAACCATACATTCATCTCTTCCTGTACATGAGGGTACAAAGACTGTGATGAATTTCTGGCCACCAAGATACTACTAGACATGGTCACAGAAAGGGATTTGTGGTAATACTTATTGTAGCTTAGTTCTTGTTACTCTAAAAACAGTGGACAATGATATGCACTGTACAGACAGCAAGCCTATTCCTGGAGTCGCGTTGCCCTGACGAGCATATAAGAACCACCTCTTTCCTGCCTTACCACTTCACCACACGATACTACTCAGCATACTCTATTAAGCAGACTTGCACCAACATTAGTCGCGATTTGTCGATGCCGACATAATAAATAATCTAATAGGGCTGCATTGGCCGACTGTTATGACACCGTGACACCTACTGTAGTGGCTTGAGCGCTGCGCAGCGCAAAACCTGAATACAATAACGTACTCGAATTTAGCACTATTAGTTAGGCATGAAGAGGACACCAAAGCCACCCAACTTCACTTATAGCTCTACAACACGGCATTGTATTTATAATCCAAGTGAACTTATGCGACTGAAATTTATGGCAGTATTGAATTCTCGACATTTATATTCTTATAATACATAGTGTTAAGTTGTGTCGTTCCATTAAGCTCTCAATCCCTAATCCGAAAGTGCTTCCCCAGGTCTGACACACCATCCCGTGTTGAAGCATTGTGAACTCCCAGTATTGTGACGCAATATCAAAGAACTTCAAGTTCTCACATATGGCACACAGCATCGGTTATATATGTATCAGACAACACCAGATTTGAAATCAGAAACCAATATGTTTTGCTTTTTTCGGTTTAAAACGCCTCGAGCAAACCATATGTCGTGAGTAAGCATAAATAATGCTAAACCACCGAAGAAGAAAATAACAATAGCTACTAGTATAATGGTAATAATGGAAAACCATCGTGAAAACATTGAGAAGTGTCTCCAGCTGCCGGGTTCTTGTAGAGAATCTCCAACGGATAATTCGACTTGCATTGCGTTGAGAATAACAGAAAAAATGGCAAATAAAGAGAAAATAGGTGTGAGAAGTCGTCCGAAATAAGAACCCCACTGAGCCTCAATATGATGGAATGTAAGTCTTCCAAGAAACACCCGTGCGCACATATTTAGACGTGTTAGCCGCAGTTCACCGAAATGATATCTTGGATTGACGCTGCTGTCCGTAAGCTGGGCAAATGGTGCAATGAATTTCGCAAATCTCTCGAAAGTGACTTCGTTAGTACCATCATCAGGTGGTATTAGACTCAATGCCTTGCTCGTGGCAAGTCTGAAGTCAGCCTCATAGCGAATGAGATACGAATATGTTCGCAAAAAGCCTGCGGCGGCGTTGCATAGGTCAACATTTCCATGTATGTATTCCCAAAAAGCATGCGATAGTAGGTAGCGAGGAATAGGCTTGAGGAAAATGCGATCATATGACCATACAAGGTGAAGTTGCGGGTTTTCTGCGACGATGATGGAGCGACCTCGAGCAGCTTGGTGGTGTAGTGGTGATATGTGTGAATGAGAAGGCTTTGATACCTAAGAGACTAGCTAAGCCGCGAAACTACAGCAATGGGGAATGCCTTACTAGCCACAGTTTTGTGGCCAAACTGTCGAGGTCTGGCACCAGATGCTCTTTGTTTAAATATCTGTTTAAAGTTTCATCGTGGTTGAGATCGATTCGAGGTTGACCTGGTAAAGTCGGACTATCTCCAGAGACACGGTGTAGCGTCGCAGAGAAACCGGCTTGCACTATCGCCATTTGCTTGTTAAGCTCGTTGTCTACTGTAACTAGGTCATTCATATTTTATATATACTACAAAGTGCTTTGTCGTTTGAATGCAACTACTGAAGAATACCGACTTTGCAGAAGAACCGATTATTTAAAAATAGTTCAGATGCCGTCAATATTCTTCTCATCCCAGTGATTGGCTGTCATAGTCTTACGGGTTTGAGGCGTATTCATATAACATGGGGTCTATAGCCTTACCACGATCTTTTTGATCATACCAGCTTTACGACTTTGCACACTTCTAAGATTCTAAGCTTTATAGAATTAGCGACAGAACTCATATAGTATCCTGCATATTTGTGGTAGATTAAGTGCGTCTGCTTCATAGCAATGGTCTGTATAACAGAGCGATGATGACCACAAGGCTGACATATGACAGGCTGCTACAGAAATTCCTCAGGATTTGGGTCTTCGGCCTGTATATCCATCTGATGGCCTACAAGGAGATACTACATTCGAGTTTGTTTCCTTCCTTCAAAAGAGAGGTTACATTTGCAGCTAGCTGATTGTTTATAGTATCATTGCTGTTCACGGTCTCGACACAAGATCCCCTAAGACATGGGTTGCATATTCAACAGAAGATACAAATGATCCGGAGCGCCGCGCAGTGAATTGGCTATACGACCCGGACATGCTGCCTTCGGTCATACCTGAAGGGCGTATATTTACGTTCGATTGGAATTCATATTATCATACCGCTGCTCCAGTGGATACAATGTTAAATAAGGCTGAAGATCTACTTAGCCAGATAGCATCCCGGAGGCGTAGTGTACGTTTCTTCAAAATTTTATCCTAGTGTGATAGTTGTTGACTATAGTCTAGGATGGATCAGGCGTGAGGCCACTTATCTTCATAGGATCTTGCTTTGGGGGGCTTATCATTGCAGAGGCAAGTACTATACCAAACTTCTGCAAATTCTCTCCTGGGATATTGACACTATATAAAGGCTTTGAATCGAGCCGCCCAGACGAATAGTTTATACTCGGCTCTTTTACATTCAACCGTTGGGGTTGTGTTTCTTGGAACGCCTTTCTATGGTAGCGGGGCGGTACATGACGCCGAATGGCGGATAGTAGTTGGTGGTATAATGGGTCGGCAAGTGTCCGACTCACTCGTCAAAGATCTAGACGTGAAAACAGGGGTTCTGAAGAAACTTGTACGAATATTTGCTGAGAATGCTAACGCTTCATGGCTTCGACTGCCAGTTTACTGTTTTTACGAAACACTTCAAACAGAGGTTTTAAGATCTGTGCTCCCTCGATCGCTCGCAGAAAGGTTTTCTACAAGTTATACCAACAAGATTGTAAGTTACAGCTTATAAGTTTCGTACGACGACCAAGCTCATTATCTTAGCTGGTGGTGGAGGAAGCCGCTTGCATCCAAGGTTTCCCACGCATGGGACTTAATGCTCGGCATGCTTTCATGAACAAATTTCGTGGCCAACAGGACGTCAATTTTAAACATGTATCGGAACGCCTCCGTGATTTCGTTGATGGAGCTCAAAAAGTTCTTCAAGATCGAAAATTGTGTAAGGAATCATTACCCTTATGAGAGAGCTAAAACTTTAAATTATCTCACACAATGACTGATTCTGGGGCTGATGAATCTAGATATGAACCAACATACCCGGAATTTGCATTGGAATATTCCACGCACAGTCAATAGTCTGTTCACAGGCCGCACGGAGATAGTCGATGAGATCAGGAGAGCACTAGAAACTAGCAGTAGTCCGGCTACTGAACAGCAGAGAATATTTGTTATTACTGGTCTTGGAGGACAGGGGAAGAGTGAGATCTGTTTACAAATCGCTAATCTCATGCGACAACAGTGAGTTATATAGCTAGCCTGATTCTTATAACCAGCATCGCTGACAGTGATAGCTTCTGGGGGGTCTTCTGGGTCGACGTCAGCAATACCGCAATCGCTAAAAAAGATTTTCTCAACATCTCAAAAATGCTTGGGTCAACGGCGGAGAGTATCGAAGATGCCAAGCGGATCCTCGCAAATATCAAGGACAACTGGCTCCTTATCTTGGACAATGCTGATGATCCAAACATTGATTATCAAACTTATTTTCCGTCTGGAACGTACGGTTCCATTATCATGACATCTCGACTCTCTGCCTGTAGCCAATACAGCACTACTGGATCAAAAGCGCTCACGGGTCTCGATGATAAGGATGCAATAAAATTACTTCTTAAAGCATCTAAAATTTCCCCTGAGTCGTGGCCGTCTTGTAATCAAGAAGCAAAAGACATTGTCAATGTGCTTGGTTCACATACTCTTGCATTGGTCCAAGCCGGAGCGTATATTGCAAGAGGTCATTGTCGAATAGATCAATACCTCGAAGCCTTTTACCGGCAACGCCAACGACTTCTTAAATTCAGACCAGATCAAGCATTGTCAAGATATTGTGATGTTTATGCTACTTTCGAAGCATCTGCCGAGGTATTGGATTGTGAAAGCGAACCGGGAAAGGATGCACTTCAGCTGCTTGGAGTTATTTCGATGTTACATTCTAGTAGTCTTCCTCTTGAGATTTTCGAAAATGCATGGAAGGGCATGCGCAACGTTCACAAAGCTGAGAGCATTGATGGTGATCAGATAGATGATTTGGATCTATTATCGAGGTGGCATACATCTCAACTACCTGGATTTGTGGTGGACCTACCCGTGTGGGATTCATTCCGTTTGATTGAGGCTCGTTCCTTACTCGCATCGCTTTCTCTAATCACTTACGATCTTCGCGATGGCATCTGCACATTATCTATGCATCCATTAGCCCATGCATGGGCTCAAGACCGTCTTAGCAATGAGCAGCGAAGCCAGGCTTGGGTGAGCACTGGATCAGTTATTGCACTATCGTATCAAAGCACTTCTATTTGGCAACAGTATGAACGGCAACTAAGACCACATATAATATCTTTCCTAGATGTTGAAATACTATCAGTGCTTTTGCGAGGACCAATATCAATGATTTTGCGGATTTTCATCAAGTGTGGCTCGATCCTCCTAGATATGCGCGAGGATTCGAGACTCGCTCAACTTCTTGATAGCATCTTTTACGAATTGAAGTTAGATAAGTCGAACCCATCAGAGGCATTTTTAAGTCTTTATGACATTGAAGCGTGGAGCTTGTTATACAACAATATCGTTGTACAGGCCATCGGGCTACTTCAATATATTGTCCAAATTAGAGAAACCAAACTAGCTAAGGACCACCCAGATCTGCTTACATCACAGTGTACACTTGCCCGTGCTTATCTAGAGGACGGCCAAGTTACAGAGGCTATAGAGCTGTTACAACACGTCGTTCGAATTAGAGAGGCTAAGCTAGCTAAGGACCACCCAAATCTGCTTTCATCACAGCATACACTTGCCAGTGCTTATCTAAAGGACGACCAAGTTGCAGAGGCTATAGAGCTATTACAACACGTCGTTCGAATTAGAGAGGCTAAGCTAGTTGAGGACCACCCAAATCTGCTTACATCACAGTATACACTTGCCTATGCTTATCTAAAGGACGGCCAAGTTGCAGAGGCTATGGAGCTACTACAACACGTCGTTCAAATTGAAGAAGCTAAGCTAGCTAAGGACCACCCAGATCTGCTTGCATCACAGCATACACTTGCCCGTGCTTATCTAGAGGACGACCAAGTTGCAGAGGCTATAGAGCTGTTACAACACGTCGTTCAAATTGAAGAAGCTAAGCTAGCTAAGGACAACCCAGATCTGCTTACATCACAGCATACTCTTGCCTATGCTTGTCAAAAGAACGAGCAGTTCACTGAGGCTGAAAATCTACTTGAAAATGGTGAATGTGAAGAAAACAGAAATCCCCCTTCGACTTCAGTTTTACATAACGCAAAACGAAAGGCAAGAGCTGGTGCGGAAACAGGAACATGTGCAAGGCTACAGAAACATGACCTCAGTAATATTGATAATACTGTTGATACTCAGAATACCGTCGACAATGGGAACAATAACACTACAGGATTACGAAGAAGCAAAAGAATTAAGCTTTAGATAGTTTTCAGTTTAAGGTATTTAATTAAAACCAACGTGGATCACTTATAACTTTCAATCTATAATTATAATTGATGCTTGTAGTTTTGACAGTTATAATACGAGAATAACTTACGCTACTTACAGGTTTTATTAATATTTTTACTGCGTATAACATTTCACGGCATTAGCTAGTTATTTTATCTTTCCTTCTATAGTACTGTTAAGAGAATATATCATGTGTATCTTCCACTCCGGGGGCGATTATCAATGATTTGTCATTACAATTTAATATGGATATCAAAATTCAAAATCGCAAGGTGTCCAATTGAGCACATTTTTTTATTGTGGACAATAGCGATACTATGGCCATAATTGCAGTTCATTCACTCATGAAAACAATTATCGTGTAGTATTTCCCCCCTCTAACATACCTAATAGGTTACAAGAAACATCTAATTACACCATCCATCAAATGAACTCTCTCTCTTGGATCTTACCAGTTGCAATATGTCTTCTACGCCAGTATTGCAATCTCTCCTGGTGTGACATGCCTCTCAGAGTTTGCAGATCCAATCTTTCCTGTCCGAGTGTGCCAACCCTCTCCGAAACAGTCATCGACTGGTTTCTCTCTGTTTCGGTTCCAATAACTGTCTCCCAACCTTCTGTGCCACTGATCGTAGTGTCTTCACAGGATACAGCTACTCCCAAGCCAGTGCTGTCTTGACCGATTCCATTCGTCTCTGATCTGAGCAGACTTCTGGCGCTTTCCTGTGGGTCCACATTGAAGTTCAGAGTTGGTAAGCTCACAAGAGTAGCAGGAGGATCTGCTTTAGCAGTGATGTTGGAAGCTTCAAGTGAGCGTGTTGGTGAAGAAACCACTTCAATATCCTCCTGGCCCAACAACGCCTTCAACTTCAAGTTCGTGTGTTTGAGCTTCTCCGTCAAGTGTTCAACGCGCTTCGACAAGTAATGGTTACTGCATTCCAAGTCCTTGATCCATTCCTCTTTGACTCTACCATCCTCGCCTCTCTCGCAGTTTTCAAGTTCGATCTCAGCTCCACCTTCTCTTCTCAGTTTCTCGCGTTTCCAGTGCGTGATCACAGCGGCCAAAGCGGCTCCAATGAAGAACATGAGGGAAGTGGCAAGCCAAGCGACGATACTAGCTTTGACACCACCTCTGATCTGCTGGAATAAAACTGCAACAGCTGCTGCCGTGCTCATTGTGGCGAATTGGAGAACTACCAACGCGATTATGAACTCCCTCTTGAGTTTCATGACTTTGCGCGTCATGACTCGAACTCGATAGCGACTAAGAACTCTGCGTAGACCTCGATTTGGTAGTTCTGAATTGAACGATGAGGCGTCGCTCATGGGATCATTGAAAGGGTTTGGGGTTGGCTGTGCGTTGGCGGTTGAGTTGACTGGCGCGGTTGGTTGTCTCTGGCTGGTTGGATTGCGTGCCGGGGTTTGCTGTATGCCTGCTGTTGAGCTACTTGACGCACCTACGACGTTTTGTAAAGAGGGAAGTCGAGAGATTGGTCTTGGACGTACAGTATCAGTGGATTCAGAGACACGACAAGATTCGAGAGCTTCTGGGGTTGATGGTCCAAATGAGGTAGTCCATATTGTGGACATAGATGACTTTGGCAAAGGTGCTCGCTGCTTTCTCATGCCTTTGATGGGCTTTATTTTTGGCATCGTGGCGGTGAATATGTTGGAAGATTAAGATTTAGTCGATGGCGTATCGATAAAATGTGGTTTTACTGGTAATGGGGAAGTGGAATTGCTCGACATGAAGTAGGCTGATGAAGTAAGATTCACAGTGAACGTGAAGAACAAGTCAATTAGTGTGCGTTGTGGGACGTTGTTTATTTGGACGGGGTGAAAGTTGAGATACAAGTGGGAATTGCCTCAAAAGGAACGACGCGTTATTTGCAAGACGTGCGTGTTGCACTCACTTAGCCTCAGATTTTCCTATAGCTTCTGGATCATCCGTAAGTCCTTCATCCGCATATGTGCTTACTACACCTCTCTTTAATCACATTCGTGAGACAATGAATGTTCCTTGATTGTTCACGGTTTCCAAGTTACCCATATGATAGCCTTTTGTTTATTCACGTCTTCAGTCCACTTAGAGTGATGTTTCTTTGATTGTTGCTCATCAATGCCTCCTAACTCCATGAATGCCATGCCTCAACGCCTTCTATCAAATCTACTTAAACATTAGGGGAGAGTTGATCATATTTAACACATCTCTCAACCTGTATAATGTCAGTCAAAAGCCTTTCTTGAAGAAACGTAAAACTTACATCTTCGATACTAGCCTGCAAGAACTTTCTTGCTTCCAATCCAGCCCAAACCTTCAACATCGAGAAATCACCTTGTCTCAACATACCACCACCACTTTGGGCTCCCAATTGCCTCAATATTGGAAGAGCACTGGACAACAAATCGATATCCGGATTTAAACTCCTTCCAATTCCCTCCAGAAGCAGAATGCTGATCACCACATTGACGAAGTCACCCTCCATTCTCACATGGTGTTCCCTGACCATACCCATCACCTCATTCAGGATATCTCCAATCTTCATATTTCCCAATGCGAGGGTGCGAGACTTGACACCGAGAACCAGGTGTTGCATCTTCAAGGCGAATATCTCTGCCTCAAGCACAGCATCTGGCTGTCTGCAACGTTCACACATAAGATGCCCTGCCTTGTATCCATCGAATTCCGCAACTGCTTTGAAGAGGTCGAGGAAATTACGGCGATTCGTTGCATTAAGCTCTGTAACCAGACCAGTATCGATGAAGATTAATTGAGGACGGAAACCTTCATTGTCAATTTTCTGCAGCTCAGCCTCCCAGGCCTGAAGATTTGTCTTGTGTCTGTATGGTCGAAGTCTAGCAAGAACTTGTTCAGTGACATCAGGCTGATCCAATGGGTCCTCCTCCTTGTGTCGACTGAAAGGATTGCGTGGCTTCTCAGACTGATAGAAGCGTACCATTATGTTTCCCGGATGCAGATCTGCATGTACAAAGTTATCAATAAGAAGCATTCGTAGGAAAGCATCAAGTCCTTCATCTGCTATCTCCTGCTGAAAGACACCGCCGCCATTTTCCATGAAGTCGGACAGAGGAATTCCTTGAGCAAATTCCTCTACGAGCACTTGACGAGTAGTGAAGTCAGTGTATGGGTATGGGAACCATGCAGTTGTTCTTGGTTTGAAGTTTTTTCTGAAGATGCTGAGATTGGCCGCTTCGATTCGGAGATCAAGTTGTAACCTCATCATCTCCCCAAATTGGGCCACTTCATCTGGTAATGACAACCATTCCATTGTGGGGATGGCATTTAATATGGAAGCGAAGGCACCCATAATCTTCAGGTCTCGACGCACCATCCTCTCTACTCCTGGATGAAGTACCTTGATAGCCACATAGCTCGAAGGGACTCGCAGAGGAGTGCTCTTGATGACGGCATCCACGTTCTTGCGTACATTCCTTACCAATGTCTCATGGTCTGGAGGCAGATCGGCATCCCCTGGTGCCGTAAGATTTGGCTTGAGCTTCGCCTTGTACACCTGCGCAATTGCTCCTACGCCCAAAGGCTTCTCATTGAATTCCTCGAATATCTCATCAATCTCCCGACCATCGAAAGCTCGTCTAATAATCCGTTTAGTTTCATGAAGAGAATGTGCTGGTGCATTCGAATGGAGTTGAGACATGATCTCGCACATCTCAGTGGGAAAGATATCGGATCGAGAGGCAGCCCATTGGCCCAACTATTTTTCATCAGCGCTTGTACAGTATATTCTATCATTCTACTAACCTTGATAAAGGCAGGACCAGCACGCTCCATCGATTTCACCAGAAAATTGTACCACCATAAAGTTCCAGATCTCTCATTGTCGCGCTTCTCATCCCGTCGACCTATCCATATCGCTGGCACCGAAACGATGACTGGTACAAAGATAAAAACCAAATGAAGAAAGCGTACTCCTGTACAAAAGGGCTCCCACAAATATAGATCTAGAAATAATATAACATTATGTCTCGCTCTAGAAATTCCATGATCGTCGTCGGATAGTTTCTTTGCGATTTCATCTCTTGAAGCTTCTAACATGCGACCTTCTGCAGTCTGTTCCGTTCCATCATTATCTTTCTCTGAGAGCTGTACAAATATAGCTGGAGTAAGACCCAGTCCCGCTAGTATTAATCCCTTTCTTTTAGGCGGGGCCTGGAACCCCTTCCATTGTCCATAACTTCGTCGGGAGATTCGTTGAAGTTGTTGTATGGTGGTGGACGGTCTAAGTCGGACATTCTGACGGAGACAGAGACGTCCTAGATTGAGGACGGTCCTCATGTTTCGTATAGCTTCCAACTGGCGATATACTCGAGTCTACCGTGTATCCATGACGGGGGGATTGAGAACACAAGGTTGCGTGAGATGCTGTCCCGCGTTCGGCCGGCCATGGAATCGTCAACACCAAAAGCCTGTGACGTCAGGCATCTAGAATCCCGTACCTGAGGCGAGAATACATTAATTATGGGCTTGGTGAATAATAAAAACCAAGAGGATCTACATCAAAATAATGAAGATGACAATTCATCATGGCTTTGAAGTCATGCAACAAATGCAATTGAATTGAATTTTAAAGCCGCATTGGAATTGAGACTATTTCAAATTAGGACTTGAGTTGTACTATCGCTCAATATGAAGGTCAATTCACCCTTTTTATCCATTGCACCATAGATATTCCAGGGCGGTACGATCGGGCAAATCCGGCAGAATTTCTTAGGTTTCTTTTGCACCATGATTACTTCTCCCAATTGCCCCCCCAAAACCCATCAAACTCTCACGACTTTACGGCCTCCTAAGAATTTCCCTTTAAACATTTTCATCACCACGAAATCTATTCATCATGGGATGGTTCTGGGCTGACTCCGAGGCGCCATCTCGTCCTCACCCTCTTCCACACGACAAGAATGCCGTGCCGCCTCCAGGATGCCCAATGCATCAGCAGTCCGCAACAGCCATGAAGCCAAAGCCACCTCCAATGTCGTCGGAATCATGTCCATACGTGCCACCGGCAGCAGCGGCACCCAAAGAAGCCAGCAGCGAATCATCAGGCTTTCTGTCGAAAATCAATCCGCTCAATTACATGTTCAGCGACCTCTCCCAATCGCCGGCCGAAAACCAGACTTTCGCCCTCCCCACCGAGCGCGAACCTAGCACAATCCCAAAGGGCGAGGGCGGCAACTGGGAATACCCTTCTCCACAGCAGATGTACAATGCGCTTCTGAGGAAGGGATACGAAGACACGGATCCCACCGCAGTGGAGGCGATGGTATCAGTGCACAACTTCCTGAACGAGGGAGCATGGGCGGAGGTAAGAAAATCCCCCCAGCGGCAATAGCAATAGCAATAGCAACAGCAACCGCAAAAATAGCAGTAGATTGCAATAGCCGTAGCAGATCGGCAAGATAAGGACGCGACGCTGACATTGCATAGGTGACGGAGTGGGAGCGACGATTCGCGCGCGGACTCCGCAGCGGGTGGGAGATGTGCAAACGCGGTGAGGCAGGATCCATGGCGAGTGCGTCACTTGGGGCGAACGTAGACGAGGTGCCGCAACCCAAACTCCTGCGCTTCCAGGGCCGGCCGAAGGAGATGACGCCCAAGGCGGCCATGTGGCAGATGATGGGAATGCTCAGCGAGAAGTTCAAGACGGAGCCGCCGTTCGATCGCCACGACTGGTATGTGCAGCGCGAGTACAACGGCCGCCAGGAGCAGATTAGATATGTTATTGACTATTATGATGCTGGGGAGGAGGATGGCGAGCCTGTTTTCCATCTTGATGTTAGACCTGCTATTGATAGCCCGAAGTTGGCTGTTGAGAGATTGATGAGGTGGAGTGGTGATGTTTGGTACAGAGCTTCGGGAGCGGCATTGAATGAGAAGTGAGGATGAGAACCGAGAATGCAAAGTACGTGTATGAATGATATTTGGGAGTTCTGTGTCGGGAGTTCTAGCGGGTTGGATCGGAAGTAAATGCAGGGTTATCAAAGAGAGTTTTCCTGTTCACAAACTTCTTGGTTGTTCTTATCACTCCACTATTATCTATATATATGTCAAAAGTATATAAAACGTCATGCTTTTTTGTTCGTCACAATATCACATGACATATAAATTCCAAAAGTGAAGTAAGTCTTCATGATATATATTGAATATGTAATCCATTTAAAACAAAATCCAAAGATCCGGTCCCAAGATCTAATTATAGTCTATTCCAACGCCTCATCAATTCATCATCATACATATATGGCTGGGTATCATATGCGCTAAAACAATTTATGTCATCCTCTCTCTGTCGGTCCCATGCCTGCTCCCATGCTCCGATCCTTGGCTTCTTCAATGCAGATTACACTTTGCCCAAGCGAGTCCAACGTCGCCAGAACGATGGCTTCTTGGCCTTCTCCGTACGCTTCTCCTCGGGTGCACTCAGGCTGAGCCTGTACCTCCGTACGCTCCCGGCATCCGAATCGTTATCATCGGTGTGGAAACCCATTCGTCTCTGCTCCTTGGGCACCATACAGTCCGGCACCATCTTGCTGAGAAGTCCGCGCACCCCCTTGCTCGCCGCATCGATTGCGGCATACTCCAGGCGTCGAGTCTCTTCTGATGTCCAGTAATGAATAGTTGCTGGTGGTGGTGTGCGTGCCGGGGGTGGAAGCTCAGATTCCTCAGGTTCAAGTGAAGGAAAGGTGTAGTATTGGTGGGATGTGCTGTAACGGGGAGATGTGTTGTTGGCACCGCTCACTACGGCTGGTGATGATCTTGATGCCCGCTTTGGTGTGGGGCGGCTCCTGCGGCTCGATGATCTCCTTGATAGATTTGGTCTGTTGACTGAGGACATTGAGGTTCTTGACTCATATCCACTATCTTGTCTTTCCATATTGGCTGCCTCCGGTCTGGGGAGTTTGGATACCGGTGTGCTTGGAGCCTGTAATTGTAATGGGAATCGTGCTTGTCTGGGAGAAGTTCCTGTAGAATATCGGGTTGGAGAAGGAGGCTGAGTGGATCGGAGGGTCTTGGGTGTAGTTGACATCTCCAATGAATTATCGGCACGTGCCGTATGATATGTGGTGGAGGAATTCATGGATGCAAAAGATTTTGGACGCCATGATGAAGGGATACTTTGTCTATCCTTTGGTGCCATGGTGATTATTTTGGTGTGAGGTGATAAGCTGATAGAAGCGTTTTGGTGGTCGTGATCGTGATAATGGATTATGTAGTGGGGGGTTCGTAACAATTGTCGTGAATATAATATACCCCTCCAAAAAAATAAAAATCCTTCCCCAACTTCGAAATAGACAAATATCGTTGGGAATATGGTATTTAAGAGAAGTCGATCTTTTCACAGTCGAGTTCCAATTGGGTCGTTATCTCTTCAATCTCTATCCACTCCGGCAGTGAGGCCTTCCACCAAAAGTCTCCACTCTCAACTTTCTTTCTTGGAAGATGGGGACGTGCGTGAATAATCGGTGGTGAATGGGATGATCGGGTTTATTGCTTGATGAGCTTGGTTGTAGTAGTATTGACGGAATAAATCTCTTCTGGCAGAGACATCAACTATTCCCAAAGTACGAAACGTGCAATCTTGAAGATAGTGAGTTGGCTATGAAGTGTTGTATTCAAGTACCCACTCGATGCAGCGTAGGATGAGATAGGATGGGCGATGTGCTGTGCCTGTGGCGGTCTAAGTGTAGAGCTATGACTGGGTGAGATGGGATAGCTCCGGTAAGTTTTTTGTTGATAGGTGATGATGCTCGGCAGTATTATTCCGCGAAAGGGAAAGGATTAATGAACAGGAAGAGGCTTAAGAATGAATCAACGAATGAAGTCTTTCTGGTGGGTGAAGAGTGAAGTGGAAATTGAAGGGAGGAGGATCAATGGCGGAGATGTGTGTATATATGTTGGGCACTTTTACGTTGTCGGTTTCTGATGTGATTTCACAGCTTCAGGTAACTTTGGGACTTTTTGGCGGAGAAGACCCTGTTGAGTATGGGCTGGATTTGGGAATGCTTGTTCGTGGGCGTTTTTTTTTTCTCTTTGCTCAAACGTAGTGGAGGTAAATAGAAGACTCCGTGGATAGATTTGGCCTGACACGGCTGATTCGAGAGTGGTTTGACTCGATCTGAAGGTGCTTCACTGTACTATGCGAACCTTTTTTGGGAGATGCTTGTCGAATGCTTGCACCATCCATATGAATTTGGGTGGGTTTTGTATGGGTTTGTAAGGACTTGGATGGGGATCAATGGGTTCGTATGGTGTTGGTTTCTCGACTCCTGCCTGGGTCTGGCTCTGGCTTTGGCTTTGGCTTTGGCTTTGGCTCCTCTGGCTCTGGCTTCTCTGCGGGCGAGTTGCGGCTGCGCGCTGGTGCTGGTGCGGGTGCTGGTGCTGGGAGCTGGGAGCTGGTTTGCCGGTGGGTTGAGTTGGAGTGTACAATGCGAGAGATGTATGGGGCCCTTTGTCGAGCCCTGTCTGCCAATTGACGCTGTTGTTGGAAGGGCTTTCAGTGGATGGCCTCACCAGGCTCAATACACGCTTAGTGGGTGCTTGACCGCCAACACAGCGCCAAAGCTTTCTCGTCGTACTTGTTCAAAACAAGGATTCTGGAGTGTTCGGGATGGGGAGGATATCCCGACTCAGCTGGATGGTACTTTAAAGTGTGGATCACGATAAATATGGACAAATGATGTTTGGTGCTTTTTGCGGGTGCACTAGACGGATGCTCGATGGCTGCTCTTATGGCTGCTCTATGGCTGAGAGTGAGTGGTGAAGTCAAGAGTGATGCTCGCACAAACGAAGATCGTACGGAGAAAAAGAGAGTGAATAATGAATGGATGGAGGGGTAGATGAATGAATAATGAACAATGAATAATATTGATGTCGCGAAGAGAAGTGGAAGTCGAGAAAAGGCAAATGATCACGGTCTGGACGCTGAGTTGAGTTGAGGTGAGGTGAGTTACCGAATAAGTGGCAAACCTTCACGACTCATGCACAGCAACCGCCAGTACCGTAGCAAATCTATTGGGAGTTGTACAGAGTGACAGAGTGACGGAGTAGACAAAGACACAATAAATGTGGGTATCATTACCTTATTTGTATACGTAGGAGTGATGCGCGCGTGTAGTGAGGGTGATTTTATTTTATTTTTATTTTATTCTCTTTCTATTTCCATAACCATTTCCACCTCCATATCCGTTTCGTTTCAACCTTTTACATGTGAATGAGAATTATACTCGGCGGTTGTATCATGTGCCTAGGCATGTATGTCTGTGGTGTAGCTGTGGTGTAGCTGTGGTGCTAGGTATGATGTATACGTAGTATGTATATGCATGAAGTTGGGTATGTACACAGTTTTTTACCTAGGCATCTTGGCATATCCATCTGTCTGCCAATAAAAGAGGTAAAGTAAAGTAAATGAATAATAAACAAGACAAAAATAAAATAATTTCCGTAAAAATACTCATGAATAATTCATAAATTCGAAATCCTATACAAACCAAAGCCATGTCGCGTGTCGTCTGGTGTATACTGTACATACAATGTAATAATAATAACAATACAAGATGTGGAGTGGGCACATACCCAGATCCATAACTGAGCGTGTGAGAGACGAGTATTCTCTGGTGCGGGTGATCCTGTCTTTGTCTCATCTTGTCTTGTCATCCAATGCATCCCTTCAAACTCTGTACACGTCGTGGCATATGGAGTACAGAGTTACGAGCAAGGTAGCATCGCATCAAACACCAAGAGGATTGACATATGAAAGAAGCATTTACACCTTGGCCTACATACTTACATGTGCGTATGTGTGTGTATGTGGTGTATGTATGTGTAAGTGTGTATGTATGTATGTATGCGTCTCTGCGTCCAGAGTATGCATGTGTGTCTAAAGAGTACTCACCTGCTCTCATGCATTCGATGCACGAATAACAACAGTCCACTTTCAAACTCCTCAACTCCTCAACACCTCAACTCACATACGCCCGCCCCATCTTCATTCTCCATCTTTCAATAACAGACGACACGGCCGTTGACAGTCCAGCCATCAGCCATCATGCACCAGGTGCAGTGTCCTGCCGACTGACTACAAACCGCTCTGTGCTCCAAAGATATTCAGACTCCGACTGAGACTCGCATTCTGAACCAAGGGGAAATCATTGTCGTCCTCTCTCAGACATTAGGACGAGAGTCATCAGTGGATTTTCTAATGCCAGTCATCTTCCCTCATGACCATTTGCTGAAACCGCATCAAACGCCGGAGAGGCCTGAAGGTTTTTGACATTAATGAGAGGGGGAGAGATGAAGAGAATTTCAATCATCGGCTTTGTATTCTCATCCGTGCCTTGTTGATGTTCTACTATGTACATACATACACACGTACATACATGTATTATTCCGTCTGTTCTCCGAGTTGACCATCTCCTTGATCCAGGGTCCTTAATCCTACCCTTCCTACTACTCCTACCCTCAGACTTTTATTCATCCTCGGCTTTTGAACGGCATGGCATGTGCGTATTGACATAAAAAACATATGTATTTACATACTGTAGTACATCTATCTACTCTTATTTTCTATCTCTTTCATATGAACTACTGAATGGAGTGTTTGGTAATCAATGCCAAGTCGGATATAGGATTCCACAGCTGAAGCATCTGACATACTCTACTGTGCTGTACTGTAACTGTACTTTAATTGTAAATGTAACTGTAACCTACCCTTCAACTCACCCGTCGTTACATTATGATATTACCATATTCTTCCTTCGCCTTACTACGTACAACCTCATGCATTCCTCTCCTCTCATGCTCTTTCACTCACTCACTCTCTACCCTTTCCTCCTCCTCCTCCTCCTCCTCCTCCTCCTTCCCCCGTGCTTCTCGCCACCTCCACGCCTGTTTCGTCAAATCGTCATCCTATCCCATGTCTGTTCCCCATCGTCTACCACCTACATCCTATCCTCACATCCTCACACCCTTCTACCGAGTTCCTTTGCCTCCACATTATGCACCACACGAACCTACCTGAATCCACCAACATTGTTCCGATATCGTGATCTTCAAAAACATCATCACCCACTCATCCACTATTGTTACTCTTCATCCCCTGACTCTCGTTCCCCTTCTCTCAAGCCTTCCACCCACTCTCCCCTACCCTCTCCCCCCTCCTTCATCCACTCCTTCTAGAAATCCCCCCACCAATCTGCTTCCATCACGATTCTCATCAAGATCGCCAACCGACCACTCAAAGAACACACCGCCTCCACCAAACTCCAATCAGATTGACTCCTCACCCATTGGCTCGGGGACACTCGCCAGCTGCTTTCCGCCCCACGTGCAGCCCCAAGACACAGACATACGAGGCGGGCCGACGCGTGAATAGTACGAGGAACCTCACAGAACAACTCTGCAAATGGCGTAAGCGGTGTAAGAGGTGTGGTGATGTGTAGTGTTTCTGAATCAGGGCGGCTCGTCACAATCTGCCACTGTCATTGTCACTGTCACTGTGTACGACGCTCGCTACCGTACATTTCCCCCCAGCGAGCGTCCAAGTCCTTCCATGAGGGGGGAAAACCACGGGGAGAAACTGCCATGATGGAGTGATTTATTGCGACATGTCGATTTACATGGGAGGGGACTTCAACGGCAATGCAGTCACTTTACTTGGAAGGAGGGGAATGTGTGGGTTTCTAGAACGCAGCACGATGGAGTCGAGAAGCATTCCGGATGGAGTACTAGGCATCTCGATGGAGTTCAAAGCACCTCGATGGAGTTTATTATGCGCCTTTGATGCAATGAAGAGGCGTGTTGATGATGTGTAAGAGGAGGTGAGCAATATTAGAGTGCGCATCCACAAATCTTGTGCGCTTTTATACCATTGTTGGGGAATCGCCTTGCGTGTATGACGGTGAGGACTAGATTCGATATTCTCGAAATGTACGAAGACGCCGCCGCATGTTCAAGCTAGCATCAGCATCATTCAACAGTTTCATCGTTATTCTTCTCAACTCCTAGTTATACTATTATCATGTCGTCGTGTAAGGTAACTTTGTTCTGTGAATTTCTAAATTTCTAACTTTAAGATTGATGATTTAAAGTACCCGTACGACAATGAATTGGCTTTCTCCAGTTCAAGGGTTGTCTTGCTTTTTCAGATAATCATAATCAGGATATCCACGTCAAACTTACCGGAGGAAGTCTAAGAGTCAGAGTATCAGACGATACCAAAAAAAAGTTTAACTTTTCGAAGCACTCCGCCGCCAGAGAACTCAACTGTATTTGGACAGCCACAGCAATACTCACGAGAGTGCGGCAATTAAGTGAATATCCACTCCTGCTCATAAAAGGTCCGGCTAACGAAAAGTATAGCAATGAGATGAGAGGACAGGATAATTTTTGTTACTGAGATTGGAAAAAATATATACCATACGTCTACAGAATTAAGGATTAACTAATACTATAAGCATTCAAGCATGACATCGTTAGCCATTCGTACAAAAACATCCCATCATTATCCCAAACGAAGAGGTATATTCCATCCTTTTACCAAGCATCAAAACCAGCAAGCGATCAACATGTCCATATCAACCTCCGCCTTCTTCCTCGTCCGTTCATTATCGCCGCCACCCCAATCCGCACAACAAGCTTCGTCCTCATCGACGATCCCACAATCTTCCCACCCCCAACTCACCTCCCCTCCAAGTTTCCCGACTGATTCCCAGTGCCATTTATAAAACTGACGCCCTCCCCAACCGGTCTACCGCCCCCAGTATATCTCCACAATCTGCTGAGCTGTCTGACGCTGAGGCCCTCACACTCTCGCGCGCTGCCTCTGGCCTGGCCAACAGCATCGACGCCAAAGCCAGCACCACTTCCCCAGCTAGCCCGCTTCTCCTCCTTGCTCATTTTCGGGCTCTGGCCCGGCGAGCCAGCGCGCAGAGCCGTGACAGGCATTGCCACCCCTTGCGCCGTGAACTCCCTCTTCTCTGCAGTCGACATATCCACCGACACTATGTGGTCCAGCAAGTGCGCCGTGTGACTCGCCGTGCTGCCCATCGGGAACAGAGCCGCCAGATAGTGCCCTTCCATGAGAAATCCCGCGCCGCCGTCGCTCTTGATGTCCTGCAGCACAAACACTCGCCCGCTGAATCGGTTGTCTAGCACCGACTTTACGTTGTGTAGAATCCCCCACCGTGCAAATATGTCGTTGCTTGATGCGTAGTGCTCGATGTGTGGAATCACCTTTTCTAGGTCTTCTGTTCGGTGGCCTCTTGAAGCGAGTGTTGCCTTGACGGGCGACACGATGCTGCCATCGCTGCGGGTAAAGGCTGTGTTGTGGTTGTTGTTGAATGGACTGTCTAGCAATTTGCATGGATTGCTGAGATGGCTGGCTGCTGAGCCGAATGTATAAATCTCGAGCTTTTGGAGGAGATCGACTGGGAGATCAGCGTGTAGGCGATCGAGAACTTGAGATGTCACTGCACTACCGGTATTGTGGGATATGAGAATTACTTTGTGGATGGAAGTGGTGAGTAGAGCATCCCGAGTCTCAGAGTAGAGTGTTGCTGATGTTGGTGTGGTGTACGTCAAAGATCGCTGGATAATACTGCTCAAGAGATCCAAAACGAATCCATGTGTGCGGAGATGTACCCCAGTTACCTGTCGCCCAAAGCAATTTGAGAGGCGATTACATTGTTGCTTGAGGGAACGATTGCTAAACATGGTTAGATATCTTCGAAAATGCTGGGATAATATAATTCTTACCTGGTCATCATCCCGTTGATAAACAACCACTTCTCGTCCATAAACTCTTCCGACATCACCATCCGGGTATCACTCCTCACAACTCTCTCCCCATTACATCCCCAGCTCAAGACTGCCACAATCCCCCAAAAGACGGTCAACATAGCAACAAATCCTGCACCGGGCAATATGAGAAATGCAGGAACCATGATTACTGCCATACCAATCTCTAACACCGCCAGAGTAATCTGCAACATTGTCTCCCACAAGTTCGCCCTCTGTAAAAGACTGTTCCATGTTGGTTTATAAGCCATTAACATTTTAGGTAAGCAATCCATACTCCTAACCAAAACGCCAACATCCCCCAAGAACAACCTTAACGGAGCCTGCCTGAATTGAGACGGCGAGGTCCCCGCAAGGCCATCTACCTGCGCCGGTATGAATGAGACTTTAGCCTGGGGGATAGGTTTCTTGTTTCTGAAGATATCGTCCGCATGACCGGCAGGGCGTATGCTGTCGAAACTACTTGATCGGGACAGCCAAGGCATCTTGAAAGTCGACGGAAGTATATCCAAGCCCCCGAAGAAAAGCGCAAGATTGATGGGCGCATGCAGGGATTGAATGCTACATATAGCCTCGCAAAGATTGTGCGACACCGTCCAAGTCGCTGTTTTGGCTTAGGTCCAGATTTCAAGATTGCACATTCCAAGCTTATGAGGACTTGTTTACTCCAAACATGTCGCCTTGCGCGCTGATGGGTCGCTTCTGGATATCATCGGATTATTCATCGGCCTGAGCAACTGATTGAATGCCACTAAACAATTTGGCGGTTCTGGATCGTTCAGATTCTGCAGATGATTCAGCCTCCTTCAATAATTCGGGAGCTTGAAAGTATTCGCCGACGTTTATATGGGAAGTTGTAAATATAAGACGCCTAGATGTCCAGCCAGCCAAGAATAATCCAGCTCAGCTTAATCCGTCGGCTCATTGTATCACATCAGTACACATATACGTGGGGTGCGAGGAATGCGTTAGATTATTCTTCATACTTCCCCGTATTTCATTTCTGCTGAGCTGGGCAGGATTCCACTGTGTAATACATGCTATTTCGAACTACCATATGACTTGCCTACCACTTGAAATCTTCCACGCATGTCCAGGTTAGGCCATCAATCTTACCAGCAACATCTACTGCAATGTTGCTTTCACATAGCTGAATACATGGCAAGCTTCCCTTGCCCATTCTCATGATTCTCTCCCACTTCGCACCCTGTAAGCACCAGATCAGTACACGATACTTCACATCTTCCACATCCAGCCGTGGCAACAACAATAATTTGAACTCACCTTCAACCGGTACCTCTCCACAGTAACACCCTTATCATCCCTCACAATCCCTTCCATCCACTCGCCAATCCGAATGACCATTCCCTTTTCCCCCTCAAGCACCCATACAATAGATCTCTTCTCAGCATTCCCCATCTCCAAATCCCTCCACAGCTCCTCATACTCCGTGACTTCCCCGGTCCCCGGTCTAGGCATGGCTCCCTTCTCAAGCACATCACCGTCCTCTAACGGCCACATATCACCCTCATCCCTGACCTCATCCGTCGTCTTCGAATCAACCCAATGCGTCCACACAGTATGAGCGGGCCTATCGCCCTCAGCCGGCGTATTCTTTGCCTGGCCCGCAAATCCCCATTCTAATCTATCCAATGCATCTTCATCAGGCAACTCCGGCTGCGAGGCCGAAGTAGGTTTGTAGACGCGTAAATCTACGAATTTGCCAGTGGCCGACGTGAGGACGAGGGTGCTGAGTCGTCAGCCGCAGCCCGTTTGAACAACACAGCTCGGAACATCGTATACCAATCATACGAGCATCCGACTGGGGGGATTTTACGTGGGGGACATTGGCAAAAATTATTGGGCGGTTTGGAACCGACATACCTGGTGTCTTCTTTGGCTTGTTCGTCCTTTTATTTGTCAGCTGTTGGGATGCGGGAATGTGTGAGGCAAGGGACATACTGCCCAGCGAATGTGCTTTCTGATTGATATGAATGGCACCCCCGACATTATTAAGAAGGGATGTTTATTTCCGGCTGAGGAATGCAAGTTGTCGTGTTAGGTCTGCTGTGTTTGTTTTGTATATGATGGACAAGTAAGTTGGGTGAGGTGAAGCAATAAGTTGAAGTGAAGTGAAGGAGGAGAGGTGGGGGTTCTTATCGGCTTATCGTATAAGTACTGACTTTCATGACAACATAAAGTCAGTCATGAATGAAGTTGAAAAGATTGTAGGAAGAAAATCTAATTATTGTAGCAATATTTACAGTTGAACTCTAACTATTGCGCCAGTTGTGGTGTATTCCACTCTGAAAATGCCGCCCAAACGCCAATCTCAGATCCCAAGCCATGCCCCATGACATACCCATATTTACTTAACTCAGGTGCTATCGCTCAAAATCCTTGCAACCAATACATAGGTAAAAATCAACGCGCCAGCAATAATCAACTTGTTCTGTCTCAGCCAGCTCTGTCCTGCATCTCTCGCGACCTGACCACCCTCAACAACAGCTCCTATGGGTCCAGCACTGCCACTTGGTCTTCTCAGCGCCGCAGTAGGGCCACATGCAGCTACAGCTGGCTGGTTCTTTTGGGTTCCAGTATTGAGGTCAATGTCATTCTCCTTCATCCAAGCCATGTTTTGTGCATGCAATTCTGGCCATTCTTGTTGGAATTTCTTGCCACCATCTCCAACCTTAATATTGCCCTTCGAAGCTGCGTTGTTGACGGAACCATTTCCCGTGCTGTTCCACCATATTGATCTTGCAGCAAACCACTTTCGCTCCGCATCTGTAGCCCCTACACTTCCCGTAGTACTATCTTCGGAAGTCATGAACGAGAGGAGACCGATCAAAATTGTACTGACTTCCCAGGCAGGGTTGAAGGATTTGGGGTGAAAATCGGAAATAGAGAGGCAGAGTCTTGTAGACGGTTGGAATCGGCCAGATGGGGTGTGCATTCGAATAGCGGGAGGAGCGAATGGGTAATCGGGTGGGAATATGAGCGTCCCCCAGTATTGGCCATTGTGATATGGAGTCTTCTCAGGGCCGGTGATTATGTAGTGCCATCTACCTCAATGTTAGCCTCGTACAGTCCACCAGAGTGGTAGTAATGGGAGCATACTCGAGGATGTTATGTTCGGAGGGGTGGGCAACAATGTAAGGCGGTGGATTTTCCTGGATTGTCTTGTATTCGCGAGTAAGCTGAAGCGGATGTTAGCAGGCACTTCTAAAAGTTTCTGAGAAAAACGGCGAGCATCGTACCCTCTTGGTGGCAGCCTTTGTCGCCATATCTAATTCTATCGGTGTATGCGCAGAGTTGGAGACTGGGGAACGTCGAAGAAGGAGTTGGCTGAAACCGTGCGGTTGTATGTAACAGTGGAGATGGGTCAAACGAGTGAGGGATTGCGGTAGTGAGATGATGTGAGCTGCGCCTTATCTTCCCTCAAGTCGCATGCAATCTTGCGCGATATTCAGGTGGGGGTCGTGGGCTCAACGAAGAATAGAAAGGTTGATATGTGTACGCAGTACGCAGTATGTTAATGAACAGAAATCCGCAGTACCTTAATGAACAGAACAGGAATCCGAGGTTGTACTCTCGGTGCCTTGTGGACTGGAAGTCTGGGCGGCGAAAGGCAAAAGAGGGACGTCGCAACGTCACCCTCAGTCATCGGTTCCTATCTGCGCAGTGTCCGGTAGCGTCGGGTAATCTCGGCCGGCAATTTATTCTTATGGCAAAACCATTGACGGCTCCCGATCGTGATCCGGTCCGGGCAGAGAAAAAGATCTCAGCACGTGAAATATATTAACTTGGTCCAATCAAATTCCACCTTTCCGTTGATTATCTAATAATCAAACGTTCAACGCCCTGACCTTTTCCCGTACCCGAAGCACTGGTGTACCGAGAAGTTCCGCTCTACGCGTGCTGTGTACACCCAAATAGCTGCTATTTGAGGAATCTAGACATGCGACAGTGCCAAAAACATCCGTTCACCTTTTTTAATACAGCATAGCAGACATGGCATCCGCTTTGGAGGACGGAGATGATGTATGCTACCCCTTCACAATGACATGGATTCACCACTAATTGATAAACCCCAGATCTTCGAAAGTCTGCAGCGAAAGATGGATCCACAATCCGTCGAGGAACGCGAGAGAGTGTTGCTCGAGCGTCTTCGCGCAGATCAACTCAGAGCTCAACAACGACTCGCAGAACTGGTATGACGAGTACAACCTTTCTATTCGGCCAGATCAGTCGCTGATTACCTTTTCAGATTGGCTCAAATTCGACCCTACCCGTTACAATTGGCTCAATCAAGATCATCGGAGCTACAAACACGAGAAAGAGTTTCCTCGACAGGCTATTTGGACCTCTACTGGGTCAAAACGACAAGCAATGGACACTTCAAGAAGCTCTCCGTGCAGTTTCTGCAGAGGCAAACAAATTACGAAAGTTTGGTATGAATTGAGAATGCTTTCCCATGATAAAGTCACTAATGAATATAGATATCTACCACGAACCACTTTCGATGTTTGTTGACAAGCCTGATCCCTCCGATCCTTCGAGCAGTCCATCTGATATTGCTATTTACCTCTCAGTTCGTGAAAAGTCTCGTCTTCTCCTGAAGACTGGTACAGATTTGGGAAATGCAGAAGGTTCAGCATATGGTAATCTTTTATGGCGCAATATCTTTGGTGGAGGAGAATCTTTAAATTTCAATGCTTCCACTGGCACGCGCACACGCTCAGCCTACCACGCAATTTTCGATACTCCAGTTTTGAGCGACCCTGATAAGCGAATCGCAATCGACGCATTATCAAGCTCTACCTCCAAGTCTTGGGCCAGCCACGAAGAAGTCCTCAAGGGTGCTGGGATCAAGTACAGCTGGGTACTTCCTGGAGGCTCATCGCATCAAGTCGGATATACTGGTGTATGGCGTCAAATTACTGGTCTAGCAAGCAATGCGTCACCAAGTGTGCGTAACGACGCAGGAGATAGTGTCAAGAGCAGTATAGCCCACACCTGGCTCAAGGATGTCAGGGACAACCCATTACTTCCTTCTTCCGGATATTACATGAAGACAGTCAGCGAAATTGCAGGCTGGGGACCACTGCAAGGTGATGTGGCATTCTGGAAATCTGAGGCCGAAACATCTGGTGCCATTTCCATTCCAGTACCTGGAGTTCAAGGAGACTCGGGTGTGACTATGTCAGCAGGACTGAGAGGAGGTATGATTTACCCTCTTCCACTTGGATTGGGCTCAAAGTCTCAACCTACCCGATTGAATGATCGTTTCCAACTTGGTGGCCCTACGGATGTTCGTGGTTTCCGCATCTCGGGTCTTGGGCCTCGGGATGGCCCAGATGCTATCGGCGGTGATATCTATTGTGCTGGAAGTTTGAACCTTCTTCTCCCTGTACCGAGAGTTGGTAAAGACTCTCCTCTGCGCTTCCAAATCTTCGCAAATGGTGGAAGGTTACTTGCACTGAAAGATGGAGGTGATCAGGGAGGTATGGGAGGTAGTCAAGTGAGCAAGAGTGTCTACGGCACTATGGCAGAATTGGCAAATGGTCTTCCAAGCATCGCGGCTGGCTGTGGGTTGGTCTATGCGCATCCAGTTGCTCGGTTCGAACTCAACTTTAGCTTGCCGCTTGTGTTGAGGAGAGGAGAGGAGGGAAGGAAGGGTCTGCAGTTCGGTGTGGGGATTAACTTTCTGTGATCTCGGCTCAGTTCCGGAGTGAATAAAAGTTGATGGCGCGCGTCTTCGACGACTACCATAAGTAGAGGTGGGGAGATGAATGGATGAGTGTATGATAAGTCTAGAAGCATAATAAATGAATATCCTATGTACCATCTTAGACGCTGGCTTGCAATTCTTGAAGTAACCTTCACTCCGGATAAATCATCATAAAGTACCGCGTAGTTACACATTAGCTTACAGTCCTCTAAGTGGTTTCTGAATATGGTCTGATATCGCGAAGAACAAATTAAACTCATATACGCCGCGTGGGCTTGTATGCGGTTTATAATCTTCAAAGTGGCTTTCGGATTTGTCCAATATTTCAAGTACAAATTAGCTCCTATACCGTGTCGACTTGCACACTGGCTTGCACTTCTCGGAGTAGCTTTCAGTTCGGGTCCGATATTGCAAGAGCAAGTTAAACCCCAGTATATCCGCGTGAACTTGCATACTCGCTTCAATCCCTCGAAGTGGCTTTTTGGAAGTCCGAAAGTCCAGAGAGATGCTAGTGAAAATACCTGTCTAGCTAACATCAAAATGATAAGATTGGGTCGAGAGCTTTCCGTCAATACGGTTCAGATTGCGTTAGCAACCTTAATCAATGCGCAAGCCAAATATTTGGAGGCGGCTATACTTGCAGCTTCCCCTAAAAGAGAAGTTCACATTGTCTGAATATCAACTGTTTAACGCCTCATTGCGCTTCGGTCGGTGCCGGATGCGGTTGATGCGTCTACTTAAGCTACCCAAGACGCCGCACTCATCTCGAATTGGAATAATGTAGTCGTAATCGGAGCGAAGAGCACATAGAGGCCCACGTGAGCATCATTGGATTTGTAGTCCCCACGGTTTAGAGTCATTAGTACAGTAGATGGCTGGATTTTCTGAATACAAACTAAGAACGCCTTCAAGTACTTGAGCACTGGGTGTTCGGTGGCTGTCCCGGAGCGCGCGAGAGCCACAATTCTAGCACGACGCCTCCTCACATCGAATCCCCAAAGTGTCGCCATTTTTACAAACAATAAGAAACACTTATTCGTCATAATAAGTGCGAATACGGGTATTACTTGAGTATCCATAATCCAGTTACTAATCTCCATATGATTCATACAATCGGTGGATCGAACAATCGGAAGTTTGCCCGAGTTGTGGATTCCATCCACTTATGTAAGGTGTGGAGTCGACCCTGACTAGAAGGGCCTACGAATATGTTCAAAATCATCGTTCGCTGCGTATAGCTAGTTCCTCATAACAATCTTTGACCGAATATTAGACGGTGTTCCATGGAACATTCCTCCGACTCCCCGAGTCACATCTAAGATTTCCACGCATTTTCCAAGCGTGGGCCAAAAGAACCAATTCAGTTGTATGTTGTAATTAGATTTTATATAAGGAAACTCCCAATTAATAGGGGTAGGTGATGAATATCTGTGGGTCTATGTATGAATGCTATGCAATTCTGATTGATAGAGAGAGAAAAAAAAAAGGTTTCTGTGTTTTTAAGCAGTCTCCTGGGTATGGACCACTGTTTTTCTGATGCCACCTGTAGCCCATGCGTTGTCAGAGCGTACAAACTCCTCAGAGCTGCTATCGTTCATGATTTCGGTTTCGTCCAATTTCAATCCCTTAGTACTCTCTGAGCCCTTGCTGGCATTAACATATGTTGTCACCCCATTTTGGCTTTGAAGATCACCTCGCAACATGATGTTGTTGTTGACACCACCATCAGTAGTGCTCTTGAGATAACCACCCTTGCTTCCAGTCTGAGTCCATGGTCTGGTAGTACCCTTGTTGGAGCTGCCTTCGCTGTCGAAGAATTTAGGAGCAATAGCACGGAAAAGGGGGCGAAGAGTAGCGAGAGATGAGGCCATGATTCCAATACCGGTTTCACAAGATGACCAGATAGCGACGTCGGAGGTAGCGTAAAGGAAGTCTGAGACATCAGTCATGGTGTGGAGATATGGGATGCGGACAATTGTAGCTGTTGAAGCACTATTCGATATTGTTAATGATCCACCCCTATTCAAGTCTCAAGGGTTCAACTTACAAGATACCAACAGCCAAGACTCCAGCAACGGTGACCTTAGTCTTCTTCTTCATCTGGAGATTCCATACCAAGGCAATGGGGAGGAGTGCCAAAGACCAATCAGTCAAGCAGGCAATAGCAGAGTAGGCATAGAAGGCGTTGGCGGTAATAACAGCGTTCATGCACTTGCCCTCAGCAGGAGGGTGTGGTGCTTGACGGGTCCAGAAATAGGAGGTTGGTTGACATTGCAGAACGAAGAGAAGGAAGAAAGCAAATCCGTAGACCTCTGCAAGAGCGGTGATACCGTAGATGAACCATCTTTGCGTTCGGGTCACACAAAGACGAAGCAAGAACAAAGCAATGCTCATCTTGAGGGCCATGTTTGCAAGGACGAAGAACGGCTCACAGAACCACCAGAACTGTTGAAAATATCAGCAAGTTACTCTCTATAAACTGAAAATAAACCGACCTTCAAAGCTTTTGGGAGAGAGTATGGGTCAATTGTTGTTGTATGTTGACCAGTTCCATAGTGGACACCAGTGATAGAGCAGACACCATAAGAAATAAAGAGAACCTGAGATATGAGTTAATCACGCCACTCTTTTCAACAGCTTTTGGAGGTTCAAAATACCTGAGCGAAAACAGCAAACCAGTCATCGTAACCAAAACTCTTCATCAAAACGGTACGCGTATATACTCTCGCAAAGATAATGACTGTGGTGATACTGAGAAAGAAGTAGGCAACACCGGCCACCTGTGGGCCTCGGTTGACCTTGGAGACCATGACTGCGGCGGAAGACGCCCTCGAAAGGCGGTTAAGATTTTGTGAATTGAATTTGTATAGGTGCTGATTGTTCGGAGAAAGAATGTGATTTGGTCTGAAGATGTCCTATGTTAAACAATGAGGCGTCTATAAAAAATGTGTAATTGATCAAAAGGAAAGTATATATTCGCCAAAGTGTGGGGAGTTGTCAGGTTTTGAGAAATGGAGATGCAAGGGTTGCGTATTGACTAACGAACCCAGAGGTAGTTGGTAGTTTGGAAGGGTATGAGATTCCCCTGAAAGCCCGCACTGAACCTTGCACTCTTAGTAGACTGTAATTGACGTTTTATTTTCTCGGTATTTTTCTCTGGGAAGTCATTTCGAACAGGGTCTTATTAGTATTCTGGAGATGAGCAAGAATCCTGGGATTCGTACCAATGCCACATCGAAATCAGACCAATGGGGGCCAATACGCAATAGAAGATGATAAACAGTTACCCAGACCAATTCGGCTCTAGAATAAGAAGGGGCAGATGCTTTATTCTAGCTACTCTAATTTAGATCTTATCACCAGCTGGCCTCACAATACTTACTTGTACTTCCTTGCTATAGCACGAAACTTGTTAAGGAACTATGGTCGCCATCCGCCAACTTCTCGTCCTGTCTATCAAACCTCGTACTGTAGAGCAGAGTAGTGCCGTTCCTTAGTATGAGTAGTATCCTTTAGTATCACTAATGACGGGGTTGATAAGTAAATACGATTCCAACTTTCGTTTGGATATTATGCAATGAAGTTACTGGATGAACATGATAGCTGCCGCCATTATAGAATCAGCAAACTTCTAGACTAGATAGCTTAAGTAGTCACGGACTATGTTCTGACTAAAGAGTCACCATAGATGCTGAGATTTGGAATTTGGCATTCTTAGAGAATTGTCCGTGAGGAGGATATTTTCCGTATGGGAACAGCTCTGTATGGTTTGTACACTTGAAATGTGGGCCAAGGTTTTGATGCACTGACGCGCGACCTGCTGCTGTGAACGGCGACTTACCTCTCTCTTGGGTAATTGGGGTACGTGTGTGCCATAACCCTGAGCCAAATTTAGTGTGTATCGGGCACAGCAAAGTATAATGTAAATGTAATATGTTAACAGTACAAATTACGTACCTTGCAGAGTGAAGACATAAGACCCAAGCAATGATTAAGGGTCTCGTGTCGCTCAATTATTGCGTGTTATAATTCATTTGTGGACGCCATTGGAGATTATAGTCCTCGTGGGCCTCGAAATTAGAAGATCAAGGTACGAGGATATTCTTTGGTGGAATTGATCTAACCATATCACAAGCAGCATCATACACTCTTTCTGGCTTCAAAGAAAGTTGAGCAACTATGCAAGACGAGTGGAGACCATAAATTCTCCTCCCTCTCTCCCTCCCTCCCTTTGAACTTTTGACTTTTGAACTTTGACCCTAACCTCCGACCATTGACATGTCTCGTGTCCCTTGGGCCTCTACTGCGTAAGGTACTCTCTCGCTCGGAATCTCATGATGGGCCATCGGAACCTGGGATAACTAAAATGTCGCACCACCAGCACCACTCAGCAAATCAGAAATCCTGTGAATCTCCCCATAATAACAGGCGAAAGGATGAATACACTCGCGAGTAGAAGTGGGCATACCAACGCCCCTCTCCCCATTCCTCCAACGCTCATTCTACCGTAGCGTAATAGCGGACGGCACCGCGGACATGGAATAAATAGGCGGGATTGCATGTCCACTTCTGGTGTAAGTTGAGGTAATGGGCCACGGTCGACGTTGGGTTCATGTCAGGTCAGGCTCTTGTCAAGTTCGTCTCAGTATGATGAATCTGTGCAATTGCTCCATAATATTATATTAATCGGTACCAACAAAACTGGAAGAAAATGGGGAATGAAAACCCTTTTGAACCTCGAGCAGGGCAGTTCCATGTATTTTCAGAACTCCCTCAGGCCTTTTCCCAGGATCCGTACGGGACTTGTCCAAACCATCTCCCAATCCCCATGTCTTCCCGTGCTCCCCGTGAAGTACGACAGGTACGACAGGTACAACAGGCGTGCACGGTTTGCCTATGGCTTCTGATCCCCCTTGAATTCCTGTGTCCCAAGTATTTTTCTGGGTTACGATCGTCCATGCATACCCACTTCCGTACCTCCTAAGTTGCCGGAATGACCAGGGCCCGAGTGGCCGAGGGCCCAGCTTCAATGCATCGGCACTTTTTAGGTGAATGATGTGAGAGACTGATCAAACTAATACAAGTATGTGCTTGATGTACGATTCCAATAAACATCACCAGTGCCAGGTAAGTTTGATGGCTCTGATAGAGTTGAAAGATTCTGGATGGGTATTTGGCCCGCGCGGGAAGTCTATCAACTACACTTTACTCAGCAGCTCTACTACTTAGTCAGTAAAGTAGGAACATGCCACCACCACAACGACCTAGCTGTACATCTTCCTTATTGTACCGCAAGTATCTACCGTGACTCTTGTGTTAACTGGAGTCTTTTGTCTCCCGAATCACGGAGTCAGACCATGTTCATAATCTGCCATCAGTAGATCGCGATTCGCGCGGGCATTCCAAGGCAATCAGATGTACAGATCACGATTAGTGCGGGCCTCAAAGCCACTTTGTCCTGCCCATGCCCTTCCCTTGGCCTTCATGTCCGCGGGTAGCACCTACGGTGCAATACACTGGTAGTGCACACAGTAAAGAGCCGAATATTAACCCAATTCCTCGGGATTCCTCAGGCAAATACCGCATCAGGACGACAGGACCGATAAATGCCGGTATACCAAGCATTCCTGCGCAGGAACACTTTCAAGTGCATTAACACCTTGCTCCATTCATGCTCTCTCGGTGTTTGGATATCTTAATCCACCATGCATAATCCATGACCTCGAAGGGTGGCCATGTCATCAAGTTAGACGCTGCCAGTTTCATGCAATCCAATATGGGAGCACTTCTCAATTGGGCCGCGCAGCACGAGAGTCATGTCAATGAGGGCCTGCTGAACTCTAACGTCCCGGGAAGCCATAGAAAGCCAGAGATGTGCCTTTTATTGGGTCTCTTGAAAAACAAGACAAACGAACGTAGATTTATCCCATACGCTACAAGCGCCAAGATGAAAGACAAAGCTGGGTGGCATACATTTACCACACTGACTTAAGTATAGCAGGAGATTCAGTAGAATGTCGAAAGTCCCCACCGCTTACTTTTCACCTCAACCTCTCCGGCTTTCCCGTACAGATTATTTGCCATATCTATACGGTACGAACTTTCGGAACACATCTCCAACAAACAAAAAGCCACGAAACCGTTCACTAAAAAGCCCGATAACTAACTATGTATAACTATTGTACGTAGCACCGTCGGAACTTTATTAAAACGAAGGCATGGAAAGGTCAGCTTTGAAAATTGCCCGTGGTTTCCGCCATAACTTTATTGAAGAGATGAAAAAACTCAGCTTAAGTAAAGTCAAAAGCCACGTGGTTTCGAAGTGTCTCAAGAATACGTGAAGCAAAAAGTCAAAACGAAACCAAGCAAACCAAAGGATTCACAAACAATAGCGGCGTCAAAATATCAAAAATATAAAAAGACATACAACAGTAGGGATTCGCTGGTGGTCACCCACCCAACTACTAGTCTACCGATCTGAGGCTTATGTATGGCAGAGCGGACGGGATGCCCAGTTCTCCTCAGTCTGTGGTCGTATGTGACAGTACATAGCTAAATTATTTACTGATTGTTTTGAAAACATAGTTCTAGAGAGTTGAACTTGGCTCGAAGATCAGCTTTACTTCGGGGTCTGGTTGTAGTAATAGACTTTGGACTTGGTATTTTTAATAGAAAAGCCTATTAGATTATAAAGATTTGAGAGGCGTAATATTCGTTAGACTCTCGGGAGAAACATATACGAAGAAATGTACCAAAAACACACAGAAGTATATCCTAGCAGAGCAGAAACATTGGAGAAAGAAAATATCAACAATACTGAAGCGTAACACCAGTAGCAGTGGAATTGCGGTTGTTGAGATGATTGAAGAGAGGAAGCAGGATCTACTCTGCAGTTGCTTATATACATGAAGAGTTGGCCGTTTGCAGACTATAATCACGTGAAAGTGCATGAAGTCTAGTATTAAACCGTATATCTTGACAGAAAACAAAGAAAAACTATAACCAAATATGGCGAGAAAGGAAGTTTGGGGTATTTAATGTGATTGGATGTGCTAATGAATAGACTTATAAAGTGGGAACCAAATCCAATCTACTACTGCCATATCCTGTTTCGTCCACGGCTATTAGATATCAACGACAATGCTTATACTTCATCATCGCGAACCGGCTCTTCCAATGACTCATCTTCATTGTCATCATCTTTTACCCGTTGCATTTTAGCCAACAACCTCGCTGCTACTGCATCTGTGAATAGAAGCTCATTATCCTTCGAGGCAGAGCACTCGCAAAACTCATACTGGCCAGTACGAATGAGATCTCGGATTTCCTTTTCGTGTTCCCTGCAAGGTTCTGTAAACATTGTCATCCCCGATAACAAATCTGTATGATACTGTCGATGATCTAAGCGTAAAATTTGTGCGAAGTTTGGCGATCGATACACTGGTATGTAGGCAGAGAGGTATCCGAGGTAATATGCCAGACGCATTCGAAAGTCTGACTTGACATCAGAGTTATCCAACCACTTATCAAGTATAATGTCGTGGAGGGCTGGTAATGGCGGAATGAAAGACGGTCGTCGTGAGGAGGTTGAAGGAATGATGAAGTCCCAATCCTTCATAGGAGAGAGTACCACATCGGCTGGATCAATCCCAAGATGTGCACGATTGTTGATAACACCGGGAATCTCAAGCCTTTGTGCAATTTCCATTGTTTCTGATGTCATATCCTTGTCGAAAGGCTTCACCGGTACTAAGTTGTAGCCACGACGGACCAATGTTTCTGTTGCTTTAAGAACGTCTGGTACAAGTATATAGATGTCAAACAAATCTGTCTTAACACCATAATACTTGAGTGCATCTTCATGCCATACTACACAAGGTATACCGGCTTCCTCAAGGACGCGGCAAGTCGTATATCGACTTCGTAAGCCAGGATTATCAAGCTGATGAGACTCGTACCAGTTGTTAAGCCAAACATTGATATCAAGTTCTTCTACCTCGGTACCGATGCAATTGGATTCGCATTCTGAGCTGTTATGTTCTGTCGCCATTGTGGTAATGGTTAGCAGACAGTAATTCGAAGACGACTTATAAGAGTTGTCTGGAAAGATTCGCTTCCTCTAAAGTTTGACTATGTGTAGAACAGAACGCGAGAACAGTGAACAGCAAACCAAGACTTGCGTTGGCATGATGTACGTCGAGTGTAATACTATGTAGTATAGACACTGATGTTCGCAGCCGAATCGCCGCTGTACAGGGATAATTATGATATATGAATAGCGCGTAAAGCGCTGGCGCTTATAAGCAGCCAATAAAATGTGGAGTATGTAGCCGTAGACGATGATGCCTATGAACTATCTCTACGGGATTCATTACTCAAAATGACATATTTTTTATTCTCTCTTTCGGTTCACAGGAAAGGGTCATATAAACACAAGAGTAGAGGCATCAGGATATCGCGGCGAACTGTCAATACACAATCAATGTAGCTGTCAGGTGACCCAAATATCTGTGGAAAACTCTGATGGTTATGACAATGTAGAACAAAACGGCAAAAACATACAACAGTAGGGATTCGCTGGTGGTCACCCACCCAACTACTAGTCTACCGATCTGAGGCTTGTGTATGGCAGAGCGGACGGGATGCCCAATTCTCCTTAGTCTGTGGTCGTACGTGTCAGTGATAGCTATAATTTGATCTATACTTGATGTAAAGCTACAACAAAATAATGATAAAATAGATCTAGAAATGAGAGAATGGCTAGGTTTACAACATGGCGCGATTTTACTGAGTCATTTAACCCCCAAAGCTCTTCACTGCATTATTCGTCATGTTTCGTCTTCTACTCAAGTGTCTAACTCACGACGAATTATTCATATTGCGATTGGATAAGTTTGGACGGCACAGTTACAATGGCTTTCAAGTGCGGCCCCGTTAGATCATCAAGCTAAAATAGAACAGTGTCCAGATCACTTGGATGAAACCTCATCGTTGGTATTGACACCAAAGTGCATCTGGAACCGATGTCGGTCGACTTAAACTTTACTACAACTAGAAAGTCTAAAGCCATGTGGAATCCAAACAGCACAAATGCTAAGTATTACAAAGTCGTACGATACTGCAGAACATTCTACCCTACCATTCAAAAATTTGGACGGAACTGGGGAAGCTAGACAATCCAATATCTACCGAATTAAAATGTTACTTATTTAGTGCTCGGAAGTTAACATCTCGCTATTGCGGAACTCCGGCTGCAAATAATGGAAGAGTAAGAGGCGTAAGGTAAAAGAGACAACAATGAATTTCTATTACATCACATTCATTTAAGAACAATCTTGTGCTTACTCTTTCAGCTCCAGCCGCCATCATTGATTCTAAGCTAAGTGCTTCCTCTTTACGCCCGTACAAGTTATTCACTTCAAAGAACAGAGAGTCATGGCACAGCTTTCGAACAAGCCAATGTACATCACCACAGTAAATGATATGTCAGCTCAAATAAATTTGATTCTTCATAACTGGTTGTTGTCGTAGATTAAAGGCATTAAGTCATAAAATATCGCGACAACTACATGACTCCTGCTGTCATGTGTATCTGATGGCTTTGCCATTACGTCCACATATCCTTTCTAAGCAAATGGGGCACTGGCTCCAACTCCATGGCCGATATCCAACACTGTTTTCCCAATACTGCCTCCCTTCTCGTTGAGCTCGTGGGCTTTCTTTACACCATCTAAAGTCAATGGCAGACGCTCTGTCATATGACACTTGATTTGACCAGAGTCTATCAAACTTGACAATTCTCCAAGAATCTCACCATGCGACTCGAGCTCAACTTGATAATATGGCTTCGTTCCTAGCAAACACCATATAAAGGAAAGAGACTTTGCCATGAACTCCGTTCCATACATTTTTGCTTGGCCTTGCACAATCGAACATACCTTGCCAAACGGAACACATGCCTTGGCACATGCTTCGATGTATGCGTCGGTAGAATGAGTAATGAAGATATACCTTGAGCGGAATCAGTCAAACAACCCTAAAAACCATTATATCAACTAACTCACTTCATAGGAACATCCAGTTTCAGCTCGGCAATCTGCCGAACAATATCTTCGCGGTGATTTACGACATGCGTTGCGCCCATCCTCTTCGAAAAGTCGATTGTCTCTGGCCGAGATGCAGTAGTGACGACCACTGGCAACTTCAAGATCTTACGAGCGATCTGAGTTGCTATAGCACCAACTCCACCAGCTCCATTGATGATCAAAATACCCGCTTTTTCGCCCTGAGCAGAGCCTTGAGGTCGGGTAATCTCAAGACGCTCAATAAGTGCTTCATATGCAGTGACATAGGTCAGAGGCATTGCAGCAGCCTCTCCAAAGTCAAGGGTCTTAGGCTTGGCCCCAACACTTCTCTCGTCTACAAGTTGCAACTCGGCATTGGACCCTTGTCTGATGGGACTTCCAGAGTAAAAAACTTCATCACCTGGCTTAAAGCGTGAGCACTGATTGCCAACCTTCTCAACAACGCCAGCGCCGTCAAATCCGCAAATCTGGTACGGACGAGGAACACGATCATAGTAATCTGCAATGGATCTATCAGAATACACCGTATCTATACGGTAAGATTTTGCTTTCTTACCTGGGTAATCGTCATATTTTCCGGCACGTACTTTCACATCAATTGGGTTTACAGAGCAAGCTTTCACACTGTGACAGTGTTAGATTTCTAATTTAGTAGAAAAAGACTTGGATACTGGAATCTTACCGTATCAACAAATCATAGCCGGTAGGTGCATCTGGATCAGGCACATCTTTTGACTTGAGGACGTTGATATCGCCGCGTGATTCAACAAGAACAGCTTTCATGATGTGTGGGATAGGGGCTTAGTGTGGCTAATTACTTTCTTTTTGGAACGATGATTAGTTGACTTCGAGGATAGAAGATCAATTGCAGAACTTATAGTAAAGTGGTTACACATATTATATAATAACGATTTGGAAGCATACGTCACATAACATGGATAAGTCTACCGAATCAAACTGTGGGGCAATGTCATCGATTTCATAATTGCGGGGTATCAACATCATTATATCCACTTTATAATTATGGCAATACCAATAGACTAAAACATATTTAATGCGTATTCTTCCAGCTGTGAGCCCAGTTTATTATAAATCAGAATAGCACATGCTTAGAAATTACGACCCAGCTGTCATTGGTGTTGAAACACGAGCACATTGGTCAGGTTGGAGGATAGTGAAGAGAGCAGTTCCAAATCGAACGGTATAACCTTTCGGTCTGCACGATATGTGATATAGGGCCCGTATTGTGTAGAGCTTCTCTGCTCAGCCAATCCACTTACAATGGAAGACATTTAGACAGGCTCATGAAAGAAGATGCATGGTATATGGCAGTGAAACTCGTAGATCATATTGCTATATAGAGATACGTTAACAACAGAATTATGGTATCAAGCACGATCGCCTCTCTTTCTATTCTCCCTCTGTCTGCTCTCCTTAGCCGCAACCTTCCTCCTCTTCTTCCAAGCGCGATTCGTCTCACCGCGATTCTCATAGAACCACTTCTGGAAATCACCAATTGGCTCAGTCGCAGCCTTCGTTTCCTCTTTCTGCTCCGCAAACTTTTTGTGCTTCTTCTGCACAGGAGTAGCGCCGTATCCCTGTTCCTGCCCCTCATCCTCATCTTCATCATCATTTGTCGACCAGTTGAAAGACTTGTTGGGATGCGCGGTGTCTGGAGTAGGTGCTGCGCTACGGTAACCGCGGCTCTCAAATTCGCGTCGGGTGTATGGGGTCATCGGAGCGACATCGTTCATCTCCTCGTCCTCTTCAATGTCATCGTTATCGCCGCCAAAGAAACTGAATCCTGGAGTTGCTCCTTCAGTAAGGACTGGTGCGTCGCCGGTAACCTTTCGCCGTTTGTAGAGAGCTTCAAGTGGATGGACTTCGCCAGGCGTCGTTGTTTCGGTATTTGTCGGTATAGATAAGCTGAGATTTTTGCTGGATGAGGTTGGTTGGGTGATAGTAGCATCGGAAATGTCTACGGCTTTCTCGGATTCTTCATCAGAATCAGCTTCTGATGAGTCGGAATCCTCGTCGGAGCTTGAATCGGAGCTAGACTCGCTCTCCGAATCTTCTTCTTCGGATCCGGACTCGGAGCTCGCGTCCTCCGAAGTAGTCGATGCGGCAGGTGACACCTTCTTCGTGATTTGAATAGATTTTTCCGCAGATTTGGTAGGCGTAACGGATAATGGCTCAATAGATGCTGCCTTGCTCGCAGGGGCGGACTCGGCATCGGATTCGGACTCAGAATCAGAGGCTACCTCTTCTGCTTCGTCTTCGGAAGAGTCTGATGATTCCACTTCCTTAACTGCATCTTCTATAATCTCCGCCACAGGTGCTGCATCTGCAACGACAGGCTCATCCTCCATCTCAACATCCTCTTCTGCATCCTCTTCCTCCTCCTCTTCCTCCTCTTCCTCTGAACTAGAATCTTCCTCCTCTGAACTAGAACCACTGCTTGATGTCTCAGACTCTTCAATCTCAACCTTCTTCTTCTTGACTACAATAGTTCTCTTTGGCTTCTGGACGGGCGCGTTCTCAACCACATTACCATCCTCATCAACCCACCCCTTGCCCTCCACAAATTCGACCGCAAGCTTACTATCCGTCGAAGGACCACTGCCTCTCAAAAATGATGCATATTTTGTAGTCTTTGCAAACTCGTGTACCACAACCTCCTTCCCATTGTGCTTCTTTTTCTTTCTCTCGGTATTCGATTCCACCTTTGTGTCTGAAGCCTTCAATTTCGATGCAACGTTTGCTGGTAAAGTAGCCTTAAAAAGACATTCTGGCTGAGACGTGTACTTTGACTTAATGACTGTCTGCTTCGTGTCCTTGTCCTTTGATCGTCTTTCGAACTTGCCCGTTGTAGGTTCTGTCCAACCACGCTTGACTTTTCGATCTCTGAGCTCCACACCCGGGAGCGCCTCACTGTCCCTCTTCCTCTTCTTTGAGTCCTTCTCCTCCTTCGATCGCTTCTTTGGCTTTTCGTCCACTTCTCCAAGGCCAGCCAATTGTTTCTCTGGGCGCGCATCCTCAATGCGCACTTTACTGCCCTTCAAAATTGCACCCTTGAGCTTCTTTTTGATCTTCTCAGCCTCCATTTTCGGTAATTCGACAAAGCCGTACCCTTGATCTGGAAAAGTCTGCAGAGTGTGGAAAGAAATGTTGCGCGCAGAGGGTTGAATAGATGGTGCGATTACAGCGTTGAGAAGCGCTGGATTGAATGGAGTAATGTGTAATCGCACGTAGTCATCCGATGATGTTGGAGAGGCTTGAGTCGCCTCGGGGGCCATCGTAATACGAGATAAGTGTTTAGAAGAGCTGCGTGAGGCTGAGGTGAGCTCTACGTGCGATGCATGCATTCAACCGTAAGCGCCTAGAATTTCCTTGCGATAAGATTTCAGTTCGCGCTCGCTAATGAATACTTCGAGCACCGAGGTGGTACGCCCGGTTCTTTGTTAATTGAATATTTAATTCAATAAACAATCCCATTGTACAAGCATGGAAGTTGTTACTATTTCTTATTGAAATGAAATCAGTGTATTATTTTCTTATCTTTTTTCTCTCTTTCGTAAAGGAGTATTTCTCTGATTTCTTTGAATTGAAAGATCTTGCTGGTAAACGTATGGTCTCTTCCACATCTACCTGTTTATTAATCCATCACACACTTGTAATTCTATTTATGATTTAAAACTTAGTTCAAGATCATGATTTTTTTTTAGTAAAGGAATCTACCTGGTCTTGCAAAAAAGAGGAAGAAGAAAAAGATGTAGTTACAATTGAATCTATTTATCACCGTTTACAATAGTTCTAAAAATATTTGCCTATACCCGACCTCTTCAAACAGAACAAACGAACTCGATTTCACTCAAACATTTTAGAGATATTAAAAGCCGCAAGGCTTTACAGTGACCTGGCGCTGCATGATCAGTAAGGACTGTACGAATCTTGAGATCCGTGACTTCATGAAAAGGCATGCAACCCTACACACTTATCAGAAGCTGCACTGTGATTGACTGCTACACATTTCTGCTAACTAGACATTGGGGATCTGGGAATATAAAGAACAATAATGTGTATACTCACAAACACTTGATCGAAACACACCAAAGCCATATGACTGTATGGATATATGCTTCACAAACCCTACCTATGTTATTATAGATATCTGCGTTGAGTTAGTGGTTCAATAATACCGTAAATTCCACTCCATATTCATCAACACTTGAAATGTGACTGGCGCACCAACCACTCTGCAGTCAAAGCTTACCTTACCAGTTTACGTAAACTGTTTGAGAAACATTTAATGAAATAAGCAAATTCTTTCATTCAATCGGGCGCTTGGTCTAGGGGTATGATTTCCCCTTCGCAATATCGTAATTGAGTATGGGGAAGGTCGTGGGTTCAATTCCCACAGCGTCCATTTTTGCCAAATTTTAATAGAGTATTGTTTTTTTGTTTACCATTATTCAAATCCCTGATGTGGTTGATTATGTTCTTGAGCGCTCATGGCTCCTTTTTCCTTATTGCGACAAAGCACCAAAGTAAGGGTAGTTGATAATGACCTCGCTATGGTCTCCGCCTGTAAGGCTATATATTCAACAGCTAGGTGTTTGCAACAGTGGCCCATGGCAGGTAAGAAGAAGAACCACGACTTTGAAGCTGAAGTAACGTATCTTAAGATATGGAATATGTAGAATTTATAGAAGTCCATACAAGCATTATATTATTTATTTGATTATTATACACTATTAGTTCGTCGTACTGAAATATATTTTAGCAGGATCTACTAACCGTCAGGTGGCCCTGGTGACTATGAAAAAATGGCCCTATTTTCACAGTCAGGGTTAAGTGTGAATTGGTGGCACGGACCAGCCAATTGGCTACTCTTCATAGATAATGAAAGGCATCGGAGGGTATATATATAGTTAGATATAGTCACTGGCGGTAATAGTTAAGGATGGTATAGCTTGAATATAGAATGTTTATAATGATCATTAGCTATATTGCAGCGTAGATAGAGCGGCTAATGATGACAAGTAGTAATAATTCAAGCATTTAATGTATCCCCGAGTCTTCACGTCACATCTGATAATGATCTAGGGCGCATCATGAAGATATACAATGGATTCTCATTGATTTCTATATTAGATAGTTCAAAGTCGAAAAACAGGTGCATTGTATAAATTTGCTTTCCTAGTAAGCCATATCCTCTTGTGCAGTCACGCATAATCACGAGTATAAAAAGTTTCTGTTAATTATTACTGAGTCCAGTCTCTGCTCAAGCGGTATAACTTTAATCATGTTGCTTTGTTGATCATCTTATATTGTATAATCAGTAGTCGCGGCTTGGTCTCGGTGAATTCCTGTTGGAGTCAAGATACTCCTGCCAAATCCAAATTCTAAGATGACTTCTAGATATGACAAAATATCTCCAACAAATATCTTCTCTTACTTCTCTTCGAAACGCTCTCTCAACTTCCACATAAACAATGATCATCACGCTCCATCCTTGACCCTAAAGCCTTTAATTTCCTTACGGTTCGGTCCTCGAACATTGCGTTCTTTTCATTCCCTTCATTATTTGTTCTAGGACTGCCTACTATATTTTTTTTTAAAGCACTCTTGATGGCGCCTCGAACCATATCGTTACATTTGCCGTTGTCTTCCCCACTAAATAGCCCACCTATCACGTTGACGAATGACAACATCGGCGAGATACATTGTGCTCCTTCAAAGCGCCGTGATCGCAAAGATGGAAGTTACTTTCCAAGGGTCAATACGCCATCTACATCAAAATCAACGGAGCTAGGTTTGACTGTGAGACCGCTGTCCTCAAGTGTTGCTTCGCGATCTTCAGGCGATTCGTCGAGGTCGCCATGCTCGGAGAATGATCTTCTCAGTCGAGTGAGCAGCATATATTTGACACCCCCAGAAGAACAAGAATACGATGTTCCTCCTTTCAAACCTAGTCGAAAAGATTCTACCAGTCTCACCATGGTGCGGAGGGCTAAGACAATGCCACATCGCGGTCACTCCCTCAACCGAAATCATGACCCGCAGTCTCATGCGAGTAGAAAAATAAAGCCAAGAAACAATCTACAAAAGCACCGTTCTCATGGGTGGACAACAGACAACCAAGGTAAATCGGTGATGTTACACAATCTTCTGACTACCTCCAAAATAAACGGCAAGGATGCTTTGACTGACCTGAAGAGTTCTATTGGAGCTTCAAACGTACACCAAGAGTGTTTGAATAAACTAATATCAAACCCAGCAAATCCTGTCACGACAAGGAGATGGAGTTCTATTGAAGTAGGAGCAAACCGCACTCCTCCATGTGATGAGGAAAGTCGAAACGTCAGGCACAACTTCAATAAGAGAATGTCCGACCATGTCACTGACCACCATGGATGTCTGGATGCTATACAGAAAATATTGACTTCGAAAAAGATCTCAGTCCCTAGACTGAATACTCCGACCACTATCACTCTTCGGAGAGCAAGCCCTCCATCACCTGGCAAATCTCGGAGTTCTTCAATCCAGTCTTTGCTTCTCACTCAAGGTGCCGCATCCCAGATTGAAAATCATTTTCCAAATGATTCTCCAATCGCTGCCTATATCATTACCGACCATGAGATTGACAAGGTCACTGCATTAATCGAAGATAACATGACCAGCTTGAAGACTGTAAAACGAAAATCGGAAGATAAACCCAAAAGCAGGCGGCACGTAAGCTTTCAGATGGCTCGAAAATTGAGTGTAACCCCACAAGGGTTTATTCCAAACCGACTATCCATTTCCAAAACAGCGACCACGCTCACAAACATTCCTGGGGCATTTCCCGAGTCTCAAAGCAGACGGAGCAGCCAAAGTACCATCACACAAAAGTGTTATCAGAAATCAAGACAAGTATCAGTGGTTGTGTCAAGAGATAGTATCCATGAAATAATCTGGGAAGACGATGGTTATCCTCGAAGACTAAGTTCAGCTAGTACCACATCATCCAACAGTAGCAGGCGAAGTAGAGAGCAAGTTTTCAATCACAATCTAACAGTTTGGACTATCCCCAATGATAGAAATCTCGCCTCTGTCTTCTCTACAACACGCCCTTCTTCCTCTAGCAATTCATCAGAAGCCGCAGAGCCGAAATCCAAAAGCCCCACAGACTCTCAGTCGCCATATTCGGATCACAAACAGAAGTTTAAGACATATAACCCCTTTGGTACAATCGAGTTGCCAAAATTTGTCGAATCCTTCCCCGCACTGCCACCTAGAAAAGGAACATCTGATTGGATTAGTCCTCTTCCGAGTATGGACTCTAGAGAATCGACGCCCGAACCGTGCTCTTTATACATGCAAGGCATTGATGCAACTCAAGCTCCAGCCTCCCTAATCGAGGATAATGCACGTCGTCTCACTATGGTTCGCGAAGCATCCAACTCAAGCAACTCGGCTTCCCATCAGAAATCCCAGGATTCTCCACAGAATCGTCGCAAGAGTGTCATAGTCCCACATCCAGAAGCAATTCATCGACTTCATGAGGCTTCAAAATCGGGCTCCGCACTTGGGCAAAGTTCACGCAAGCGACGTCCCAGCACACCAAAATCTCCACGAGTGAGAATCAACGTACCACAGACTTCACGTAAAAAGACATGGAAGAAACCCAGAAAAGACTCCGGGTATCCTGGATCAGTCGCATCACCTAATTTTTACGATGAGCAATTTGAAAAAGCTACAACTGAAGACAAAAGACGAGAGAGTTTGTGTGTAAATCCTAAGAACAGCCATACTTATACACCACGCAGGGATTCAACACACCCCGAAATCATCTCTCCTCGAACGGAAGATGAGGAAGATGAGGTGGAGGAGATTAAGAAGAGATATTCGGCGCCAAGAAGAAGTATTTGGTCCATGCAGGTTCATTCTCCGCCACCGTCCGGAAGAGACCAAGTGGGGATTTATGCTAGTTTGACAGGAGCGAAGGGAGAGCATACGGAGGAACATGGAAATCATGAATGTAGTGGAGAGGAGATGAGTGAACCGAGCGTTGATTGGATTGGTTGATGAAAGAAATTTAAGCTTTACTATCAACAAAATTGGAAACCGTTTGTGCTTGTAGAAATCGATTAAATCATCTGATTAGATATTTTTGGCGTTTGAAAGTCGTCTGGGAGCTATTAATGACCTCATAAGCTGATGGAGTACATGTACTGTTGAATACTATGGATAATATCTAGATTTCTTCATGGCCCGCAGCGTAGTTCTTTCTTTCAAACCTTCTCGCATTGCGTACTTCCCAACGACGAACCGACATATTGGGAATCCGATAAACTTGTAAGCAGATACTTTGTGTAGCTTACAAAGTAAACACGGTTTCTCTTTTCGATCAAATTGGTAACCAAATTTACGCTCCCAGAATCGTAACCAATAGAAGTGCGATGGTTGTGTTTCAAACCTTATGTGAAGTAATCTGCATAGAACAAATGAATCCTCAAAAAGCCTCAAGGTTAATTAGAATGTGCCTGTCTTGAAATTTTATATAATGAATGGGCCTTTCATTATTTTTCTAAGATTATCAAGTAGCCTTAGAGATATTGTGAGCCATAAAGATTATTATAGAATTATTAAGTCAACAAAACTATCTAGAGTCGTGGAATTATTGAGTATCTATTTTCGCTAGGAACTGACACTAGCAGTTATCAGGTAAGCTTATAGGCTAACTAGAATAATATAGACACTCTTATACAGTTTGGTTTTCAGTCGGTATAGACAAGAAATATTAGTGTGTGAATATTTGTCAAATATAATTTTATATTTACTAAGTACTGGTACATACGACCACAGACTGAGGAGAATTGGGCATCCCGTCCGCTCTGCCATACACAAGCCTCAGATCGGTAGACTAGTAGTTGGGTGGGTGACCACCAGCGAATCCCTACTGTTGTATGTTTTTGCTTTTTTTGATACTTTTGATATTTTTGGTGGTGGGAAACAAGGTGGTTATAGCATATTGTAGAGAAGTGGCAGCAGGTAAGTACTATACCTTGCTTTTGAAGTAGCTTACCATGGAAGATACTAGTAAGTAAAGCAAATTATTTACCAACCAAACCGGAAATACCGATTAATTTCTCAATGGAATGTGTGGACATGAAAGGCAAAATGGTTATATAAATATTTACATTAAGAATAAAATTATTTCGGCCACGCGTTTGTAGCGGTTATGCCTTTCTATATTTTTCGTAACCGCCCAATGCACCGCCCAACCAGTAGCTCAGCCATCCACCATTTAACAAGAGAGAGAGTACTTGGTGTTGTAGTCGTTGTCCAAAACACCGAAGCTTGGGGAGGCAGAGTAGTCCTGGAGGACGTACCAGAAGGTGTGAGCCTCCTCGAAAGCCTGGCAGGCGACGGTGGACCAGTACTGAGCAGCGTTGTCGGTGGAGGCAACAGCGTCACCAGACTGGTCACCAGAGGTTGGCCATCCGGTCTCGGAAATCCAAACCCAAGCTAGAGGAATTGTTAGCAACTTTGTTCAATGACTTTGGGTAACAGAATAATAACTTACCATCTGGGTGAACACTGTTGACTCTGCTACGGACCTGGTCCATGGAATCCCAGAAGAGAGTGGAAGCAACATCGATGCTGTTAGCCTCGGTGCTCTGGAAGTATGGGTAACCATCAGTGGCAATGAAGTCACAGGCCTGGATAACCTCATCGTTATCGGCAACCCACTCGGTCCACTGATTCAAGTTAGCTTCAGCTCAAAAGCATGTGAGTAATGAGTAACTTACGGTGTCTACGTGACCGACCTGGATGGCAGATCCACCCTCAACGGTGGAGAGCATTCCACGGACATCGTAGATCTGTTGTGCGAGGGCGGAGGCGGTGGTGTCTCCTCTGTAAAGATCCTCAGATCCAACGGTAACAGCGACCATCCAGTCAACACCGTATTGCTGAACGGCGGCAAGGAGAGCAGCCTTCTCGGCAGAGTAGTGGTCGGCATCCTCGGTCCAGACGGAAGCGAGAATCTGAGTGCCAGCAGCGATGGCAGCTGGGACGGCGTTGACGAGGGTGTTGCAGTCGGAGGAGGCGTAGACACGAGCAGAGGTGAAGTAGCCTGGGAGAGCCTTCATGGTCTCGAAGTCCTTGGCCCAATCGGCCTGGGTCTTACAGGAACCATCTGGCATGGTAGCCACAAGGTTGAAACCCTTCCAGTATGCATCGACGGAAGAGACGGCGGCGGCGAAAGCCAAAGCGGAGAATGCTGCCTTCATGTTGAGATTTGTAAAATTATAAATATGGAAAATTTAAAGAATGTGATGTTCAAAGAACGTGATGTGTATATACACTGATTGATAGGAAAGATTGTGATTGAAAGTTGGAGATATGGTAGAAACAAGAAACTAAGAAGGAGGAAAACAAGCAAATACTTAAGGCAAGTTGATGATCGCACAGCACAGACTCTTCGATAATAAAGATCGTTCGGATCGGGTACACCCCTACTTGCTCCGCCAGAAAAGGTGGACCCGTTTTCGTGAACGGTGAGACTTATTGGATGGTTTGTGTCCGATGGGGAGTGGGTCTTGGGCGAATAGGAGGGATTGATACAGGGTTATTGCTAAGAATAGTCTCACCGGTTCTGGGGGAATAGTGGAGATACGTCTCTTCTCTGCTCGTATTTATGGACAGGCGAACACAGGCAGGAAGAACGAGATGAGATGAGTTGTCTCTGACCACATATATAAGGAGATGAGGTTAAATATAAGTATACTCCGTACCTAAATATCCCCAAAAGGGTATTAAGGGGTAGATCAATCTAGATATGCGAGTGTTAGTAAGGCTGAAATACTTTTGTGAAGGAGAACATCGATATCAACAATAATGCCGATGATGCCGATGCAACGATTGGCTTTTGCTCTTTTGCTTTCGATACTGACTCTTGATGTCAGCAATGACGATGGGAGAAAGGCACCTTCGGACGTATGGTGTAAACTTGGAAGAAGACGATGACCGAACAGGACTTTGTGTGGCTTTCCACTATACAACATTAGGTGCGGTGGCGTAGCTGGCGGCGGGATGGAACGTCCAATCCCGTCGCATATGCATGGGACCATGCGGGAAATGCGTGGAAGGGGCATGGAAGAATGAAGACAACAACACACAGTAGGGCAAAGATCGTCAGGGACAAACGTGCAAGTTGAGATGAAGATCTTATGCGATAGCCTCAGGAGCCAATTTGAAGATTCAAGGTTTTGGAGATCAACAAGTGACGTTTCAAGGTAGAAACACGAACATGACTGCTTCAATCAAGTTATTGTTATGAATACGAGTTGAGTTGTGAGATAGATCAATGTTCGATTCTTGGAAAGTCATACGAGTCAAGAATTTCGTGTTTCTCAGCTCTCTGGTTGCCAACAACAGCTGACACACTCACTGCATCCCTTTGCAGGTTGGGCTGAGCCTTTCATCTGCTTCTCGTTCTTAAGATCATTTGTGACTGTCAAGGTCATCCAGAGCATTGAGATACGGCCCGAGTAGAGTGATGCTTAAGATCTCAGTAAATGAAGCAGATGAACTGTCACAATCCTACGTCCCATTCTTGAGCAATCACAACAGTATTGGCAAAGTGTCGCAAAATGCATGAATGTGCAAATTTGTTGTACGGTGCGCTATGGCCCAGATTGATGAAAGACCGCTAGCCCCAATTGGGGGAGGGGGCGCAGTTAACGAATTATTGATTATAGCGTAGCATTAATGTATTTAAATAAGGGATTATAGTGTATTTTCATTGGTTATATACACTTTCATTTTTACACTCATCTAGAAAGACTGATTTGTCTAGTTCAATTATTTTCTATATATTCTATTCTATTTGTGACGACTAGTCTTTAAAATAACGTTGTCCAATGATAGGTTTGAAAGGGTGAGCTACCTACACTCAACAACGCATCCTGAGGCTTTGACAATGAATATCTCAAAATATACTTATACTTGCCTCGATGAAAATGTTCTCCCTCGAAGAAAACGACTTGGCCATTTACATACCTTGCGTCTTTGACAAACGTTGATGAATAAATCCCTGGACTGTTATAACGATGTCTATTTCACATTTCTTTCGTTAGTTCCTTGCTCGCTTCCTTGCAGATGCACCGTCGTCCTCAATCATTGAATTAAAGTTTTAAACGGCCATAGGCTATCGCAATATCTTCTGCAAGTGCTAAATTGCTGATGTATAAAGTTTGCCCTTTCCGTCAACTTGTTCTCTCGCTTCATTTTATATTTCTCTCCTTTTTCAAATTAGACAAGCCAAGTGCGCTCGAGAAGCCTCGAATATTACCCCCCTGATATTCTTTAGCATCCAAGGCTGAAAATACATCAAGACGCTTTCAAAAAAGCATAGTTTTGGTATTGAAGTATCACCTGATTGAATCTAGACTATTTCCATAACAAAAATCATTCCTTCTCAAATATACAGCTCGTAATAGATACACTATTATCAATGGAATAGTTAATATTATTTATGCTTCGAATATCTCAGTATCCATGTATTCCACCACAACTAGTGACCCACAAGTTTATTGTTTAAAGAATCATGCTTGAGAGAGAGTTGATACGAGGGCCATCTTGCGGCCGTCAGATCCTTGATGTATTGTCCAGCATTCATAGTCCACTTGAGAATTGTGAAGGCGCCTCTTAGAATATTTACTGATAAATTCATCCTCTCATCGTCAACAAGAACTTCGTTTACTTCATCCAACTGCAGTCTATTGGAAACCATAAGCAGAAGCTTGAATGTACAGACCCTCTTTGCCCCTGTTCGAATTATACCCGCTGAAGTTTTCAGCAATCGATTGCCATATGCATGGCGCTCGTCATTGTCATAATCTACTAAGCAACGGAGATTCTATAGCACCACGACATGCACTTCTATGTTGTCTAATATCGTAGCACACAGATCAATCTATCAAAGCACACTCCAAAATCATTGAGAATTAAGTAATGCTGGAATACTATCGTCCTGGTATTTACCAGTCAGCTTTGAAGGGACCGTAATACTTGTAGGCCCTCTTCAACACTCCCCACAAGCCTCTTATCAAGTGCCTCCTCGCTGAAGCTCACCCTCTCTGTGTGCCACTCCAACCAATCGAGTGCCAATGCCCCAGTCTCAGCCCTTAACAAACCTACAGACACATCGATAAGCTCCGGTCTCTCGTCACAATGCCAGAAAACAGTTGCACCGCACTCGCCGCAAAACTCTCGATAATTCCCTGGAGAACTTTCTATTTGCTTTAGCGTCCCTAGATTGAAGTCTAATGGCGATCCATCAATTTTCTCGATGTTTGATTTGGGAATGAAGGCCCAGCTTTGGATAGGAAAGCCAGAGCCCAGTCGGCATGATCGGCAAGCACAGAGTCCCGCAAGATATTTTCTGTTGTCAGAACGAAGCCACCAATTCACGTTTTCCGGATTTGCGGGGGAACGACTTATGTACGGGACTATCAGATCTGGCCAGGGTGATGTAGGTAGAGTTGACTTTGAGTCAGGGGGTGTAACAGCGAATTGAACTCCGCGGCAGTGGCAACTGGCAAAGAGTTTGGAGGCACGTTTCAAGGTATTTGGTGAGGATGTTTGATTAGGGATAGGAGCATTTGGAAAGAATCTAGCAAGGCCGCCATCTTTGGTATCTTCCACATGGTTGTGTTCTACCAGGTTGGTTACATCTTTTAAAATCTCAATCGAACCTATGGCTACCTGATATCGATTCGTAGAACTCGTATACGACAGGAGATGTGATCCACAGTTTGGACAGAAGTAGCGAGTTTGAACATGCGATGATCGATAAGATTGGAGTCTATCAACGAAGACAGGCTTTTCGGCAAGGTCGAAGTATGCGAAGGATAACATCCCGGATATTTGACGGCAACTTGAACAGTGGCAGAAGTTCACATCTCCTGGCAGATTTGATACGGTAAGGTTGACATCATCTTCGATTTTGCCGCATAAACATCTGATATGGACATTTTGTGGTGACATGGCGTTTGAAAAGTGATGGATAGAAATGCTGTATGCGAAGTTCGATGGCGATTAGAAGAAAACGGATGAGTACGAGAAAAACTGCTACGAATCCAAGTAGATCTTCTAATCAAGAATTATCGGGGGATCATAATGTTGCGGGGTTTATATTCCAACACCCAGCACGTTACTTGTAAGGATAAGAATCGGAACAGATACGTAAGTCCGTGCACGCCGTTTCCCCGACCATTTCATACATTGACCATAACTTTGAGAACAGGGTCAGTTTTCAGTCACTAAGATCACCTAAAGGTCACTTATACTACTCGGTTTGCCATCTGTGCAGTGTTTAGGTCACTAGGCGTCTACTGTGTAGATTTGTACAAAATGAAGAGGTAAAGGAGAAGTGACTGCTTTGGCGAAATGGATACTCTAAGCCATATTAAACGTGTTTTCCAAACAGGTAACGAAACGCCTCTTATGACTTAGTGTACAAAGCAGCTTTCAACTCGCGACTTAAATAATGTTCAAAACGGCTTTCAATTCAGGCAGTTAAATTCTAGTTCGTATCCATTGTGTGGATAGAATATGCAGTAACGCTGCAACCAAAGTATCTTGCATTGCTAACCCAACCTGGCAATGAATCCACTTTGTGGTGCACGTGATACTTTCAGCATATCTCCAAGAGTCTCTGCTTTTGAATTTATTCCGAGTTGTTTATTGTTGGACTGTTGAATTTCTGTAGACTTAGTTGCTCAATATTGCACACAGAGTATTCTCCGGATATAGTTGATGTACTGCTACCACTTTCACCTCCACACAATTAACGTCGCTAGACCCCTATCAGCAACAGCATAGTATGTCAAGAACCTCACATGATTTCATAACCCATCTAAGAAAACTCGACTCACTGAGCAAATAGAAATACTAATCTACATACAGGCCTTGTACCTCCCCTCAAGATGCCTCCAAAATATGCCCATCTCCCACAACTCACCTCTCCAATACCATACCTAACAGAAGCCGGCCTAGAAACAACTCTTGTCTTTAAACATTCTCAAACGCTTCCTTCTTTCGCCGCCTTTCCACTTCTCTCTACCCCAGCAGGTCTCGCGGCCCTTACAACCGCCTATACATCCTGCATCAGTGTTGCACAAGCACACAACACAGGAATTGTACTAGAAACTCCCACCTGGCGTGCCTCCACGCCCTGGGTGACATCCCTAGGTTACCCAGCATCAGCAGTATCGTCAATCAACGCATCAGCAGTCTCATTCATCCAAGACCTGCGTACCCAACACGAAAGCCCCTCCACGCCCATAGTTATCAGCGGGAATCTGGGTCCACTAGCAGATGCCTACAAAACGGCATCGATAACCGTCGCAGAGGCGCGCGCGGGCTTTGAAGCACAGGTTACGGCATTGTTTGGCGCGGGAGCCGACATGCTGTGTCTCGCGACGACGGGGAGCGTGGCGGAGGCAGTGGCGGTCACGGAACTGGCGAGGGAAGCTGGTGTGGCTGTTTGTATTTCATTCTGTGTGGAGACTGATGGGGCGTTACTTGGAGGATTGGGACTTGCGGATGCAATTCTTGAAGTTGATAAGGTCACAGACAGATATGTGGCGTATTTTGGGGTTAATTGTGCACACCCGGTACATTTTCTGGAGACTTTGAAAGGAATGGACGAGAGTGTCAGACGGAGGCTCGGGAGTTTGAGGGCCAATGCTAGTACTAAGAGTCATGAGGAGTTGGATGACTGTGATGTTTTGGATCGGGGAGATTCTGAAGCGCTTGGTGAGTACTATCGTGAGTTGAGAGTCATCCTGCCTGAGTTGCGTGTCCTAGGAGGTTGCTGTGGGACGGATGAAGAGCACATTAGAGTTATTGCTGAGAAGGCTTTGAGAGTTGAGTGAGTTGAGAGGCTAGAATGAGCTCGTGCATAGATAAGATGAATATAGAGTCAAATGATAGACAATAAAATCATTTAATGAATTTTCGACCTGGAGGTGCTAAAAATACAAAAGCTTCAGTAAAGGAGCGAATCTGAATGGGGGAGCAGATCTGAACAACTGAGGAAGTGTACACTTTCTAATGAAGCAAGCATACCCCAAACTAATTTAATTCTTATCCATAATTATATGATGTCCATCCCAAGAACCCCATGCTTTCCCTTCTATATCAATGTCTGACTTGATTTAGCCTAAATTCATGGTTTGGAGGCATCTCTTTCTCAAATCCACAAGCGTATTACTCAACTTGAAAATACATCGCTACCTAAAGTGTTATTAACTCAATTATAAGTCATTGTAAATTTTCTATCACCATATAATTTGTTAGACTTGTCAACATAGTGGCATGACAAAAGTTTATCATAGTTTGAAACTTGATGCCAAAGCTAGTTCGAGCAAAATGTACTTTGTGAAATACGTGAATGTGTATACCAAGACAACTATATGAATGTTAACGACTGTAGATATTGACAATAGAAACTCAAGTTACGTGAAATTACTAATTTACTAAGTCATCAAAATAGCACTATGCAATACGAGAAAACAATTTATTTTCCATATCAGAAAAATTCTATTCTTTATATACAGGGAATAGTATAGCAGTAACGACAGGATATCCCCCACTTTTTCCAACCAAGCAAACAATCAATAATCAAACGCTATAATGCTCACAAGACAAGAAATATTTAGTTCTTGGATGGAGGGCTTCCACCACCGCCACCGCTACCAGAAGAAGTGGAGTCATCCTCAACACCACCAGTAGCGTAGTACTCAGCAGCAGGAGTGATAGTGAAGTTGTTGCTGACATCAATACCGAAAGCCAACCAAGCGAAGATACCATCCTCAATGCTGTCGCCGAGGAGAGAGTACTGCACCATTGGATCGGAGGAAGCAGCCTCAGAAGCAAGAACGGAGTCGTCCTCGTTGAGGGTGACATCCTGGGTGTTGGTGCTGTATGGAGCAGTGGCCTCAACCTCGGTGATGAGATCCTGGTCGAAGAAGACCTGGCCAACGTGCGCGACGGTTCCGCCAGAGATGGTGGAGTTGGAGAGGACGGTGGCGTTGAGGTGGACAAGAACGTGGATGTGGTTGGTGCGAGAGGTGTAGTGACCTGGAACGATGGTAGCGAATTGAGCAACTCCGTCGCCGTCAGTGGACTGGATACTGCGGAGGAAGGTTGTGTTGATATTGGAGGTGTCGCTGCTGTCACCATTGCCTGAGGTGACGATACCGGAGTAGACTCCTGTGGAGTTGCAGTTCCAGATCTCAACCATGGCGTAGTCAACTGGCTCGCAAGTGTCCATGTCAAGGACCTGGGTATCGAAGATCATGGGGACACCGAGTTCTTCCTCAGTGTTGTTGTATCTATAGTACTCGCCGGAGACGTAGTATGGACCCTGAGTGACCTCGGGACTGAGAACACAGGAGTTGTTGCTGGAAAAGACAGTGGCCTCATCATCATCTGGAGTGTAGTTGACAGTTGACAAGTGAGTGGTGTTCAGAACGGTTGCCTCATCACGAGCATCAAGAGAGCGTCTGGCGCGAGCGTGGTTGATGGCAGCTGCTCGACGTTGAACGTTGCGGGCCGCAATGCCACGGGCCTTCATCTTAGCCGCACAGTGGGAAAGATCACGCTTAGAGTTCTTCATGAATGCTGAGCGCTGAGCAATTTCGGCGCTGTGATCATGGCCTGGGTGAGCGGCAACTGAGCTCAGGAGAGCTGCAGCCGCAATGAGAGGAGCAGTGAAATGCATTGTGATTGTTGCTGTATTGAGAGACCGAATTTGTTGTATAATTGAATAAAGGAGAGTATGATCGAGATGAGGATGAAGATGAGGATGAGGATGAGGATGAGGATGGGAACAAAAACGAGAAGAGAACGATAGAAATATATACTTACCTCAAGCTCTTGAATACTTACAGGAACCATCTTAGTTTGAACTTGACTACTGAATACTCGACGATGAGAAACGGCCAAGAACCAACATAGCCAGGAACATCATGAATTAGCATCAGCGGCTTTGGCATTAGTCATTATCAGAGCCTGTGCCTGAAGGCCGGCAGTTGCGTGTCGACATCCCAGTCAATTAATACCTTACCCCACGAATAGCCCTGCAAAGACGTGGTGATGGCAATACTCCTCCGCTCATTGGAGCAGAGCGCCGAAACGACTACCTAGTGTCCCGGCGAGGTAAGTTTCAAGACGATCGTGGCGTCCCGAAGTCAGGGAACATATGGCTAAGTTAGTAATTGCATGATAATGGGAGGCTTAGAATAGAGAAGAGGCTTGGAGTACGTTCGGCAGAAAGTCCCCTAGGTCAAGGTTATGGCTTGTTATTCATTTTTGTCGTCGACGCTGTCAAGTTTCAATGCGGGAGGGAGGAATATAGCCGAGCATGGGAAATATATTGTACTAGCTGGCATGGCACTATTGTGGCTGTTGAAAAATGTTGACGCTTTCCTTGGTGTTGTGTACCAATGTGTGGATTTTGCGGAGCCGTAGCGACGCGTGTTTCTCGCTTGTTGCGCGGCCGCCAAGAAAAGCGCTGCATAGACTGGAGTAGATGAATGAATCCTCGAACCCCCGTCAACTTCTAACTTGACTTGTTCAACTTGGGATGAATTGCCTTGGTTGGAGCTGTTGGAGTACGCAACGAGAAAGACCATGTCGAATACCCCATGACGCAGGGGCTGGGCCGCGAGTAGGATCAACTCCGTTTACGATGACCAATTCATTTACCTGACGATGAATCAGAGTTGAGTTATATTCTTAACTTAGTACAGAAGACTTTTCATGATGATCGAGTTATGAGGTAGATGTGATACTGTGTGTATTCTATATGTAGATGTGCATACAACAATTAAACAAAGAAAATCCTCTCCGCATGTAATATGATACAACTTTTGCAGGTCTTCTAGCTTTTCAAAAAGTGAATCATTGATTCAAGACTCCTGCGACCCTTAACGCTACCGGAGAAGGAGAGTTTGCCATATGCATAAATATTCGCCGCCAGTAAAGGCAATGATGTGAAGTTAATTTGGATTCGGTTCGTCTTCTCCGGATGGCAAGGTTTCCGATGTATGCAGTAGGAAATCAATCAAAAGGAAGTTATGTCCTATGCATAACGGCTTCTTCAAGCTAAAATTGGGAATACACGTCGAACATACCTTATGCAGATGTTTTCCCTCTCAGCCCCTGATACTCAGCCCTGGGAGTTAAAGTTGCCGCATAAGCCATTTCACTCCCTCCGATGCTGCAATAGTATGTGCAGGCGCAAAAATGTGATCTATATGTCGATCACTATGAATGTCAACGCAATCTGGACCAGAGCTAGAGAACTATGATACATTGAGTAAGGAACGGAGGCCGCTACATTTGCCACTGTGCCGAATATAAAAGCTTCGACAATATTCTGGAACTTTGGCGTCTTGGCATTTGATATGTGCATCGTCAATAGATGGGGGTGTCAAGAATACTACCTTATGTACTTCCATGCATGCCTCGGCAAATATTATGAGATCAGAGATGGATTTAGTCCGAAGGGAATAAACCGAGGCGTAATCGAATGTTTATTTTCCCTCCCCAGCTCATAATAATTTCACTTCCACGTACGCGTTGTGCTTGCTTCGTCGACACGGTATAAGGTAGATGAAAGTAGAACGAGGACGACGACGACAAGGTAGCATGTAGTGAACAAATTATAATCTCTTGACGCTCAAGTAATACGAAAGAACTGAGGAGAGTCGCCATTCCAGCCCAATGCCAAATTCTCACGCTCTCAAGACAGACAGACAAGTAAACACAATCTATCCCCCAAACATACCACTTGCTCGAAAACGCCGAATCCTTTAGTACAACTCCCGCGTCCTTCTTCCACTCTTTCCACACCCTAAGACGGTCAGCAAGTACTCAAACGCTAGTGAAAAGAACGCAGGTAGAGAGTCGTACAATCGCACTACACAAACAAACAATCATTAGCTAACATCTACATCCAACAATGGCATGGCGACCTGCAGTAGTAATACTCGAGCCCTCATTATGCACCGTACAGTAACCACCGCCACAAACACGACAGCTCTTCTGTGTGCGAAAATCGCACTTCGCACACTACACGCCAAACATCAGAAACAGAATCCTCAAAAGGGATGCGTAGGGAGGTCGAGATAAGGCCTTACAATCGCTCCGCATTCCCAACAACTCCGCATGACTCCGCGCTGGGAAAAAGAAAACCGTCAGCAATGTCGACCTTAACTTTTATTGAGACTAAGAGATACATCATCCCCACATCCCCCCGCTTCCCGCCCCCGCCATCATCTCCCCAACCAAGCATTCCCCAACACAGAGACCCATATGTACCTTTACGTTTTCCGCATCCTGCGGTAAGGGCGCCACAAGACTCGCGGAACCTCCGTTGGCAGGCGTATTAGGGTGCCGAGGCTTCTTCTCGTCCTCCTCGAGCTGGTAACAATCCTCACACCACCACTTGTGACAACTTTCACAATAACGGCCGCCCATGCAGAAACCGCACCGCAAGATCAGCTTCGCCTTGTCACCCGTCGATATAGGTGGTGGGTGGATGGCGGACTTGAGTGTCGAGGCGTGCATGGGCGGCGGTGAAAGCAGAGGGAAGCGACTCGATGCCGAATCTCCGTATGTCATGATGCCTTCGGGGGCTTTGCCGCATGTCTCGCAGCCATGGACGGATACCATGGCCACCGATGGTGAGATATAGGCGTCTAGACGGTTATACCATACTGGTGAGTACTCGGCCTCCGGTCCCTCCCGTGAGTGCGTGGACATTTTACGGACGTGCGGACTTTCTACTGTATGTCGTGGGCCGGGACAGAGAACGGCATCGAATTGAATAATATCTTTGCATGCGAGGAGTGTAGCTGCCCAGTCTTGATTCATCGTCTGTGTAAGTTGGCGAGCAAATAGCTTGCCGGGTTTGAGGTACCAGGCCTCATTTTTGGGATCCATGGCATTGGATAATGCTTCCTGAGATTTTTGATTCCATTCCGCACCAATCTGGGCCCCTTGACTTGACATGACTCCTGCTCGGGCGTTTGGAATTGTATCAATAGGAGCAATCCCCGGAGGGTACTTGTTGACATGACGTTTGAAAACTGGGATTACTGGTGAAGGTTTGCGATGGCCAAAGATATACATTGCCTCTAGTTTAGGGGTGTTCTTGGGTCGGGAAGGCCTCACTGCGTATCGTAAAACTTGCATGAGTTTCTGTTCATTGAGGTTCTTGACTCCTCGAATGGATAATATTCGAATATGATAAGATTCATTAAATATCATTTCACTGATAAGCTCAGCTGGAACGGAAAGTCCATCCAGAACTAATGTTTGAACGTCCTGAAGGATATTTCGTCGCTGAAGGTTGGAGAAAATACCACGTAATGGACCAGCCCAGAAGCTGAGGGGGAGTTAGATTAAACTTTGACACTTAGATAAGAGAACACTCACTCATCTTCTGTCACATGCTCATCGAGTTGTTGATGCCGCCAGACTTGACCCCCATTATCAATCGCAGGTATTTCGAATTGAGCAGCCTTGAGGTTTGTGAGATCAAGATATCGAAACACGTGGGGGGTCTCGTGGATGAGTTCTCTAAACGCTGTACATGTTGCGCCCAAAGCGAGACGAGCTGATATCGGGAGCAGGGCCGCGGTGTGATAGAGAATGAGTGGATTTGAAAGAACGTCCAGTAGAGAGAGATTCATGACTTCCTCTGGGCGTGACCTTGTGGATATAGAAGAAGACATTGTCTTGGAGGGCTATGCAGAATTCATTGCGATGTTTCTCAAGATGTGTTATATGGCGGGGCAGAAGAGTAGACGTGGCGAAGGCATCCGTGCCTCGATTCCCCGGAACTGGCCTATTGACAAGATCTAGGTGGAGGTTTGACTTCCAGGAGCACACGGTGGTCAAGGTGGCAGCGTAGAGCAATGCTTTGTGCGTGTAAGTGATCATTCTTGCTTTTGGGTTGGGTGGGCAGATAGAGATGGGCAGAGATTGGAGATAAGAGCAATGAAATCAAAGATAAGTATGGAGTAATAGTGAAGGTGTTGGGATACATTTTTTTTTTTGAAACACTCAGGGAAAGATGTTTTTTTATTTCAATTACCTAGTATAGGGAGTAGTAGTAGTGGTAGCAGTAGTAGCAGTAGAAGTCAGGTACCGAAAGAGGACTGGGTATAAGGGGGTGGTAAGTGTGCACTGACAAAAGGGCTGACTCGTGTATGGAATGGTATGGGATAGTATGGGAATATGAGAAAAAGAAAGGCTTAAAAAAGACAAGTGAGGCCGAAGATGAATCGAGAGGATGGGAGATTTTGATCAAGCAAAGGGATGTGTTTAGGCTTGTCGTTAGCTTTTAGACTTAGGCTAGAATGCCACGAATGTTTGGCTTAGTGAGTCTTCCTTCTTGTTGTCCCTCGGCGCTTCCCTTTTTCCTACGGCCGGTCCGACCTTTTCCGGCATTCCGACGTAAAGATGAGGGATTGTACTAGGGACCCGGGTATGGTAAGGTAGGTATTAGGTAGGAAGAAGATCACGTGTCGTCTTTAAATCAAGTGCTACTCCGGCAATCCGGTTAATGCCTGGATGTTCCGTACGAAATGGACAGAAGCATTTTCGTATGGAGTTTTGGTGGTAAGCTAGCACGTGTCACCGCCACGCTGGTACTTAGTACTTGATACTATGGTGCTACTTAATACTCTACACTCTGTACTGTCCTGTAGTGCTGTACTGCGTAGGTACCTTGCACTACTACTCCGTGACGTCTACCGTAGCTATCGATAAGATAATATTTGGTGCCTTAAAATTCATGCTAGAAAATCGATGCTCCAGCGCATAAAAATTCAGGCACCAGTTGAGTCGTCATTCGCATTCGTCTGCTCTGGTGCTCTGCTCATAGAAGATGCTGGACTGCTGACATATGTGTGTACATGCTTCATGTCTATCTTTGGACAGTACAACATACAAAAACATTCTCTGATAGTTTTTGCCACCGGTTACAATCGATCCTTTGTTCATAGCATGCATTGACGGCGTTCTCATCTATTTTCCTTTTAATACCCACCGATCTAATTCTACACAATTCATCATGACAGAAGAAACGTCCATCTCACTCACCTGGTCCTCACAATATACACTTGCGCCTACGTCGCGTGCCACAAGCTCTCTTCCTGGCGACAAGATACTATTACCTCCCTCTGCTCTCGAACAGCTGCTCTCAGCAGCCACGGTCACAACAACACATCAACAGCAATCTCAAGCTAACTACGACCCTTTCAATCCATATTCCCTTGCTGCGGCAAGGCAATCGCAGTCGCAATGGCGAGACACACAGCAACAGCTCCCACACCCCCTTACATTCCGATTAGTCAACCCTGCGAACGGCAACGTAGTGCATGCGGGGATTCGGGAGTTTTCTGCAGATGACGGCGAAATTGGACTTAGTCCGTTCTTGATTGAAGCTCTTGGATTGAAAGATGCGCCGGCTAGAGAAAAGAAAGAAACACAGGGACAGAAGGATAGTCCGATAGATCTGACGGAGGAAAATGACGAGGTCATGGAGGATATCCCCAGAGTGGTGGTCCATGCGAAACAGCTCCCAAAAGGTACTTATGTTCGATTACGTCCACTCGAAGCAGGTTACAATCCCGATGATTGGAAATCCTTATTGGAACGACACCTTCGAGAAAATTATACAACCCTCACCAATGGCGAAATCCTGACAGTACAAGGCCGAGGTCAAAAAGAGGAGTTCCGCTTCTTGATCGATAAATTTGTACCCGAAGGAGATGGTATCTGTGTGGTGGATACGGATCTTGAAGTTGATATTGAAGCTTTGAATGAAGAACAAGCTCGAGAGACTCTCAAACAGATCATGAAGAACTCTCAGAGACCCCAAGGTTCTGCTGAGGGATCCTCTAATGGCGGAGATTTGAATATCTGGAATGCAGTCAGTGGGCAAGTCCTCCCAGGAGAATATGTGGATTATACATTACCGTCCTGGGACAGAACTTCTGGATTAGATATTGAGCTCAGCAACGAAGATGGCGAGGTAGACATGTTCATAAGTCCCTTCTCCGCACGTCAAAGAGCACGGCCACGAATAGATGAGCATGTGCTCTCGGATATTAGCAATGAGCCTACTCGGAAAATACGCCTTCAGCCAACTAACGTTTTACTGGAGGACGCCGAATCTCTGTACATTTCAGTCCACGTACCTTCTATCCCAGAAAGCGAGGATATTCAGCCAAGACCATATACGCTCCGCGTTAAAATCCTCGAGAAAGAAGTTATAGACCTATCGGCCAACAACGATAGTTCGGAAACCGCGCCCAATCCAGACGAAGAAAAATGCAAAAACTGCCAGCAATGGATCCCAAAAAGGACTATGATGTTACATGAGAATTTTTGTCTACGGAACAATATTTTATGTCCTCAGTGCAAGTCGGTTTTCAAAAAGAACTCTCCAGAATGGCAAGCACATTGGCATTGTCCGCACGATTCCTCGCACGGTTCAACTCCGTCTTCGAAGATCAAGCACGACGCCGCATATCACACTCCTCAAGATTGCCCAGGCTGCGACTACTCGGCATCGAACATTCTTGACCTAGCCCAGCATCGCACAACTACATGTCCATCAAAGCTAATCCTCTGCCAATTTTGCCATCTCTCCGTCCCACAAGATGGTCCTCCAACTCCCGAATCATTACTATCCAATCTCACACCCCATGAACTCGAGGACGGCGCCCGCACGACAGAATGCCATCTTTGTGCCAAAATCATCCGTCTCCGCGACATGTCCACACATCTAAAGCATCATGAACTCTCTAAGAAAACACGTATTGAGCCGCGTATCTGTCGCAATGGCATCTGTGGCCGCACGTTGGACGGTGTAGGCAAGAATGGTGAAACTGGTACGGCGGCGAAGATGGGACAGGGTCCCGGCAATGACCTTGGGCTCTGCAGCATCTGTTTTGGACCCTTGTACGTCACGATGCACGATCCCGAGGGCAAGGCTATGCGCAGGCGCATTGAGCGGAGGTATCTCAGCCAGCTTATTACCGGATGTGGGCGCACCTGGTGCCGAAACCCTTATTGTAAGGTTGGGAAAAAGAATACTGGTGCTGGCGACCAGGGAATTATTGGGACGAAGGAGGCGCTACCCCTCGTTAAGCCGCTGGTGGAGGGTATTCCAGATCAAAGGAACTTGATGTGGTTCTGTGTTGATGAGAGCAGTCAGAAGAGGAGGGTTCTTGCGGAGATGATTGAGAGTGAAGGTGGCTATGAACTCGGTTGGTGCGTTGCTGCTTGTGAGGCTACTGGTGGCGATTTAGATGCTTCGAGGACATGGTTGGCGAACTGGGCACCGGGGAAGAATGATTCGTAAGATATTGGGGAGAAACACCATGATATATGCATTAGACTCATGACTAGACGTATAATACTAGAAATATCAGACTGAATCACTTCTGTTCCATTTGTATGTCATAATTTTTTCATTCGTTTGCTGGAGATTGTCCAATTTTGTTCACGATGTAGCAAACGCAACTATCTTCATAATACCAAGAGCACCCGATAGTAGGCGAGAGACATTCCAAAATCCATGCCAGACCAGCTAGCCATATGTCGGATCGACTCCAATTTTGCACAGAAAAGAGGCCAAAAATACCAAGCACCCGATAACAGGTGAGAGACGTTCCAAAATCCATGACAGACCAGCTAGTCATATGCCGGATCGACTCCAATTTTTGCACAAGAAAAAGAAATATGAAAGTACGGGAAACAATAACCCAGGAAGCCCATAAATAACTCGCCGTTTGAATGCAATTTTGGTATCCTCCGTGTAACCCCTCCATTGTTGAACCTGAACTCCAGCCTATATTCGATAAGTTTCTGATATCAAAATATATGTATGATGAGGGTTCGAGCTTACATATATACACGTTACACTCGCAGATTAAGGTGCTCCATAAGTGCCGCCGTTCTTACAGGCTGCAACGCACTCGGCGCTTCCCATTATGCTGCCGGATCCTATACCAGGGATCTGTCCAGCGATATTGGTGATGTTTCCTAAAGCACCACCGAATGCCGCAAGAACAAGATCGAAGGGCAGGTTCATCATTTGGTTGACTAAGTTCATTGTTCCGGTGTCCTCAGAGTTAAGTGCTGATACAAGCGTGGCATTTCCACAACCTACAAATCATTAGCAACAACCCCTCATTTTCAAATATCAAGTATAGTAAAGGAAGTCCTCACCCATATTCTGCATAGTATGAATACTCGCCGTCGGAAAAATGGTCATCTTGCCAGGCGTCAACGTCTCCTTAACAACCCGCGCACCATTCTCTTGGATCATGTACGTATTGGTGGTTCCCTCGATGCTGACCACGAAGTTAGTCGCGCGTGGGTGATAATGCATCGGCAGCATGGCACAAGGTCCAAGAGCCAGGATCGCAAGTGTCATGCCTTGGCCCACTGCTGCTGGGAAGGTTGCTGCATTTGCGTTGATTACTGATCCTGGAGAGTAGCTGTAGATTGGTTGTGCATGAAAATCAAATAGCCAGTCAGAGTCATTACTGAGCTGTGCGCTGCGATCCAGAGCGGTGGGAGCATTGAAGAGAGATTGGTCGAGTGCCGGGTTACGGGTTAAATCGACGGCGTGGGTGAAGGGGAGCAAGAGAAGAGAGAGGATGAAAGTGAGGAAGAACATTTTGATAGTGTCGGTATAGAGAAGTTATGAAAGTGGGTGGTCCAAAGATCTTGAAGGTGTTGAATAGACACCAACTTGAAGGAGGAAGTGGGAGAGATGTATGTTGTGTTCAGGACTTGCACATGGACTGGTGGAAGATATGAAGACGGGAGAGCGTATGTGTTGTAGATGTGAACCTTGATGTGTAGTATGAAGATGAGGCGAATATGGTACCTTGTGAAGGATGATATGAGGAGGGAAAGTGAGAAGTGACAATTGATGGCGAACAAGGTGACAGGATGATGCGTGGAAGAGGCGTAGTCAAGAAGTGAAAGTTCACAATGCGTGATGAAAACGTTCGGAGTGCGTGGTCAACGGCTATGCGTGTCACGTTTGGAAGGTTCAATGAAAGTGAATAGTTCCATCGATCTGGCAAGAAGTAACATGCCTTATATACATACTACGTACAGAAACACATATCATTGAAGAGGGAAAAAAAGTGTACATACGGTTCCTCAATCTCCGACCACCATTCCAAATCAACCGACTGAACCACTGAACCGACTTCTCATTCTCGGCGAAATGGCTCACAAAAGACTTATGTTGATGTAAGATAGATTAAATTGTGACGAGAACGGGCACGGCGTCTTGTGCTTGTTTTGTCGAAGCTCCTCTCTGCTGGTCTCTTTTTTTCTTGATGTGTATATTAATCTAGTGAGCAAGGCGTTGGTTGGAATGCGAAGTTGCATGTCATGTTAGGCACGACTGCACTTAACGACGTACTACTACGTACTACTATGTACATGCTCCTCCGTACTTGCACCAGTTCATGCCTACACAAGCATCATCATCAGCACCACCGGCACCGCTGAGCGCTGTCATTCCGCCCCAGAAGCTGACCAGAATAAGCTGCTGTGTAGCTAAAGCTGAAGTGAACAACGAGTAACGTCTCGCAAAGCAGAGTGATACGCCAAAGGCGCGAATGAGGCTTGGGGAGCTTGTCGGACGTTGAGTTGGTCTGCGTGCGAGAAAGGAAGCCCGAACCGGGGGGTGGAGCCGCACGCAGACTACCATCAGACACATAAGCTGAGAACAGTGCCTCATCGACTTGTCATAAAACAGGCTGTCTCGGCCAAAGACATTCTCTCAGAATTCCCATTTCATTTTCATCCGAAACAGAGATGAAAACGGCCATATCAGCAGGGTCTCGTTGACTTGATGGACATCCTCATCCCGGACCCTTGTTGCTTGATGCTTGATTCGATGAGTGGGGGACTTACCCCATACTTTGTGCTTTTCTGTGCTTAGCTAAGTCCTTTTCTTCCTACTCAGCTGATATCCTTACATGATATCCCACCTTGATCTGCATTCGGGAGCGCTAATTCACAATGGATAGGAGGGTACAAAGTACTCAGATGAGCCTGTCCTGCGACCTTGATTAAGACTTGATGACCCAACACTCAGACATATTCGCGCCGGAAAGTGACATTTTGCATTGGAGACTCTGTCGGGACATCGGGCCACAACTAGTTTACAGTGTATGTGCAGCGGAAGGTGAGATTATGATGCCGAAGAGGGGGGGTTCATGCATGCATATGCAATGCGGTTGTACTGTGAGGTCAAGAAGCGAAAGGCAGCGCAGCGGGAAGAGGAAGTTTAAGCAGGTAATTCGACTTTTGTGGTGGCATGTGAGTGGCAGTGCAGCTTGAGGCATTCTGTACTTGTTTTGATCATTGTTTGTTTGCTTCACTGAGTACGTGGATGCGCTGCTCGAACGGGGGGCTAACTTGAAATATCATGAATGTGTCGAGTCACGGTGTCAAAATCGAGACCAACACCTAACACCACCACTGCCTATACGAATTATCACACCCTCTGCAGTACATAGCAGGAAATATTGGTCTGCTGTAAAGGGTATGCTGTCATGTACCTCCAACAAACAAGAAAAAGGGCCAAACAGCATCGAGAACCACTCAGAGATACCAACGGTAATCTCGCCACTCTCCCTTACCAGTTCATCGGCAATCCACACAGATGTCAAGACTTACATCGCTCCAACACTTCTCCAAACGCAGCTCCAAGGATGAACCTCTCTCGCCCGCAGGGAAACAGAAATCCCAAGCTGCATCTTCGCGAATCTGGTACATCCGAATAGACCTACCAGGTATTCGGCGCACCAGAGCCACGGCTCGTGCCCAACGGCAAGGCACAGATTCTGATACAAAGGCAAAGCAAAGCAGTAAAAAATACTCAAGGGAAGGAAACTTGAGAAAATATGAACAATTCTTTGGCTACGAAATCTCATCATCTGCACAGAGGTGAAGCAAGACCACCGGGCGGCCATCCAAGCTGCAAAAGCAAAAACACAAAAAAACAAGGTTGCTATGGCCGCCGTTAAAGAGATTTCAGTTGGCGCATACATTACTCCCCCCCGGTAAGGAACGCGGTAAATTTCGATTTGACCAGGCACAATTAAAAGGAAAGCAGTTCGTTGGAAAGGACTGGACGGGCGAGAGTCTCGAGCCTTACATTCCAACCCTGCATTCCACCAATCAATATATTCCCTACATACCGAGCCTCGTACAAGGAGCGGATACAATGCGCATCCATTCCTCTCGAAGCCTTTGCAATATGGAAATCTCGTATAACTCACGTGGGGGGGCGACGCCAGGAAGGTTGTTTGCGAAAGGAGGGCAACAATCGAGGTCAAAATCCTCAGGCATGAAGGGGTCATTGTTATGTTTTTCTTTTCAAACTCCAAATTCGAGCCGCGTCCGGAAGTCTTGTTGTGTTGTTGGTGATTTGGTCAAATGTGAGATATGATAGGCGCAGTGGTTAGCGGCGACGGTTGCAGGCTGCAGGTACGGTAAAAAGGCTATCGGTGCTGATCATCGCGATCTTATGTGCGCTTCTATTCTAAGCCAGCCGTTATGCGAGGGGGAAAGCAATTGTCAGATCTTGGGAAGGGGGATATTCCCTTCGACAGCCCTGATCTGATGAGGATCGCCGCGGTACCCCCTCCTATTTGTTGCTTGACTTTTTGTTGATGCATTGTTGTCGACTGAAGGGACTTTTTCTTAATTTGCAAATTGTCCCTTCTTGAAAACTCTTCATGCTGGTCTGGTCATATAGGCCGCCTGATGGGTCTCACTACAAGGATTTGTCACTGTGACGTCTTCTTGAATGACTTTTATGTGCTGTCATGCTGGTTTCATGAGACGAGGGCATCCAGACCTTTGGGAATATGTCTGCTATAGAAGCTAGAATCCATTGTTTATTGAGATTTAGCCGTTGAATTAACGTTGTCGCCCGAGGTTTCATCACACGAGGGCTTATTATTTGCGGGATAAACGCGAATTTGTTGAGGATTTACGTAGTATGGTTGACATGATGCCATGCCGTGTTCACCAGATGAGGCATCAGGGATTGTAGAACAGTTCAATTCCTTCCAAATGAGTGGTCATCTGAATATGTCACAAAGCAGTCGTGGCAATATAGCATGATCTTGTGCTCATATTCTCGAGTCTCAATCAGTTTCTATTGATGAATGACTCTTAAATCAAAGACATTGTTGCTAAGGAGGATCATGGAAGACCTTCTAGAACAACAGGAATTTGCCATGAATCAGGAGAATGTCAAATATAGCACGGCATCAACTACAACAAAATACTCTTATCCAGCGGAGTACTTTCTAGAAATACAAGACAAACTTGTTGCCAACAATCAAAAGGGTATCATAACTACTTTCCACCAAACTTCCTCGCCACCCAACCCGCACCATGTTCCTCGTACTCCTGTCTGGTGACAGACATCTCCCTCAGAACCTCCTCATTTTTCACGAGACTCGCCCCACCCTCCCACGTACTCGTGATTGTATTCCCCGGCTTTGATACGCGCACAATACACTCGGCTGGAGCCAAGGCTCGCAGTTCCTGCTGCAAACGGGGGATAAGACCCTCGATATTTGCATTCCCCCCTACAACCAACACGTTCGCCAATAGTCCCGGCCAGAGACCGATAGGGAGCACCGAGAGGGACTGCATGATTATTTCCGGGAGGCCGGGTTGTTTTGAACCGACATCCGATGGAGAGAAAAGGAGCTCAGGGACAATGAAGCGTTCGTTGCGTAGCGTGAGGATGTCGTCGGTTGCCTCCGTGGCTTTCCCCGTGGTAAGGTTCTTCAGCTTTCCAGCAGAGGGGTCATGAGGTCTTGTGAACCCTTCTATATTACGCGTGTAATCTGGTAGGACGTAGTCTATGACGATAGAATTGTCTATTTGCCGACGGTCCCCTACACCACCTTTCCATGTTCGCTCAAGGGACGATTTGAAGTCTGGTGTCACGAAACAGCATGCTTCTTTTACGGAATTGATGATATATGTCTCGTCCATCATGTTGTACTGGCGCATGGAGACTAGCTCCTTCAGATAGTTGGTCATAAATTTGCCGCCTATATCAAGACGGCGGATGGCATTGTTGAGAGGTCGCCCATTAAGAAGCGGTGTCACTGTTGTGTGTGAATACCCGCTGTCCACCACTAGAAGGATTTCCGCTGGCGAATTCGAGCCGTTCTCTCGAGGGGGGGCCTTGAAACTGGCTTGAATATCGTTGTAGGCGTTGAGTGAGGAGCCTAACTTGTCAGCCTTCGTCGTCAGACGATACTTTCAGAGAACATACCGATAGTCCTACAATAACTCGCAAAGCCAAATTCTTCAAATACTACTTGATCGCAGTTTGTTTGCAAAGCTGGCAATCCATTTGGCGCCTCTGCTAATAGTAGACTTGTCTCCCTGGGATCACAGTGAAGTGGCGCTTTGTCCTCGAAAAACTCGTGCTCCCATATCTCTTTTTGTGCTTCCCAATTTACAATATACCCTTTCTCCACCGGCCTGCGAAATTGTATCTCGTTGTAGTCTCGACAGTTCGATAAATCGCTGCCTATGTGAATCTTCTTGTCGCGATCGCGTGCTAAACAGTTGGGTATTATTTGGCAGTCCGAAGTCGTGGTGCTGTTTGAGAAGCCTGCCTTGAGGGTGTCTGCGCCGTTGTCGATTATGAGAGTCCGTTCGGGTGGTGGTGGTCCTGAGGACTTCGTCCGCCGCTGTGTTGGTGCCATGATTCGTTATAAAATATCAAGCTTCGCATCAGCGGTTGTTGTTAAAGAGACAGCGTTGTGATGAAGTGTTATTGAAGTTCACAATAATTATGGCGGGCCGTCGCGTCGGTGATGTCGATGACGGCGGCGGGAGCGCTCAAATTCCGCGATAACATTTTGCGATTTTATGTTTGATGAATTTCCTGACTTTTACAATCAAACCTACTGCCACCAAACATTCTCCGTCAACGCCAAAAATGGCCGGCACAGCATCCAAAGCAGAGAAGGATCTCTCTGCCATGAAAAATACTGTGGCAACTACGCTTGAACTCATCAGCAAGCTCCAGGAATCCGTCAGAACTACGATTTCCACCCCGCCTACCGACAAAAAAGTTGAGACCAAGAGTAAAGTCAACGTGCTCGACCTCTGCCACGATGCTGCCAGCCTCGTTAGAGCCCATTCAACAAAAATTTCACTATTAATCATCAATAAGCCTTTTACGCCTACAGCTGTTAGCACTGTCCTGCGCGAACTCGCATCGGGACCTCTTCCAGGTCTGGCTTCTGCCGTTGAGCTATGCGAAGCTGCAACCTACACGAAGATCATGCGTGATGAGGTTCAGTATCGAGTACAGAGGTTGTATACCGAATTTTCCAAGCTCGTAAACGAGATTCCACTCGACGGAAAGGTGCTGAGTGCGCATCAGAAGAATGGGACTGGAGATTCAGTTGGCAAGGGCAGTCTGGCCTCTACCGGCGTTGTTTGGGAAGCATGCGATGCACTGATCCGTCTCAAAAAACTCGGCATTGCAGGCTTGGTCATCGAGAAGGCAGAACAGTACCAGGCGACGCTCAAGGATGCATTGGAAGAGCTACAGGAGTGGGGCGAGGAAGAAGCCGACGAAGATGAGGAGGCGGACAGCGACGAGGAACCGGACGATGCACAAGCAGCCATTGACAGCATGTTTGCGGCCCAGCGTCACATCCCGGTAGATGATCCGGACAAGATCCGGGAACGCTTGGAGTCTTCGTTGCGCAGACTAAAACTTGTCATACTCATGTACTCGGCCGTTATCAAACGTCGCTTCAAGACCCTTCCCGTTCTTCCACAACCTGAAATTTCTACAGAACCAAGCGCTAAATCTAAAGAGGACCCAAGCATCATCACCTGCTTGGACGAAGTTCTTACTGTGCTCAAGAAACTGCCCGACATAGCGGATGAGCTTGCAAACGCATTCTACGAACTTGACAGTGATGAAATCAACAAGCGCATGGATGAGTGCTTCTTCACTGGATTTGCAGCATCTGAACTACTAGTAGAGAACTGGGAAGGCCAAAAAGATGAATTCAGTACTTGGGTAAGTTCTCGTATATGTCTATGCAAGTGAGGGAGTATTCTAATATATCGCAGGCATCCAAATTCCAAATGGCAATAAAGAAAAGCTAGTGGGGTATTACTGCAGGAATTAACAGCACCCTCACATTCCTTGTCGGGTATTACAAGTACGAGGTCTGGAGATGTGAGTACTTGCAGGGTAGTCGCCGAGTACTCACATATGCAATATTCCGAAGGAGCACGACCCCGATACCATAATTGAAGGGCTCGTGTACTTCACACCCAGATCTCATTCCTGGAGTCACAAAGTACGACCAGAGCGTTGATCATAATCCGCCTCTCGGCGCGTAACTTTGCCATGGAATTGGTGTTCCAAATTTTACCGTGGAGGATGATACCCGTGTGAGACACGAGGACATGTATTACGATAAAATGTATGAGAGAAAAATTACATTATTGGATCTTGAATCCTTTGAGTGGACAGTATTGTTCGTTGATCATCCAAACAAGCCTCGAGTCCGTTGCTGGCGCTTATTTTCTGTTGTGTAACTCTGTCAATTGGCCTTTATCTCATGGAAAACAAAATGGTGGTTACGTCGTATTCGCCTGGGAGTGGCATCAACCTTCCACAATTTGGAATTGTAAAGTTATGAAAATGAGGAAATAGGAGAATATTAGCATGGGCTGGAAGACTTATACTGTATTCTTGGAGTGGACTTGTTTCAATATGCATACAGTGTTCGTTACAATGGAAGTCATAGTACATGCATGACTTGAAAGACTAGCTGCTAAGGTTTCCTTGATGCCGATATACTGAATGTTCTTCGAATTCTGAGAGAAAACCACAAGACCTTATTCCAAATGACATTGATGATGAATGTCACGATACTGTAATCTAAAAATTTACAATACAAGACTTTAGAATTAGCAAGTTAGAGGGACCGGTAATCCTGCTATAAGTTTTGTTGCTGATCTATCCTGTCGAAGCGCCGTTCTAGGAGTCATTGTGAATCCAAGTAGAATAAATCCAGAATATAATACGTACCCCAGAAAATACGATTACAAAGAATCAAAGGCGACATGTCTGTGAAATGGCCCATAGGTTGCCAGAGAGTACCTAAGATGTTCACCTCATATTGATCTCATGGTATTCACTTGATTTCAATTTCTTATATATATATATATGATATATATACATAGATTCCCAATTCGATTATATTAATCTGGCTTCAAGTAGAGTACGATTAGACTTGTATCGATGTGCACAGAGAACTCCTTATACTAGATGATATACATAAAACAATGTCAATTGCAGCACTTGTGCTTCATCTTCATAAGACCAACGATATATTAGATAAGGAAAAAGTGTTGAGATTATTGACTATTGAACTCCATGACAGCTGAAGATATAACACTGTCATTGACGAGGTTTTTGAATGTGAGATTATCACCCTCATCACCGAATCTGATTTGTATCTTGTAAGTCACCTTGTTTACGATTTTTCCAGTCCGAGTATTCAAATGAATACTCGCTGCGGCACCAAAGTCAAAGCTCCCAGGAAAATATGATACGATATTACCAACCTCCTGAATACCTATTATCGGTTAGTTTCTATGTCAATAGTATTCTCAAAACCGAGAAGAGTATTCATGTGGTGACATACTAGGATCATCATAATAATCGGGGGGAACATCTGACGTAGATGAATATAAGATAATCACCCAACGTACTGCTTTTCCAGGTGTGTAAGAAGAAATACAGCTTTGATCTCTGAAAGTGCCTTTGAGAATCTTTTCGCCCTAAATACATATCCCATCAGCATATTTGGGGAGAAAATGAATATAAAGCTATACTTAAGACGTACTTTGTAGATTAACCAACGTATTCTACGATTGCATAACTTGCTGTTATCAACATCATGATAACAAACATCTTCCTCTCGGTCGATACCCTCTCGAAAAGGTAACGACATAGAGATACCGTAATGTCTACGAGCTTGCTTCATGCGGGGCCTGGTTCCTTCAAGGCCTCGCAAGGCTGCACCAAGGACAACCGAAGATTGGCTTCAGCATATTAGTCAACTGAAGTAGATCTGGTTTTGGATTGACTTACGGGTGTTTAGGACGCAGTAAAGTAATATTCCCATTCTGTCGACACCACGCTGTCAGAGCATTGTAGAGATACGTGGATTCCCCGAATCCGCCGACGAGAGCGATGCGCTAAAGACCACGAAAGTTAGTACCGCTCCTTCACTTGGTTCAAGTCATGGTAGAAAATACATCAATATTAGCATGTTGTTTCGTCTTTGCTTCCATCACCTGCTGGTTCACCATCTTGATGATCTCTTTGATGACAGGATCGAACAAGCTTTGCATATCTTCGCTGAAATTTTGTTAGATTCAGAAGTAGACATTGATCAAGGATACTTACTATGAAAGCTTTATCATACGTTCTTCTTCGTCATAGTACTCAGAGTCAGGAGTTTCAAGTTTCACTGGGCCGAGTTCTCGTTCCTCAGTATCATTATTGAGACCAAAATCACGCTTGAGCATTTCAAAACTTTCCATTAAGTTGCTTCCCGGGATCTTATTTGCAACAGTGAGGTTTTCAAAAGCTGTTCCAAACCTTTCGGAAAGCAGTTTGTGTAGATTACGGTCAATATAGGTTGAGCCGCATTTGCCACCTACAAAACGGCATTAAAATTAAATTTCATGATACATTGAATCAATTTCTCGGCTGATTTGGGGATACACACCAACACCAATGCAAAGTTCATCGAACTCCAAGGCTGGGTTTACCTGAGTGATCGTATAGGTCGTTACATCAACAGTCCCGCCACCGCAGTCGCATATTAGGATATTGTCATTAGGCTACCATTTCAGTGTTAATATCAATCCATAAAGATATGTTCGCTTACCTTAATAGCATTGATAGCACCCTGCCTAGAATACTGCACCAACGTTGCAATGGCTGCCGCCTCTGGCTCTGCAATCGTAAAAATTGCATCACCAGGTCGATTTCCAAATCCGGCTTTCTTGGCAGCTCTCAGAGTTGAATCTTTCGCCTCTTCAGACCAGATAGCTGGCAAGGTAATCCAGCACTCCATAGGAGTGAGATTAAATGTGAAGTCTGTTATCTGTTCGCGTAACTTCGCCGTCACATGTAAGAAGACCTCATGTAGGAAATCCTCACATACCCCCTCTGCATTACGAAAATCAGGCAGTTGCATTATGCCTGGACCTAAACTATCCAAGAGGGTTAAGCCATCAGATGGGCCAAAAATGACGTTCCTGTCAAGCAATAATCTTCTTCCTCGAATTGGAATAGTTGAAAGGGCTGGATCATCAAATGGACCAACAACGGCATTTTTGTCAAGCAACAATTTTGTCCATGAATATGAAACCAACTTGGGACGAACCTCAAAGCCCCATTTATTTCGTTGAATGTTCGGGTTTTCTTCCTTGTATGCGATTCGTGTTGGAGCTTTCCAAGATGTATAAGTTGTCCCTGGCCATGTTGAGATGATATTTATGTCATCGATGCTGCTTGACTGTGTGGTCACGTAGCTAACGCCTGTAAAAATTGTAAGAGCGAAATGATACGAAAGGAAGCTTGAGACAGTACTGACCCGAGAAGGTTGTGCCATAATCGATTCCAACAATGATTTTGTGTCGAGTTTCTTTTGTCAAGTGTGAAGACTTTAGTCTCTCAGATAGAAATGCGCTACCCGTCCCGATCGAGTACATGGTTGCTTGGAGAGTGAGAGGAATTTCGAATGTCGATCTTTCTGATATCTTATTTCTTGAAGATTTATGTGTTCTTTCGTCATACAATTGATGTCTGTAGAATGACTGGAATAAATCAAAAATGGAGAAGTCCACTTTATACTAGCTATACCACCTCTATCTAAAGTTATCAAGTACAGACCATGGTATAGTGTTCACAACTTAAGCGCCAAATGATGAGAACATGATCGATATCCTACAACATGGATGTAAAGCTTAACGTATGGGCGCCCTGCAACTATAGCCCAGCTAGCTTTACAATAGGTGCACTGATTCTGTAATGAGGTTGCCCATAAAAGACCACAAGCTGAAACCTCTTATGGGTCGCCTCTCCGGCCAGCGCGCGGTCTCGACATAAAAGAATAAGCAGCGAAATCCCATCTACAAGAATTATTTGATAAGAAAAGAGGAAACAATACACCTACTAAGCCAATCAGATCATGTCTAATTCTGGAAGAAGATGTTGACTTTCGATGTTGAGTTTCGAAAGTGTTTGGTTGTTCGTCGGAGCTGCAAGCCACAGGTTTGTGAAAACCAACATCTTATCTACAGGGAGTCTTTACCAACAGCCCCCACACTGCTTAACCGCCGATAACTTAGAAATGCTAAATTGACACTACAGAGTCACAAATTTGACAAAAAACTATCATTACTTTCACTCTATAAATCAAGGAACATCGACAATTGTCTCTGAGCATGACCATACAACCCAGGTTCCTCAATGCCGACATTATACCACATAATTCCTAAAATTTTGGAAAGATTCTTCGGAATTGATTCTCAAGAAATGAATGATGAGGACCGTTATGCACCTACTCCTTCCAGCTCAACCACAAAGTCTGCATCGCGTGCTCTAGTAGCATCCAGAAACGAACACAGCAAGTCAAGGAGACTTGATCATGATGTTCCCCTTGAGGGGTCATCACGACGTACTCGTAGCTTCTTGAAGAACACAATTCCCATTGAAGAATCATCCTCAATTGAGTCTGATGCAGAGCGGCAATCACACCAACAAGCGTCAGAAATATCACGTCTCCAGAAAGTCCTGGCCGAGAGAGACAGTGCGATTAGACGAATGGGTGCGGATCATCAGAAAGAAGTCGAGAGCATGGAGAAGAAATTTCAAAGGAGTTTGTTTGACAAGAAACAGGAGTGGATGACCAAAGAGAAGCAGTTTGACAGTAGAAAACAAGCTCTTCAAGAACGAGAGGATAATATATCCAGATTGCAGAATCTACTCTACACCACTAAATTGGAGAGAGATATGCTTCAAGACAAACTTAACACAGTCATTCGCCTACAGCAGGAAGAATCGTTTGGTCGAATGGAACAAGGACGGTGGCTTCCAATCGAGGAAAGTAAGGTTATTGAAAGCCTTAGCAGGATCAAGAGAAGAATAAAAAGCTGGGCAAAAGCAACGTCCCTGGGAGATATTGCATTAATTCAGGCACTTGATGGTCCAGAATACGCCACTTTCATGGGGAATTTGTCAAATGTGGTCGTATTTGAGAATGATCAATTCCCAACAGAACTGCCGAACCGGAAAGCTCCAACAATACTCCTCAATGCCTTGCTTGCGCATCACTTGTTTACAACCATTCTTCAAAGTCCCTTTTTCTTTCTTAATGATAGACCCAGACTTGAGGGGGTGGAAGCTAGGCCTGAAGACACTTTGAGTGAAATCTACTCTGTAGCACAAGACTGTAAGTATATTTTGTGTGGGAAATAAAACACTTGTTAACAAGTTATAGCTAATCAGGAAAAGGCGCATCTTTGGCGCTCTGAGATGCTGAGATTACTTCTGCCTCCACTACTAAACGATAGTACAAAGCGAGAAAAAGCTATGCATAGCTGGACAGAGGCCAAGGTATCTGAGGTAGCTACGCGACAAGCTTCAGAATTCATCGCTGGCCCGGCTCGACACCTCATGGACCATAAGACCAATTTTGAATATGCTAAGAAGCTTCAAGCTATCTACAAGGAGACAGCAGCTCTTTCCTATCAGCTATGGACCCGAAGAACGGCAATGCGTTGTTGTACCTTGCAAAACTTCAACAGCCTATCTTTTGATGCCGAAAGTGAATATATGGTACCACATCCCTCGGTAAAATACGAAGATCATGAAGACAGACTAATGAATCAACCGATCACTGTGATTGTACATCCTCTGTTGCAAGTTTATGGCACAGATGAAGGGAAAGATTACGACCAATCAAGGGTGTGGGCACCAGCAGAAGTCTGGCTAAAAAGCTGATGATCTTTCACAACCAAACGATACAATATTCTATGCATGTATCTGGTACGAAAAGTTTAAGAAAACAGATGTATTGCACACAGACGAAGAAGCTTTGGCAATGTGTATGTTGGAATTTCTCGGCGTAGAGAACTTCATATATGGGGTATTGCTTAGGTATAGGATACTAGCTAAATTCGTTTATTCATGTGGAAGACTTTCCAAACCCTGAAAGCCAAGTGTTATCAACAACCGCTTCATCCGTGCTTACTCCTGGGACTGGCTCCTCCTTTATCTTGGGTGGAAAAACAACAGCCGCCGCCTCAGCTACCCAATCCGATGGATCAGCCCTATAAACCTCCAACCTCTCCCTCATATCCGGACGCCACCCTTCCTTCAAGCTTCCACCCCAGGTCGCGGTCCAACCCGCACTCCAATCCGTGCTCCAATCCTCCTTTCTCTGTGCACGCTCCACCAGCGCTGCCAAGCCAAGTCTTCTCAACGCCTCATACGTGCTGTTTCCCCACGTCTCTTCTACTACCTTCATATCGATCCCATTCCGACCAATCAATTGTGTTATCAAAGTCCGCGCTTGCGCCAGTGCATCGGCGTGCAAGCTACCTTTGCTCACCAAATTTTCCATCTCAGCGTGTAATTCGGTCCATGCGTAGTGCCCGAACATCAGCTTCAACCTGATGCCCAGCGTATATTTCCTCCCACGTAACAACTCCACAAGCTGTCTGGTGCACTGTTCAAACCCGTCTCTCACAGAGTCTCTATACTTATCACATAGCAAAGTCAACATCTGCATATCCTCCAGAACATCTTCAAAAACTCCTAGCACTACCTCACTAGCTGTCCCAGCGTATAGATTGAACACGGCCAGCGCAGCAGCGTCCCGTTCAAGATATGAGTTCTCAATCATATCTAGCAGCAGCGCGGAAAATCTCTGTGTCGGATCGCTGAATAGTCTGCTCTGCAAGATTTTCAGACCGAGATCGCGAATTGAAATGTCCTCGTGGGTGACGATCATCATCAAAGCATCGGCGTAGCGGACAGTGGAGCGGTCGAGATTCCAGTTCTTCATAGCGGCCGCTGCGAACTTGACGACGGCTATATCCTCACTCTGGATCGCACGGAGGAGCAATTCGAGAACTTCTGGCCGGGTAACGTACTGAGACAGACGGCTCAGGAGCGCAATGCGTACGTCGACATGAAGGTCAGAGTCGTAGGCCGACAGGAGGTATTGGAACGACTCTTCAGTTTCAAGGTCGCCGACGAGACGTATCGCCTCCTTTGCTGCTGTTACCTTGGTCATCGGGACGGTGCGGAGGATGGAGAGAGCTTCTGAGGCTGGCTTGCGGAGGATATAGGGGCGCAGTGCATATATTGCAAAGCGGATGCGGTCATCATTCAGAGCGTCAAAAAGAACTGGAATTCCCTCACCGCCATCCAGATGCGCAAGGCATTGGAGTGTCACAGTACGGATTGAGGCACGCTCATCGTTGGCGAAAGAAATAAGGTGCTGCGGATCGATGTAACTCAGGCAAGAAAGCGTTTTCAAGGAATTTAGTAGTATGCCGACAGAAACATTGGAGCTTCGGAGATAGTCTAATATGATGTCGGCGAGTATTTGCTGTTGGCTCTGCGTCCAGCGCTGAAAGTTTGGTTGCGAAATGATGATTTTATAAGCAAGTGAACAATTTTTATCTTTGCATGCGCTTTCCTGGTCGCGCACATGCTGCATGAGTTGATGCTGCATATGAGATTGTAAGTAATATCCCAAGGAACCGTTGCTGATGAAGGTATTGGCATCCTTCTCTAGACAAATTGGGAGGAGATATTCCAAGCGTTCAGGAACATGAGAAGCTACAAGCCTGAGGGCAGTGAAAGTCCAACCCATGTTTTTGTGGTCGAGAGCAAGATCATCAAGCATGGAGAGGAGATCCTTGGAGTCTTTCAAGCTCTCTTTGAAGTACCCAAGTAGGCGCGGTAAATCACTTCCAGATCCTTCTTCCCGCATCTTCTGCATGCGTGGCCACAGGACTGGGAGCATATAGCTACTCCCACTTCCATAGAAATACAATCCATTATCAAGTCCACGCTCATCAATAATCAAGAGTATCTGCTCCTGGGCCCACAGGGTATGGTATGGGAGGAGTTGGGTGATAAACTCGCGGAGCGCAGAGATAGAAGATGAGGATAGGTCTGCAGCATCAAGGGTCGTCCTAACGACTTGAGTTAACCCCTCAAGATGATCTGATTTCCATCGACTGGCAGGTAAACTCGCCAGGGCGCTCAACATAACCCTGCGCACCGGGTCCTGTTCAAAACGTCGATGCAGAACAAAATCGATGACATCACCCAAACGATCTCGCTGGTATAAGGCGGATTCAATGCGAATTTTGATAGCAACCTGTCGGATATTTGCATCACTTTCCCGGATGAACGGACCAAGTTCCACGGTTGCTTCGTCCCATGGGATTAATTGAATCCATTGCATCTTTACTTCGTTCCTGAGCTTGAAGTAATCAAGAGCCAAGTGGCGACGGGCTTCCTGTGCACGAAGATCGGCCGGTAGCTCGGAGACTACCGCTATGCTGACGATTCCATCTTCATCCTGCCATTGTGTGTGAAATTCGTTCCATACCGTTCGACGTAGTTCTGGTTTAAGGTGCTTGATAGCCAGTGGTGAAAGGACCTTTGGATGATTTCTGTAAAGTTCCAAGATATGATCCACATCCAGTTTTCTGATGACCGGATCTAAGTTCGCAACTTTATCATCGTTTTCTATGAGATATTCCGCTACTTCTATTGGCCGGTATTTGGAATACCAGGAGAGTGCTAAACCTGAAAACTTCGATATTGATCCCATGGCCAAATCAACCAAGCGGTACGCTAGTTCCGGATTTGCTATTTTCATTTGGGTAATAACCGACGTCTGCTTAACATACGAATCATTATCATAGAAGTTGGGCAAGAACAATGTCCCACACAACACATTGAAAGTGACTTCTGGATGCAGCCGAATAAAAGGATTCAAATGCGGTACTCGCTCTATAATCCCTGGCAAGTACTTCGCGACCAATTCATGTGAACCCTTAGGCAATAGTTTGGCAAAAGTCTTTCCATCAACGTCCAGTGTCTCTAGATACGTATCCACTACGCTTTGCTTCTTCAACTTCCGCAGATAATGGCAGGCGACGGAGAGACCCGACTGCGGGAGGCTTTGCAGAACCTCGAGGGCATGCTCATTGTTTCCTTTGTTCATAAGGAGCTTAGCTGCACGGAATTTTAGCAGAGTAGAAGTAGTGAATCGTAGTGTATGGAGTGCAATTTCAACGTCGCCACTCATCCAGCCAGCTTGGATGGCCAGGGATTTCTCATAAACTGAACCTGCTGAGAGGGCCGAGAGAATTGCCTTGCTAGAGGGATTCGTGATTGATTCGCGGCCAAGTTCAAGCACGAATTTTGAGCGCTGGACAGGACTCAGGGGCTCGCATTGCTGAAGGAAGGTGGTGACTCGCTCTGTGATGTTGTCGCTGGATAGCTCTGCATTAAGAAGACTGCTGTCCTGCAGACCCTCCGATGATTGGTCCATTGCAGCAGGATTTCCTATTCTATTAGAATAAGAACCTTTATGATATAACCTCCTAGATGAAGATGTATAAATGACGAAGTTTTGATGATTGAAAGTAGGGATAAGAGAAGAGCAGAAGAACAAAATTACCGCTATTATATATAGTTGAACCAACAATGGTAGCCTAGTATGAGTCAATCAGCCGCAGCATACCATATACTCATTCGTATTTATGGCTTGATTGCAAAGTACCATAATCTGCACCCATGGGTGTCCATGGCGGTGGTAGTGCAAATAATGTGCGCGATGTATGGTAGTGTGGATTCTGTGGCGTTGAAGCGCGCTGCTGAATCTTAGTCTCGGCTGTGATACGAAAGCAGTACAATTGAAGAGTCATCGCAGGATTTCGTTGCTGTATCGACAACCAACACGTACGAACAACCCGGCACGTGCCCGGGCAGTTTTTCCATATTCCACAAATCTATGGGAATGTCTGTGTAAATATAATCTTCTCTGGACTGTTAGTGGAGAGCTTTCTTAAAGGCTCTATGTATACCGCCACGGGCTCTATTTTTAGTACAGCATTCATCGATCGATGCTCAATGAATCTGCGAATTATGCTACCCTTTTTGCTATTTCTATTCATCTTTGATATTCATTTTTCAGCAATCGTGAAGTATATCACAGACAGACTTAAATGTGTAGATTGTAGATTCACTATTGCAGTCCCAGCGACTACTTGTCTAGCTGCCGATTTAAGCTGAGACATCCAAGATGATAAAATTTAAAACATTTAGATATACAAACCATTTAATCTTAGATATATCCATAACTTTATTTAGTACCCCTTCTTTCGATCAACCAAGTTAATCAGTCTCTCGCCCTTCTCCGTATGAGTCAAGTTCCTCTCCAAAACCTCAAAGCAACGCTCTACATATGCAACCCCAAGTCCACTAGTATGCGGGGTAATGGCTACATTTTCCAGATCCCACAACTCACTCTCCTTATTCAATGGCTCAGGGTCCGTAACATCGAGTGCAGCACCCCTCAACTCCCCACTCTTAAGACTGGCAATCAAATCATCCTGCTTTAGGATACTGCCACGCGAGATATTCGCGATGAAAGCCTTATGCTTACCGAGCAACGCAAACTCCTCCTTGCCGATGAAGTGGAGCGTCTGTTCCGTGAGAGGCACAGAGACAAGTAGCACATCAATATCGGCAGACAGAAACTTATGCAAGGACTCCTTGTCAAGGCCAGAGTACCAAGCCGATGGAATCTCACCATCGACATCACCCGTGCCGGGGACAATGTAGCCATTATCACGCTTCGACTCTGGAGTTGTGCGTGGGGAGGCCGTGTAAGCGATCACGTCCATGCCCATTGCTTTGCAGATACGGGCAGCTATTGGGCAGGACGTCAGTCTTGATGGTTTGTGTAAGGTGAGAGGGCGAAAGAGAACCTACCTTGACGTCCAATGGAGCCGTACCCCAAAACTCCCAGGCGCATACCGACACCATCATGCAAGGTACCGAGCTCGCTGTGTGTGCCCCACTTGTGTTCTTTCTGCCATTGTAGCAACAGCCTCTGCTTATGCGAGTTGCTTAGGATTTGCATGATGACCCATTCGGAGATCATGGGGCCATGAATACCCGAGGCGGTAGCGATCGGGATGTTGGAGTCTTTGTAGATGGGGGATTGGGCGAGATGATTGACACCTGCGGATGCGAGTTGGATGAATTTCACGTTGGGGATGAGCTTGGGACTGGAGGGAAGGTTTCCAAGGACGAAGAGAATAGTGTATTCTTTGAATTCATCTACTTGCGTCAGCTTAAGAACTTTGCGAACTATACATAACTAACCATCTGGAACTCCTTTGTTTTGGAAAACTTCTTGAAGGGTCAATTGCTTGTAGGTAATCTTCGTTTTCGGATGCTTCTCATAGATCATCTCAATGGATTTCTTTGGCTCCGGGAAAGGGAGTACCACGAGGATATTCTCCCCATCTCCATTATATGCTTCTCCCATGATGGAAGCTTTAACTGCTGCTAAACGTTTGCGAGGATTTTTAGTCATGTAAAATGATGATAGTTGATGGGCTTGCAAATAAATGGCTGACGAAGGTGGGGTAAGGTGTATTTATATGTTCGCGTGGTCTGAGGTGATATAGATAATGTTGATTGGAACCTGTACAGTGTACGTCCAATGATTACTAGTTCGTCGGGTTGATATGCAAGAACCCTGTGGAGAGAAAAGTACGAAATTTGCAGTAGATTGGGTAGAGTATTAAACCTGACACAATTTACGTGGGGAATGTCGACAGCTTACATATCCCGAATGGTTGAGTAGCTTCGCGCCCTCGGCATCATCGTCATGTTCAAGGCGCGGGAACGGCCGCTAAGATAAGATAAGAAGGAGAGTGGGAGGAAGTCTGAGCACCAACAAGAGAAAAAGGGAAGACAAAATAAATCGATGAGAAGGATAGATGAAATGTTTTGAAGATAAAATCCTCAGAGTATCATTTCTTCGTATTACCTACAAGGAAGGGTCTGGTAGATGTAGGTGATGATGTGAGAACTAAATATGCAAACGGGTTGGGTATGAACCAATGAACAGAAAAATTGTATTACTTCGTAGTCGTTGAAATCTATTTTGCGCCCTGCTGTCTAGCAAACTCATCATGCTCGTGGATATCCGTTGCCTCCCATGGGTAGCAAATCCACTCATCACCAACCGTTCTCGCAGCGCAGTATCTGCCCTCCTTGACCATATCCTCTGGCAAGCTACCCTTCTTTGGCTTGTCCTTGTTGTGAAGCACAAAGATGGAGAACTTGGTCTTCTCACCCTGGCCTCCAAGCTGTTGTCTGGCAGCCTCAACGTCCTTCTCCAACTCCTTCACGGCGTACTCCAAAGTGGTTCTGGTATCATCGACCTCATCGACAATGAGGATTCTCTTTCCGACCAAGTTCTTCATCTCACCGAGGGAAGTGAGGTCCAACCATTGTGTACGGGTGACCTTGGTACCTGGCTGCTCAACCTCACCGGGGGTGGAGGAGGAAGATGGGTGGGTGGAAGGGAGTTGCTCGTAGAGGGAGAGACCGATAGCTTGGATAGGAATATTTGGGGAGCCGGTCTTCTTGAGGAAGGATCTGAGAATTCTTGCTGGGACATATCCACCACCACCGATAGCGATCATGAGTTGAGGTTGGAAATCCTCGAGGATGCGTTGGGCAGACTCTTGACAGAGCTCATGCACCTATTGTAGAAGCTAAAATCAGAATGCGATCTTCGGGAGGCGGCAGTTTATGACGTGTAAAGTGGAGAGAAGGAAGAAGGGCATACCTGATTGTAAGTGACATAGAGTTTCTCGACCATTTTGAATGATGAATATTGAATACAAAAGCGACGACGAAGGAGAAGAAGACGAGGGACAGATCAGAGGGAGGAGGTTGTGTAGAAGTGTGAGTAGGCAAGGGAAATCCAGACAGAAATTTCTCCGTCAGTATATCCTTTTTCACTTTTTGGATGTGCTGGTTGTGCTGGCGGCCTTGCGCATTGTTTTGCGCCCAAAATTCCTTTCCCTTTCCCGCTCCCCCACATAATTCGAAGTCGCTGGGTCGCTGGGACGCTGGGCCCCTCCACCTGCGACTTTTAGGGTCGAATTTTGATTTTTTTTCATGTCGGAGGTGTCCGAAGCCTCTCGCGCCTAACTCATTGCTACATTAGTCCAGTGAGATCCATCACCATATCCAGCAGAATATCCATCAAATACCCATCACATATCCATCTTTCGTGGGTTAGCAACAAGAACAGAGAATGAAAATGATTGAATGAAAATAAAAATAAAAAGCAGATCCACATCTACAACCTCCCTCTAACCCTAACCACAACCTCTTCTGCATGTCAGGTAGCAGCAAGTTATATATCTCTCGTCTCGGAGAAGATGATGGAACACTAGAATTATGCGTCTCGGACCTTAATCTGCCATCTACCTATCATCTCACTCATCCGCCATTCTCACCTTGCCCTCTTAAACCTTCCCAGACTTTCAGCTGGATCGCCAGGATGTACAAGTTTTGTTGTTACCAACCCTTGCTGCATGGACTTTAGACTCCAAGATTACCGATTCTGGACTCATTTCTCAACATTGACGATTGGTTTGGATGTCCGAACGCGGCAAATGAGGCACCCTGAGGCATACCACCACCACAAAGCGGTGATATCTTTCGCTCCAAGATATCTCGACGACGTGTCTGATAACCAACCCCACCTATTGTGAGAGTACCGCATTAAATACCTGGTTATATGCATGTGAGACGCCGCTGAAGCCGCGTTGCTGCAAAATCTCTAGTCTTTAGGATCATCATTCCTTGCACTCAGTCACGAGTGAGCGTATGAATTGCGTGTGATGACTGGAATATGATGACTACAATGTGAGTGGCCAATCTATATAAGTATACGCTTTCGTTCTTTATATATTTCATTATAAAAGGCTTCATTTTACCATCTACTTGATGGTCAAATTTCCATCATCAATCATTCATCCATCACAAATCATCCTTTCGACCCCAACATGGCACAACCACCGGACCTCAAGATCCCATCGTCGACTTCGACCGTCAAGGTGAGGATAATAGACACCACATCCAAAGTTGCCAACATGCCACTGGCCCCATTTATAACTCCCATGACTCCTGGATTCACGCACCTGACCTGCCCAGCCTACGCCTTCCTCATCGAACACCCAAACCACAATATCCTCTTTGACCTGGGTGTTCGCCAAGACCCCGAGAACATGGCCCCAATAATCACCGGCATGGCTGCTCAATACAATGTATCCATAACCGTCGAGAAAGGTGTACGCCAAATTCTCGAAGAGCACGGTGTGCAAGGCTCCAGCATCGATGCCATAATCTGGAGTCACCATCACTATGACCATACCGGCGACCCATCGACTTTCCCACCATCCACCAAACTCATTGTTGGCCCAGGCTTCACCAAACACCTTATCCCCGGTTATCCTGAGAACCCCGAATCCCAGATCCTGACATCTGACTACACGGGCCGGCCCTTGGTTGAGATACCCTTCGACACGCCCTTCCAAATTGGTCGCTTCCAGGCCCACGATTACTTCGGCGACGGTTCATTCTATCTGCTTTCCACACCTGGCCATGCAATCGGGCACATGAGCGGGCTCGCACGCATCTCCACATCGCCAGATACCTTCATCCTCATGGGCGGTGATGTAATCCACCACAACGGCGAGTTGCGGCCGAATGCGTACCATCCACTCCCGGAATCCATCTCCCCGCACCCCTTTCACTCTTCAGCCATTCCTTGCCCTGGTGACATCTTCACGCACCTATTGAGAGACGGTGATAGAAACAAGCCCTTCTACGGCATAGCAAGGCTACCGGATGGGGGTTCAGTGGCCTATGATGCAGATGAGGCTGAGGAGACGGTGAAGAAGGTGCAGGAGGCAGATGCGGAAGATCGCTTACTGGTTGTGATGGCGCATGATGAGAGCTTGAGAGAGTTTGTTAAGTTCTTTCCTGATTATCTGGGAGATATTATTGAGGATGGGGTCGTGGAGAAATCGAGATGGGCATTTTTGAAGGATTTTGAGGGTGCGACTGGGAGTTGATATGGATTACTAAGGCTAGTGATGGTGTTTTCTGAGAGGATGATGCTGGGCCACTATAAACCCCTCATTCTCTGATGAGATGACGGTAAGTTGATTTCCATAATTTAGATAGAGTGCCTGTAGATTTGTTGCTTACTGATGTGGAAGAGATATCAGTGAAAGACAATGAAGGGGAGCATGAATCATTGATTACTGCGGTGGAGGTTCTTTTACTTATATTGGAGACAGTATTATGATGTCGAACAAGACGAGTCCTCAGACCTAGAACTTGTCTAGCTGATGCTTAGAGGATCTCTTGGTCATTAAACTCATGCATACACTGTTGTTGCTCTTCCAATGAAGAAATTGCTTGGTTATTTCATATTCCTTGGACTTCAATAGCTATGGTCTGAACTGGCAGAACTGTATCCTATTGATTACTTTGATGTGAGATAGAAACCGGCATGATAACGATTAGCAAGGCTCACATCTTACTTTACAACCTTGGAGATGACCAATGTAACTGGATCCTAGTGACTTATAATTTTAAAAGCGCATTTTTCCTTGTTAATGGGGGGATGCCCGACAGCCTTGTATCTTTTCATTCATCCATCCTACATGTACTCATATTTAAGACCAGCCTCGAAAGCCATAAAGCCCTCTAGACTGGGTATAATAATAAGCCTTGGAAGAGCTGAAAATTAGAGGCGTATTCAATAGATCGGAGAATAATACGTCAATCGATAACAAAGTATAAAAACATCTTCAATTTCTTTTCTTGAAGAATATGCTACTCCCATTTCTAGTTGAACTACAAAATGCAACAAAATGCAGTTTCTAATAATTTTGACACCCCATCTATATCGAACATGTTTGCAAAGCTGTGGCCCATAGTGACAGATGATAATCCTCTAACGCTATTCGGCTTCCGCAGATTTCGGACAACACATCTATTGAATCTTAGATTCTTAGAAGAAGAAATCGCGATACTTGATAATAAGATTTATCAAGCTGGCTTCAAACTAGACCTACCTCTGCCGCACAATGATAAACTTGGCTTGGGATATGGCAAGAAAGATAAAAGCGCCCCCAAAGCAGAGGAATGTATAGACCAAAAACTTATCATTCAGCTCAGAGAATTACTCAAAGAATATGGTGTGTAGTCTCACCCAATATAATTTGACTTAAAGTTGACAAATATGTAGATAATGCTCTCTCTTCCTTCAATCACATAATGATGATGGAAACTTTTGCCCTGGCTGACAACGATTTCGCAACCAGTCTCCGAGGCGACATAACGCCTTACGAGGCTTATAAAACACGCATGGTACGCCTCGATCAGCTGCCCAACCGGCGCAATAAGGGACACCTTGAGCATGGTTTGCGGAAATATCTTCGAATAATCTGGTTTTTCTTTCGCCTACCACGAATAAGTTCAAAAGTTGATGCTGAGGCGCAGATGACGCCAGCGGAGCAAGAAAAAAGGCTCAAGGCTTCATATCAAAACACCTCTTTTCTGGCAGAATGTATAGCGCGCCTAATCATCGCATTGATTTCTGGTATATTTCTTGTTATTCCGTTGGTAATATTGAGTTATCAAGAACAAAGAGAGGCACATTTGATTACAGTGAGTGTATGTATTGTGGTTTTCTCATTCCTGGTGTCCATTATGAGCAGGGCAACACATCAGGAAACTTTGGCTGCGAGTGCGGCCTATGCGGCGGTTTTGGCGGTGTTTGTTTCTAGTGGCGGGGGGTGAGATATCTAAGAGAGCAATATAAGGATTATGAACATACCTGAAATAGAAAAGTCTTATGCAATATATCATTACTCTGGATATTTCAATCAAATATAATATCAGAGTGGAAGAATCGGAGTGGGAAGCATCAATAAAGAATCAGGCTGTGTGATTGTTGTACGCATAGATTCTAACCAATCCGATTAAAGAACCTATTAATTGGGTGGATTCTATATGTCTCCTTGAATTCTATATTGTTGCTTCGCAGTCTCAATCCAATGCCAATGTTTGAAGTTACTAGTATAGCGATGATCATGAGCATGATATTAGACATCACCAGAAGAAAGATGCATTGAAACTAAAATTCCAATTGCCATCACAATCCCTCCTTAAACCTTTCTTCGAACCAATCCTTTAAAGAAATCAAAACTGTTACTGTCGCTTTGTAACTCCCAAATCTTCCCGGTAGGCCTATCCTCCCATCCCAACTCCATCGCCCTTAATAGTCCCCAATTTCTCTCAATACCTAAAATTTTCGCTCGTACCCCATGGTCACCGAGTGTCACAATCTGATCGCTATGCAGCCAATGGCGATAATAAGTCTCTTCCAGCTTGCGATCGAAGCCCGTACGGCAGAAGGCAGCGTAGATGGATTGAAATTTTGTGAGAATGCGGGCCAGGAGCGTTTCGAGCGTGAATGGTGGGAGATGAGAAGGAAGAAGGGCGTTGAGTGAGGTTGTAGGCGCGGCGTTCGTAGTGTTGAGGCCGACACCTACGACGAGTTGAAAGGCACCGGAAGTGTATGAGGAGTTCACTAAGATACCACCGATTTTGACGAATTTGCCGGGATTCTTGGGGTCTTCTGCGTCTGTTGAGGCCAGTTAGCGTCCATGTAATGGGATCAGAGGACATCGTTGTGGATACGTGGGAGTGTTGCGAGACTTACAGATGTCGTTAGGCCACTTCAGCCGTACAGGCACGTCTTGGTAACCACGGCCATACGACTTGATTCCCTCTACTATGGCGATCGCTGAGAGGTACTGAATAAATACTACAGGTGCAGTACCGGAGATGGAGGTTGGGTGAGTGAGATAGTGGGAGAAGATTAGACAACCGGCTGGCGAGACCCAGACGTTGTTACCGCGACCACGGCCAGCGACTTGTGTGGTAGCTGTCATTGTTAGGCCGTCTGGAAGTTTGTTGAGAAGTTTAATGTTTCTATGTTTGTGAGCTGAGTGATCAAGAATACGAATCTACAGACTTACTTCTCCAACAGGGTATTTGTGCTGGTCACCACTTCTCCGTAGATTAAGAATTTCCCTATATCCCCCGCTTCACTCTGCGGCTCTTCTTGATATCTTCGAAGACTAGAATAATAGGCATTATGGTTGAAATAAGGAGTTTCTTTGCTGCCTGGCCACTCTTTCTCATGGGGAATGAGACTTTTCATAACCTTGTTGTAGTCGACAATCCCCTCTTCGTTGCTGGCATCTGTTTGCGAATCAGAAGAGCCTGCGACACCAGGTAAAGGAAGAGATTTGGCAACAGAGTCCAAAGACCATCGTGATTCCTGCTTCTCTATGTGGAAAGTGTCATTCTCGCCCCTGATGTACTCTTCGCCATCCTCAATGTCAATGATCTCTTTCCAAGATTCGAGAAGTTCAGGAACCTCATGATGTTCCATAGCAGAGAGATGAAGTTTTGATAATGACGGCACTGAAGCTTCCTCTTGACTTACCGTCAAGCCTAACTTTGCCAAACATGCTTTCAGGAAATTGCTACGGGCATCGTCGTCTGCGGCCAGTGCATCAATGACTTCGGAGTACCCTGGTCCCCCGGAGCCCTTACTGAGGTTGACAGTGGCGAACCTAGACATTATAAGCATTTGCGTCATGACATGAGGAAAAGGTGTAATACTCAGGATGTGGCCCAGTCAAAATGACCTTCCCCTCCCCGACCTTGCGAAATACTATTGCTGCCTTTGTACTACCACCATCCACATCCATCTCGTCCTGGTAACTAGCCAAGATCTCCACACCTCTCTCTGCAAAGTTTCCAGCATCCACAAAAGTCCCACCCCCGTTGTAATAACTCTTGAAAGTGGTAGGTAATACACCCGCTGGGAAGGCATGCTTCTCGACCTCTAAGTTTACAGCCTTGGCACCCGCTTCACTGTGATACACGAATCCCTTAAAAGTGCATCCCCTGCAAGTTCCTGGGAAGAACTCCAGTTCCCTATGCCCAATAACCTCCATCTTGGGATCACCAACTTCAAATTCACATCTCGCAGAGCCATAATAGCCTCCGGCACAGAATCCAAGATACGCACCACCTCTGTTCACGTACAGTGAGATCTTCCTATTCCCCTCGCCATTGAGGGATCGAGAATATCCCATATCTGCACCACCCGGAAACACCAGCAGTGCGCAAGACGCAGTCCAAGGTTCCTTGAGAATCACATTTTCGTTGACTGGAATCACGGCGTAGTTAGGAGAGAGTAGACGGCGGAGGGAATATAAGCAGTGCCGAACACTTTCTACGGTACTCCCATTGCCTACAAGAATGTCTCAGCATTGACTCCCTCGGTTTTGATGGATTCTATGGAGATTTTGGGATTTACCGGCATATACCAAAACGTTCATCTTTGTCGTCGTCATCTTAGTGTGGTGGCCTGATGGGCGTTGAATTGCCGTACTCAACCGAATATCTCGTTCAACTCAATTTCAGTCCTCAATACCTTTTATTCGCACAATTCGCCCACTACTAAATATTCTCAATGTCGAAGGACGAAAGCAACGCCAAAGCTGCTGCTGCAGTGGATGATGATGATGAGCCGGATGACTGGTATGTGCTTTCTCGCGGGTCACTGGTTGTGATTTAACAGTTGTAGGGACAAGAGGATCTTCAGCACGGGATGTGCCGGTAAGTTCAAGACCTACCTCTCCACTGTCTCTTTGCAGCAGCCGAATATGAGTTGACCGGAGAACCGTACTTTGCAGATGAGAATATGAAGATGACGGATTGCTATTTCGAAAAGAAGGACTGGAGATTATGCAAAGCAGAGGTGAGTCTTCTTATGACATTAGCGAATACACTGTCTATCTTATCATCACGTGCCGAAGTGGAAGCTTATGATGTGCAGATGGAACAGTTCAAATCGTGTTGGAAGAAGCATAATAACGACCAGAGGACGTCGACGAAAGATGCATGAGAATGTTGGTAGAATCATCATCTATCCAAGTTTGAACCTGTATAATACGTTGTGAAACAGAAAACTCCAATCCAAAGCATAATTGTACACATTGAATCCAAAGCTAAACAATAAAAATCACTCTCATTTTATTCATTTTCTCATTTTCATGAAATCATCTTCCCTGCACCCCACATACAAAACCTGGTGTTGCGGCTCCGAAATCTGCACTACCACCCATATCAATATCGACGTCAGCTCTCGCCTCCAACAACAAACCACCAAAAATGGCGACGACAATATCTCGTGCAACGCGCTGTTTGCACTCAACGGCTAGCAGTGTAAGCCGATCCGCAACGAATTCACTCTCCCTCACCTCCCGTCGCGCCTTCAGCAGCACTTTCTCCACACCCGCTACGACATCGAATCTTCCACCTCGGCGCACAACGACCTCACGCGCACCACCAACGTCTCCATCTACCGCATCCTCCAGTTCTCCAGCTTCGCCAGAAGAAACAACAGACCTCACAGCCGGCCTTAGCGACGCACCTCTCATCCTCGACGAAGGCCAGCGCCAGGTCGATTGGACACGATCATACCACGGCCTGTCTGCGCAGCCGTTCTCTGAGAAAGCGGCCGAAATACTCCTTGCGCCTATTCCATTTGACGATGTAGAGGTCAAGCCGGATGGTATTATTTACCTGCCTGAGATCAAGTATCGACGAATTTTGAATCGCGCTTTTGGACCTGGTGGATGGGGATTGGCGCCAAGAGGCGAGACAATTGTTACGGAGAAGAGCATTACGAGGGAATATGCACTTGTTGCGCATGCACGGTGAGTTATCAGCTATAGAATTTGAGTTATACATGTGTTGGAAACCCGTTTACTGATGTTGGATAATAGATTGGTATCAGTCGCCCGTGGCGAACAAGATTATTTTTCTCCCGAGGGGATTCCGACTGCGACAGAGGGCTGCAAGAGCAATGCACTGATGCGATGCTGCAAGGATTTGGGAGTTGCCAGCGAGTTGTGGGACCCGCGGTATATTCGCAAATTCATGAAGGAGCATGCCAAGCAGGTTTGGGCGGAGCACGCGACAACCAAGAAGAAGAAGCAGCTTTGGCTGCGCAAGGATGATGAGCTAAAATATCCTTGGAAAGCGAGTGGGTTTTGAGCGTAAAGGTGACACTTTACGAAAGGAATAGCCCAAGAGGATATAGATTTAAAATGGCAACTCGGATTCGAGATGCCTATGAGCCGTCATGGTCAGGGCTGGTGGTTCGTGACGAGGAGTGCATAGGGATATAATCATGATACAGTACTTGATAAATCACGAGAAGAGAAGGTGTTAAGATTCAATTATATAAGAAGCGAGTTGAGCTCGGCCAATAAAATAGACAAATTTCCACTCAAAGTCCCAATCCTCTATCAAACCCGAATATCATCCAGACCCATACACTCAAGTTCCAATCCTCCATCAAACCCAAAATTTCATTCAGACCCACACACTCTACCTCGGAATCCCGATCCCAAGTCCAACTCCCTCTACAGTTCTCATCTTCTTTGCACTCGAACCTCCCTCACCATCCCCGCTTGCTTTCCTCTTCTCAAGTCCAGGCTTTGACACGCTCCCAAAGAGCTTCGCCTGAAGTAAGCCGCTCTTCTCCGTAGCGTGAGTAGGGGATCCTAAAACATCCATCGATTTCTTGGGGTCGCGACGTAGCATGCTAGTAGCGCTCTGGCTGGCCTGGCTCTCTTCGATCTCGTCATCGGTGGCGTCAGCGTCCTGGTGCGGCTGCAGGGGCGTAGCCGTGGTTCTGCCTTCACCGTCAGATTCGGAAATGGTGCTATCACGGCTCTTGCGTCTGCGCTCTTGCTCAAGCTCGCGTTCATATTCATGCTCGTGGTCTGGATGTTGGGACTGTGGAGTGGAACGAGGGTAAATATGACCCTGACTCTGGCTTAGATTTTGGCTTTGACTATGGTGAGGAGCGCTGCGATAGCGGGGATCATCGCGTGGGGAAAATTGCACGGGTGGAAGGAGCTGGCTCTGACTTCGCGAGGAGGCCGAGCCGCGCACGGGGGTGGTGGGTAGTGGATGTCGTACCTGGGGGATGTGACCTTGACTATAGCTGGCCTGATGACGTTGGTAAAGCGCCCGATGTGAATTACGGGGAGTGCTTGGGGCACTGCCTGTGTGTTCCTGGCTCAAGACTTGATCAGCTAGGATTAGAGCTGCAAATGCATCCTGTTCGCCCTCGCGGTGATGATGTGAACGGCCCGTTCCAGGTGTTTGTCGAGGTGTCCCACGATATTGCTGCTGTGGGGTATATGGAGCACTGAGACTGGCAGTTCGTGGTGTTGTTGGTGCATAGATTCCTCCTGGACTACGGAGATGTTTGAGATGTTCCCGATTTTCACGAATGCGCTTCAAGAGGAGGATATTCTCCTCGCCTAGCACTTTGAGCTCATCATCTCTTTGTGTAATGAGCCTCTTGGCTTTGTGGAGACGTCGATGAAGAAGAGTGAGCTCATTGTCTAGAATCTCACAGTGCTCTTTGAGTTCCATAGCATATCGTGCAACAACTGACTGTCCATCGGAACCAGTCTGGGCCTGACGAGCATTCTCAGCATGCTGCAAGACTTCGACTTCGCGACGAGTCATTGCATGCTCAACCTCCATGCGCTTGGCAGTTTCCTCCGTCTCTATCATCAGTAAATTGTGTTGTAATTTGTGATGGGCTGCAGTCATTCGAGTCTCAATGAGATCGGCTCCTAGCTTGTCCACTTCCGAGATGGATGCGCGCAACATGTCCCGCAACTGTAAAGCTGAAGCATCCGCAATCTGCTGACTTGTCGGTTTGTCATATGTGTTTGATTGTCGCAAGTAGTCGTCTTCAGCATTACCACCGCCCCTGTGGTCCCTTTTGAAGGCAGTGCGGGCTGTAGTGGGCGGCGGAGATGATAGTTGTGAAGGTGTGGGAGTATCGTCATGATCGGCGACACTCTGGGATGATTCGGGAAGATGTCTTAATGGAGGCGGTTGAGAGGATGGTGGAGGTGTGAATGACGATGCTGGAGGAGAAGGGGATGTGTATTTGGACTGATCCATTGTTGGCAGCGAAGGCTCGGGGTTGGCGATGGTGATGAGGGGTTTGTCCTGGTCAGCGTCCATTGTCGCTTTGTATTGGAGGCAACCTCTATGATATGCGAACAAAACAATTCAGAATATCGAAATGGAATATTGAGGTTCCGTCTCTGATGTAAGGTACATATATTTGCCTTGCCTTTGTCGCAATGCTAGGCGTAGATTTATGTAAGGAAGAGAGACCTTAATGAGAATGCGAAAGGAGCGGACTAATGTAGTTCACCGCATTTGTGAGTACAATATGAAAGGAGGTGTGTAGTGTATCGAGCACGATTAGAGATGTTGGTGCTGACGTGAGGAGAATTATGAGGTTGTTCATCAATGTATTGTCTTCTGTAACTGTCTCTTTCATCTATTTCTCTCACTCGCTGGTAACGTTTGCGACAGAAATGACGGGTGTTATCGATGGTCGGCTGGGTGACGGGACTGCGCCAACAACTAGCTTCGTGATGTCACATGACCTACATTTCCACGTGACATGCTTACCATGTGGAACATATATGAAGTCAGGGATGACAGCAACGCAAAACCAAGCAATTCAAATACATAGATATTCACAACCAGGCATGTTGATTCGAATTGAATACATATGGATTGTCGAAGTAGCAAAGGCCTGATTTCTCAATTTTATGATCTCGAACATTAGGACATACTGCAGTACTCGTGGATTCACTACCTCCGTATTTAGTCTATGCTGTCTACAACGTGGTGAATCTCTTGATGAGCAACTGTGGAATTATGCTTCAGAGTTCTGTTTCATCTTTTGTAAACCCTCAACCACTTTTTGCACATCCCAATGCTCCTTCAAAGCGTTCCATAGAAGATCCTGTTCACTCTCTGGTGCCATTCCGCCTGGAAGAGGTGGTCGTTTGTCCAAATTCGTTGGAAAGGGGTAGCCTTCTGCGACAGCGGCTATAAAAGCACGTATTTCTGCACTGGTGCCCTCGGACTCAAATTTTCGTTGTAAGTCGTCCCAACATCGCTCCAGAAGAGGTATACTTTGAATTGTCTCCATTGGCTTTGCGAAAGCACTGCTTATCTGGAGAAGGTTTGCGCTTCGTATCATATCTGTGGTGACATTCTCACCTGCAGCATGGAAGAGAGCTGGATTGAAGAAGAGACCGTCACCAAGTGATAATGGTAAGGTGACATAGTTCTGCAAAAAGTATTCAGTGAACTCTGGCAGGCGATACGCCATGTAACCCTCTTGAAAAAGTTGACTGAAAGGTAACAGCCTTGTTGAGCCGCTTCTCACTGGCATCTCACTATGGGCTACGGCTCCTTGGAGAGTGAGTAGCTGACTAGCGATTTGTGTTGCTATTGGAAATCTCTGACAGCTTTCGGCCGTCTGAAATCCCAGGTGATAATCACGATGGCTGACTTGTGCAGCACCCCCGGGTCTCACAACGTTGACCTGTGCTGTAACTCTATATGCTGGTCCAAGCCAGGCCTCACATATAAGGGCTAACCAAGGATTGGAGTAGTAGTTGACAAAACTTGATGGCTCTGCTAGACAGTGCTTACTGAATGAGTTCCAGATCCTGTCGTTGGCACCCTTGCCCCCAAAATGGTCTCCTTTACTGCTACTTTTCTCCAACGCAATAATGCCTTGGTAGACACTGTTCACCTGAGAAAGCAGGTCTTTGTTCTGGTACATGTTCTTCAGGACTACCACTCCAGGGCCTGAGAGTAGGCTGTGATGCCATTCGGATTGAAGAGGCTCATGAAGAGTTTGATCTGTTGCATCAAGCTTTGACAGATCATAGATTGGGATATTCGACTCGATCGTTGATGCCAGTGGATATTGGTCATGTGTAATACCTTGAGAACATAGCTTCTCGAATGTAATAAGGGATGGTGGGGTTTTGAAAGAGTAGACGCGCGGGGGAATACCAGACTTAAATTCCATTTTGGCGTTTTTGATCTGTTAGACTTTCAATTTCAGAGAATCGTATGCCAAAAGAGGTTATCAGGTGAAAGTATAGCCAGTAGTCAAATTTATATTCGTCCACTCGGTCATTCAACTCGGTAATAAATGCGGGGTCGTTATAGTTCGCGGGGTCACTACAGTTCTCGGGGTCACTACAGCTCTCGGGGCCGTTACAGTTCTCGGGCCGTTACAGCTCTCGTTTGTAATTAGCAGTCAACCTTGTTTACAACATTGGAAGATTTCAAATCCCATAATCAAACTTTCTACACTTCGTAGCTAGGAGTTTTCGGACTTCAATCATTATGAAGTCTCCCTTGGTCTTTTTCTCATATCGCTCGGCTGTAAGAAACCCTGTTCATTATCGTGAAGACCAAGTAGCGATTCGAATTTTGCAGCATAACTACAATGTACACAGTATCTTCAATCAATAGAAATTACATATCGCTAAAGCTAACCTTTCACAAGCCTCAAACCACTTAATTATTACACTTCTTAGAAAGCAACTTTGCCCATTTTACAGATGGCTCGTCCACTGCTCGTGTGAAAATATCCGCTGCCCATGTAAGAAAGAAAGCTATTACGCATGCGCCAGTACAATAGCTTAGCCATGATCGAAGAGCTGTCTGTGTGCCAATATGGGTAAGGAAATAGTTCATTATCCGCCAACCAAAAGAGAAGAGAAATGGGCCATGGACAACATATATAGAAAAGGAGATGTAGCCAAGATATTGAGCAAGGCGAGTACAGAATATCTTCTGGAGAGATTTTGATCGATCGACAATGAAAACACATAGCACAGATCCAATCGCCAAGTAGAACCACTCCGGCCCTGTAATTTGCCATCGCTGCGGCGCCCTTTCCCTTAGCCATGTATACATCGAGTCGGGACGTTGGTCATGAAATGGGAAGGATAGTAGATATAAAGATATGGCAATGCCGAGGCAGGCTAAAATCCTCTGTAATAAAACGTGGCTTCGTAGTCTATGCCACATGGCCTCATATTTGCCTCGAATATCCATGAAAGACGTTTCCGCATTGATTTGGATCCGTGATCGACGCAAACCAAGTTCTGCTAGAAGCATACCCGTCAAAAACAACGTGATGTGTAGATAAGCCCGGTAAAATGCCCACGCATCCAAGATGATGATCAGAAGCAGCCGAATACCACTCTTCGTCTGTGAAAGACCAGCAAGAGTTAGAAAGACGATGGTCGATCCATGGAACTCAACTGGAATAGTCCATAGATTCTGGTCGTAAGTTGGACCGCTGTTGTCAAGAACGACGTTTCTGAAAATATCCGAATAATCTTGCAAAACCCCCACCCAATTCCAAAATTGCCCCCAAATCGTAGGGAATCTGAATGGTTCTCTGCCCCCAGGAAACTTGGCATACAAGCTGCAGATGGTAAGGAGAAATGAGAAAAACGTAGAGACGAAGGTTGGAATGTAGAGACGCATCCATCGACGGAGGATGGAGGATGCTAATGAAGGCAGTAGGGCATCTTGTTCCCGTGTTTGGATGAGCTTGAGAGGCCCATAGCTCAACGCATAGCCAGAGATGACGAAGAACAGGGATACCATGGCTCCTCCACTAAAGAGCAGTCGAATAACAGGCCATTCGATGAATGATAGCTTATGGCCTTCTGCTATTAAGAAGAGATCCACTCGCCATACCAGTATTGAGTGAGTTATTACTACACAGAGTGCAGCAACTCCACGTAAGCCATCAAGCCATGCTGTGGGATGAACTTTCTTGTTATTGACCTGATATCCAGGAAGGAAACGATGGATATAACTGGGAAGAGCTGCGACGAGGCAGTTATATGCCCAAACTTTCACACGAGACTTCTTAGACTGTCTAAAATCAGGTTCTTCGTCCACGGTTGATATCTTCTCAAGTGTTGACTTGCGGGGAGAACCCGTTATATCGAATTGTATAGGTCCATTATCTTTTTCCGGGATAGTCGTGTCATTAGAGTCCGTAGAGTCTTTTTGATATGCTTCAAGTAAACTTGAGCTCTCACTGCTATCATAGTTAGTTGAACTATCTTGAGGTCTCATCGACATCTCGATCATATCTGGTGAGTATTAAGGCAACAGTGCTGGATAGGTACCTGGCCAGTTGGACCTATTTATATGGTAACCCTAGGAATGCCGAGACATAAATGTTTATATTGTGAGATTCCAGTGAAATCTGGAAGAGGAGGAGGAATGTTGTTGATGACCCAGAATGAGACTAGAATCAGGACAATCACTCGAACCCTCAATTTATATTGATCGTAGAATAATTAAAGCCCAATAGAATCCTGATATCTGGAGTTGAATCCGGCCACATTCCTGGATTTACGATAATAATACAACCACGTAGTGATAAACGTCCAGAGGATAGGACTTGGCGTCATATAATTTATTATGGAATGTAGCATCCAGAGCACAGTAAATGGTGTAACATTATTCTCCCTACATGCGACTTACATATTTCATTCACGCTGCGGATATTGCTTTTACGATAACAATTACAGACGGCCACATGTTCCTCGAGTTCTAGAAATTAAATATATATGGATCAATAATGACTCGTGTAGATTTCAAGGATCCAAAAATGTTATTCGTAGAGAAATCGATTACTACGATACCAAAGTTTTGTGAGTCAACTTTATGGCATAGCCGGGGAATAAACGAGGCTCGGTGCAGGCAACCAAATTTAATATCAATACGGGTTACAGTCTTATGAGACTGATAAAATTCTTTACCATACTGACGAAGTATCGACAGGTGGTGGGTGCAATAATTAGTAAGTGTTGAAGTCAAACACATGGGTTACAAGGGCTGACCTCATCTATTGCATAGATATAAAATGAGGTATTCAATACCCTATTTGCACTATGAATGCGAATATGTACAGCGTCCTGCCCAACTGAAGGTCGCATAGAAGTATGTAATACAACGTGAAAGCCATACTGATTCCCTTGCAGGAAATTTGAGACGCTAATATTAACAAAATTGGACAATGATTTATTATTTCTATGAGAAAAATATCTTGCGCATATATGCTGTTAGCTCTGTGGCAAATCATTCATCGTCACATATCCATCCCTACATACTTTCAATCAAGACTCTAATTCTCATCTCACTGCTCTTCAGGCTTATTAAAGAATCAGGTCTATCTAATACCCTATTAGAAATACTACATTCCAATTAGGAGTTAGTATAAAGCCTAGCCTTCCTTTTAGAATGCCTTACTACGCAGTAGAGTTATTATTAGGGAATGCCGTCAAATTAACCTTTAAACAAGGTACAACAGGAATTGAGTGCAACTTCTACCAAATTATCTGACAAATACACACCTTGTAACTTTAAAGTTGGTTAACATGAATTGACTAATTGAGGACTGACTGAGGACTGATTGACTGACTGTAGGTGACTGGCCATCTGTGTGAACTGGTGAGATTGACAGACTTTTAATAACCGATCGCTTAATTGCCTGTCTTCAGCTCTTACATGCGACAAAGAGTGAGTACCAAACTGTGTTAGTGGCAAGTTATCAATGCATAAGCCCAATTGAAGCTGTCTTAAAACTCTGTTACACAGCCATAATGGAGGCTAAGTTTTCTTAAATGTTTAGGGAAGCGATTATGAATGATGTGCAGTTTGAAAGTTTTAGGTTCTGTGGCAAATCCATGTGTTATCGACAAACCTCCGCCAAAATATGTATTCCTTACGTACCCCTCTTGACCCGAAGTCCAGATTGCATTCCTAAGTCCACTCCATGAATGGGGCCGATGTGGCGCTGTTGAGTTTCCAAATAAATTATAACCCTCTGGTACTGCAGAGAATTGACCTGCTGGCAATTGTTCAACTTTCAAAAAACGATGCCGAGCCCTCTGTACAAACCTCTCAAAGTCGATGATGTCAGCAAGAGTGAAGGCAACCTCGATAATTTCGACGATGATCATGACGTGCTTGACGACGACACATATATACTCCAGAGACATGAGAAGAGTTTATGGCAATCTCGACTACTCAGAGTCTCTGGAATCGTGGTAGCAGTCCTGCTTGGAATGGGGATCCTCATTGCGGTTATAAAAAACGAGTTAGCACGGTCAAAATATCATACGCCCCCGAATACGCCACCGCTTACCTTTGGAGCAAATGTGGTTGATCTTGGATATGTGAAATACAGCGGCATCTACAACTGTGTGTCTCAGAATACACATTATCTTGGCATCCCATTTGCTGCTCCACCCACCGGTCATAATAGATGGCGAGCACCCAGAGACATCGAGAGCGAGAATAATTTTAACGGAAGGACAATTGGTGCAGATAGAGTTGCACCAGCTTGCTATCAAGGTGGTTGTCCAGGTTGCAACTATGGTCAGGTCAAGTCAGAGGACTGTCTTACACTTGATATCATAGTCCCCAAAAACAATACATTGCACGACATTCCCGTCGTTGTATTCATTCACGGTGGAGCCTATAACTTTGGAAATTCACAGCTGGGCGTAGGAGATGCACTTATCCATTCATCACGCGGCAAAATGATCTTTGTCAGTATCCAGTATCGTCTCGGTGTCTTTGGATTTCTGGCTGGTAGCGAAATAGAAAAAGACGGCGTTAAAAATGTCGGTCTCCTCGACCAACGCTCTGCTTTGAACTGGGTTTCCCGCCACATACAAGCTTTCGGCGGTGATCCTTCTAAAATCACAGTATGGGGTCTTTCTGCTGGCGGTGGAAGTGTGGATTACCAGTTGATGGCCTATGGTGGATCAGATACGGTACCATTTCGCGCAGCCATCTCCGAATACGCCTGGCATCCTCCTCTTCCAAACGAAGCTACTCAAAACATTACCTACAATAATACACTTTGGATATCTGGTTGTGACAGCCTGAAATGTCTTCGACGAATAAAACCAGATGTACTCCAGCAAGCCACTAATGCGCTGTTGACTATGGCACCTGGAACGCTCCAGGGCGAGAAGTACTCTGTGTATTCCCCTGTAGTGGACGGTAATTTCATCCAAGAGTTGCCATCACAGGCCTTTAAAGGTGGCAGGTTTCATCCTGTACCAATGCTACTTGATCATGTAAGTTGAGAATCTTCAAAAGCCATGCTAAATACTTACACAAACCAGAGTAAGTACGAGGGTTCTATGTTCACACCACAATTCTCAAACCAAACCCAAGCAACGAAAGATGCTGAACACATGTTTCCCTCTGCCGGACCTGCATTCTTCAGTCGTCTCTATGAACTTTATCCGAACAGCACTTACAACCACACCTTCTGGCAACGACAGTCCTGGTTTGGCGACTTTATCATTGGCTGTCCAAGTTATGCAGTTGCTTCCTCAACATTAGATTACAGCTCGAATTCAACCGCTGTCTTTAAAATGCTATTCAATGCTGGTACCCATGTACATGGTGCCACAAGTCCGTATCTGCTATCGGAGGATCCCGACTACCCGCTTGCGAAGAGCCGTTTTCTCGCCGAAGTGATGCCTTCATATTGGATTTCCTTCATCATGACTATGGATCCCAATCCTTTAAGGTCAAAGAATGCACCTTTTTGGTCAAATTATTCCTCAAATGGCCATGGTTCTAAACAGTCAGGAGAGAGCGTCGGATTCTCTGTTATGACAGTCAAAGAAGACAAGATGGAGATGAAAGTCGACGCTGATGCGTCAGATAGATGCGATTTCTTTTTGGCCAACGGTGCTCTTATTAGGGTTTAGATAGTGATTAGAGTTTGCAATATTTAGATTTAATTTCAACGTAAATAATTGATTCTGCGATTCCTAGCATAACGAATGCGTAGTGACGATGTGGGTAGCAAAGTCCAGGTTTGTACACCGAATTGATTGCGAAGAAAATGAAGGATTGTGTAGTGGTGCGATGCGTTGGATAATCTGATAATCAAGTGAACGTGAGAACCACCTTTTCACGTAGTCTGAAAGCCAAAATCGGATCTGATATTTACGAAATTTGACTCAAGTGTAAAGCAGCTCCTGAAGTCAGTAAATCAATCGCTCCGAGTCAGTGTAGTACTGCAACTTTCGTCAACAGTCTTTGCCATCTAAATTCTATATAGCTGTCTTCTTCACATTCACTATTTTATTAGCGCACAAAAAACACACTCTCGGCCTTTAACATAAAAGTGCATTGCTATATATGATCGGCACCACTTTCAAGTAGTAGCTCTATTATTTCCATGTGACCTTTCTTTGAAGCTGCTTGGAGTGCATTGCCATAGTAGCCACCTTGAGCGTTGACGTCGGCGCCCTTGTTAAGTAGGAGCTTTACTATTAACTCGTTCCCACTATATGAAGCTTTCTGGAGTGCATTGCCATAGTAGCCACCTTGAGCGTTGACGTCGGCGCCCTTGTTAAGTAGGAGCTCTACTACTGCCTCGTTCCCTTCTCTTGAAGCTGCTTGGAGTGCACTGCCGTATTTGCCACCTTGAGCGTTGACGTCGGCGCCGTTGTCAAGTAGGAGCTTTACTATTGCCTCGTTCCCATTATATGAAGCTTCCTGGAGTACATTGCCATAGTAGCCACCTTGAGCGTTGACGTCGGCGCTGTTGTCAAGTAGGAGCTTTACTATTGCCTCATTCCCACACTTTAAAGCTGCGTGGAGTGCACTGCCGTATTCGCCACCTTGAGCGTTGACATCGGCACCCTTATTAAGTAGGAGCTCTACTACTGCCTCGTTCCCTTCTCTTGAAGCTTCTTGGAGTGCATTGCCATAGTAGCCACCTTGAGCGTTGACGTCGGCGCCCTTGTCAAGTAGGAGCTTTACTATTGCCTCATTCCCATAATCTGAAGCTGCTTGGAGTGCACTACCGTATTCGCCACCTTGAGCGTTGACATCGGCGCCCTTGTTAAGTAGGAGCTTTACTATTAACTCGTTCCCACTATATGAAGCTTCCTGGAGTGCATTGCCATAGTAGCCACCTTGAGCGTTGACGTCGGCGCCATTGTCAAGTAGGAGCTCTACTATTGCCTCATTCCCACAATTTAAAGCTGCTTGGAGTGCATTGCCATATTCGCCACCTTGAGCGTTGACGTCGGCGCCCTTGTTAAGTAGGAGCTTTACTATTAACTCGTTCCCACTATATGAAGCTTTCTGGAGTGCATTGCCATAGTAGCCACCTTGAGCGTTGACGTCGGCGCCATTGTCAAGGAGGAGCTTTAATATTGCCTCATTCCCACGACATGAAGCTATGTGAAGTGTACCGCCGTATCCGCCACCTTGAGCATTGACGTCGGCGCCGTTGTCTAGTAGGAGCTTTACTATTGCCTCGTTCCCTTCTCTTGAAGCTGCTTGGAGTGCATTGCCGTATTCGCCACCTTGAGCGTTGACGTCGGCGCCGTAGTCTAGTAGGAGTTTTACTACTGCCTCATATCCTAACTCTATGGCCCAGTATAACGCTGTTCGCCCTTCGCGATCTTTGTTTTCAAGGTCAGTGCTATCATTGTGTAAAAGGCGAGGGAGTATCACGCTATGGCCATTAAATGCTGCTAGTCTGATATCATTCATATCTGGCTGAAACTCATATGGCCTGTGTGATCGCCACAAGAGAGGAAACCACAACTTGAATCGGGTGTGATCTACTTGATATAGTTTGTATACTTTCTCCAGGGTCGGGCTCCCACTGTCAATGGTAGAGTTCCTCAAGTGGCTTGGCCAATGCTCAGCAGCGTATGCCAATAAGGCCTTAATATTATTAGACTCATTAGACTCATCAGACTCATCAGACTCATCAGACTCATCAGAATCATCAGACTCATCAGACTCATCAGACTCATCAGACTCATCAGACTCATCAGACTCATAAGACTGATAAAGTCCATCAAGATCATTTAGTGATAGGTAGCTAACACAGATAGCTGCCATAATTGTTTCAGAGTCTTTAGGTGCTAAACAGTGTTTCCAGCAATCACTGATTTTCTGATTGTCTTGGATGAGAAATTCTTTAGCAGTTTGGTGTATAAGATAAATTCTTGAGTGATTGATGAATACAAAAAGTCCACAAAGCTGGGGGAGGAGTTTCTTAATACGGTCTTTGTCTATCCTAGCGTCTGCATAGGATTGGGCGTCTGGCGAAGTTGCGAGTCCAAGCGCTATCGCCATCTCAGCTATAGTTAGTGGTCGACGAGCACCAACAATGATATGAAGGATTTTGATAGCTGTTGCTTTATGCTCATATGGAATCCTGCCCAATATTTTCTCATAGGCGTCGTGGATAGAGGAAGGAAGCTGAAGTGACTCGATTGATTCTAAATTAGGGCGTAGACTGTTTAAAAATGTCCTTTCGATGCTACTAATAGCAAGGTGAAGCCAGAGGTATGTTCGATGTTCCATGTTAACTAGCCATTTTTCGACTTGCTCCGCTTTAAGAGGGCTTAATTGATTTTTCTCAGCTATTTGTGCTACCCTCTGTCGAATGACTAAATCAATCTCCTCATGAATTTTGTCGTTCTCCTTCTCACCAGACAATCGAATGTTTGTTAAATCTGACGGAATATTCTGAAAACCAGATTCAATATCACCGTAAGGAAGGCTAGTTACGAGAAACTTTAAACAGCTTTTTTGGGAGATTCGTGACTCGCTGTAGAAATTCGATAGGAAGCTAAGGAGGGTTTGGCGGTCGTTTTCGCAACACTCGTTTAGAGCATCGAGAATACAGATTACATTGTGTGAGTCTGGATCACTAGCTGCATTAATAAAAATGCGCCAAAGCTCATTGATCTCGCTCTGAAGCTTGTCCCCATTCTTCTCATATGTAGCCATCGCATGTTTAATAAGTTGAGGTTGCTTGTCAAAAAGTTGGTGTAGAAGTGCACATAGAGCTATAGCGAGCCCATCTTGCTGTTCATTGTCCTTAAAGAAAAAGTAACATGTACAGCTTAAATCATTGTTCTGAAGTTCGTTCTCAACTAGAGATCGTGACAGTACCGACTTTCCGCAGCCAGGATCAGCTGAAATCCAGAGTAGGTTATCCTTTTGACTCTCTAGCCATTGTATATACTGAGGATGCTCGAGAACCCATGTGCATGTACCAGGAACTCGCTCTGGGTTGTTGTTTTTGAAATCTTCGTAGGTAGATGTCTTAAAAACTTGATGACATGAGTTTTGTTCGTCATTCATATGGAAAAGCTTTTGCATTTCCATATGATTCTCAAGATTATTGGTGATCTGTGATAGCTTCCCTAGAATAGCGTCTGGGATGGGTTCTAGTTAGTATTTATGTTATACCTATAACAACTACAGCTAAAAGAAATTAATTTGCACAACAAATTAAAATTGCTTGGTGTATGATTTGATCAATTTGAGTAGAAAAGTTGAACTAAAACTGAAAAATAAAATTAAACTATAGAATTACCTTGGATTGTAGGAAGCTGTTCAACTTCATCTATTGGCACCACTGAGAGAAAATCCTTGGCAAAAGCGGCAGCGACAGCGGCAGCATACTCTTGCCAGCTGTAATTCTTGTGTGAATCACTATAATCGCAGATACCTCTAATGACAATACATGGAAAATTGTTCATCAGTCCAGCCGCCTCCATCTCAAAACAGAGAACATTGCCCCCAAGTCGTTCATTGATTCTCTGTCGAAAGCTTGCGTCCTTAATAACCTGGTTGCCAGATGCAATCAGACCATAATGAATCTTCATTTCTCGTGGCTTCCTCGCTCGTAATTTGGTATGGTCACAGAATCTGCAAACTTCTTCGTCTTCGTCTTCGTCTTCATTAGAAGAGTCTTCCTCGTCTTCCTCGTCTTCCACAGCTGGAAACCTAATCTCACTCTGTTCACTAGATCGAGAATTTGAATTTCCATCCAATTTCTTCTCTTGATGATGATAATTGTTTCGGAACAGGAGATCCTTTGATAAATCAGGTTTCGAAAACCTTTTTGTGAGTGCAGGCCATCTTTCCGTCATCTCGTCGACAAGCTTTGGTACTGTACATCCTTTCATTGTATGTTGTGATTCTAGTATGGTAATTGCGGTTAACAGAGCCCCTGGAGGACGATCCAATGCCCCAATCCGCTTGAACGAGCCTTCGTCTTCAGCCCTGCCTAAATCCCACTGAACTACTCCTGGATGTTCGTTCACTGGTATACTAACAACGACGTCCCCAAGTCGAACCTTAGGTGGCATTCCACCACCAATACCAACCATCAGCCCAAATTTGATTGAGGTAAACGTAGATAACATTGACACTGCAACTGTCGCTGCAGCGTTCGTCCCAATGGTTCCTTTTGGCAGACAAGCTATCACAACATTATGACCACTAATGCTTCCGACAGTATAAGCGTTCTTATCGCTTGAAGGCTTTGGTGGAGTTTTGTGCTCTTCATCAAGCATCGCTATGGCCGCCGTTTGTTCCTTGGGCAAAGCGCAAACCCAACCTATTGTATAGGCATCTATCGGTAAAGATTTCTTGGAGCTCATTGTGAATCACTACAACGTTCAAGTCGGCTTGAACCTGAGGTAAGAGTATTGACTGGTTTTGAATATTTCATGCAATCTGTAACAAGGTTCCTGTAAAATACAACGAGTTGCGATACCAGAGGTTGCGAAGTGAGGATGACTTGGCTGTTGAACTAAGATAGAACTGAGGTATCACGTTTATGGGATGATTACCCCGCTTTAAAACTCAGCTGAATCATGGATTTGTATGCTTGTCCGGTTATATCCAATCGTTGGCTAGTTGCTACGTCTACCTTGTAAAATAAAGTGAACAGATATTAATGCACATGTCTATCCAAGGAAGGTGGGATTCGGGCTCTGCAAGGCTGAGCCACAAATCACCTCTTCTTTTAATCCCAAATAGCTATTGAGCATTAAGTTTGATATTCTTATTTCTTGTTTATATTACGCATGCGACGACACCAAGTGGGATGCTCCTCTATGATCGATTTGGGCTTTGAGCCTTTCTCAATCATACGGTGGGTAGGACAAGGTGGGCGACGAAGTGCTGCGCAGATGATTCCTAAGTGGTTACTGTGCGTGCCCAGTTGGTTTATCTTGTATCCTACCTAGTCAATACTTGCGCCATTTGAAACAATGCCTTGGTCTAGTCTTCAGCTGAGCGCCTCGTCAACATCTACCAATTATTCCCACATACCTAGAATATTTTCGCCCAACAAAAATTCTGCCTTACCCTACTGAGAAGTCCAGCCTCCTTATTACTGCGCCTTGTCGTGATCGAGGTAATATCAGCCCACATTTAAGACTTGGATAAGGCTGTCGATCAAGCATGACTGAGAGGCTCACAGCAACCTACTACTAATTGAACTCATGGCTATGAGGCTGAGCACTAGATTGGAATACGGATTGATTCTATACCTTCTGTCAATACTTCCAACGGTTTATGACTCTCTACGTTACCCTGTTCTTTGAATTATGTGATTGTGAAAATTGGAAGAGTGTCATTTTTACTTGTACAACCGTACACTGCCATTCACTTCCGCATTACCTTTTCCACAGATTTTACCTAGCTTTCAGACCAGTTTTAGACGATCCTCAAGCCTCCATATATACTAAGAAAGCTGGAAGATTGGATATTGTTTGGTACAAATGCTTGTTATGTGAGCTTCAAGTCTATCATGACCGGATCATTCTCAGCTGTCGCACAATTGCATTCAGCCTGTATTCCTGCAACCTATCCTACTTTGCTCATTGAATTATGTCAAACTATGATATAGCTTAATGAAACGGAGGATATGACTGCTTGGTATGCTCCCATCAATCTCATGTTTTGTCTCCATCTGAAGGCATCGAATTGATCAATTTTGCACAACCTGTTCTTTCATCGAACTCATAAGGTTTCATTGTGATTTCCTCAGTCATTGCTACTTACAAACCAGCCTCACATCTAGGCAATCAGCTATCAATTGCGCAAATGGTAAGACAGATTTGAAGCCAACCTACCACGCAAACGCAGTTTGAAGTAACGGCTGAAGGACAAAATGTAACAAGTTCGGCGAGACTACAAGCAGAAATAGAAAATCAGCTGTTTTTCGGTTCATGGAAAGTAGAATCCTATGACTGAAATGGAAATAAGCTGCTTAATGATTCATAGAAAGTCGAATTTCAAGAGTTTGCAATCCGATACTAACATCTCAAAGTTCCCACAGCTGATTCTAGACTGGAACTGGAGGTCCAGAAATGTCAAATTGCGGTTGTGTAGGCACTTGGTGCACATTCAAGGTGTTTTTGCTTTCACAATGTTGATAATTTTCAAGTCTGATTCAAAAAGATTCAGCTTCGCAGTCGAGTACGGAACGTATACAAAGAAACTGGCCAGCTGCAAATATGAATCATATCGTAGATCCTGTTGCTAATGGAACAAATCGAGTGCAATTCGGAAGTGTTGTTTTCAGTTTCGGAATCGAACCACATCGAAATGATGTGGCAGTGGAATGCACGGCAGACCAATAGCTGCGTGGAAGTCAGCAATATCAGATCCCATAGTCCATCGCGCAATCGTCATACGAGGTTCCTTGCAATTGAAAGTTTCGCTTTCAGTTTTCGAGGTCAAGTATGCAAAATTTCGAATAGTGTCGGAGTGGAATAGTGAGCATATGGGAAGATGGAGAGAGGTCAGCGATATCTCATAGCATAGTTTATCGTGTAGTTGTGGTACAAGATTCCATGAAATTTGAAAGTTTGGTTTTCAGTTTTCAAGACAAACAATCCAAGGTTTTTGACTAGTGTCGGAGTGGAATCGTGAGTATGGAAAGGTCGAGGAAGTGCAGGGATATCTAATCCCATAATCATCTTGTACGTTCATTGTGATTTCAAATTGTTCATTTCAAGTTTTCGAAGCCAACAACCACGATTTCTGAAGAGCGTCGGAGTGAAACAGTGGGGTAATGGAAAGATGGTGGGATGTCAGAAATACCTCATTGCATAGCTGATTGCATAGCTCATTGTGTATTTGTGATGCGAGGATCGTTGCAATTTGAGAGTGTTGATTTTCAATTTTCGGAGACAAAAATTCAAACATTTCAAAATTGTCGGAGTGGAATAGTGGGTATATAGAAATCTGAGGGAGGTCAGCGATATCTAATCGCATACTCATCTTGTAGGTTCGTTGTGATTTCAAAATTGTTCAATTCATGTTTTTGAAGCCAACAACCACGACTTCTGAATAGCGTCGGAGTGGAACAGTAGGCTTATGGAAAGATGGAAGGACGTCAGCAATATCTCATTGAATAGCTCATTGTGTATTTGTAGTGCAAGGATCGTTGCAATTTGAAAGTGTTGATTTTCGATTTTCGGAGACAAAATCCAAACATTTCAAAAGTGTCGGAGTGGAATAGGGGGTATATGGAAAGATGGAGCAAAGTCAGCGTTATCTAATCGTATACTCACCTTGTAGGTTCCTTTCGATCTGAAAATCGTTCATTTCCAGTTTTCGAAGCCAAAAAAACACGACTTCTGAATGATGTCGGAGCGGAGGAATGAGCACATAGACAGATGGAGGGAAATCAGCGATGTCTGATCGCAGAGTTCATTGTGTAGTTGAGATACGAGGGTCGTTGCAATTTGAAAGTGTTGATTTTCAATTTTCAAAGCCAGCAACCACGAATTTTGAATGGCGTCGGAGTGGGATGACGAGCTTATGGAAACATAGAGGGAAGTCAGCAAGCTCTCATCGTATGGCTGAATGTCTAGTTGTAGTACACGATGTGTTGAAATTTGAAAGTGTTCATTTTCAGTTTTGGAAGTCAACAATCACGACTTCGGAATAGCGTCGGAGTGGAATAATGAGCATATACAAAGATAGAGGGAAGTCAGCAAGTTCCCATCGCATGGCTGAACATATGGTTGTAGTACACGAATCGTTGCAATTTGGAAGTGTTCGTTTTGTTTCGAATCCTACACTGACAGCAAACAAACAACGTCGCAGTGGAATATAGAGCACATCGAAAGTGGAGGGAACTTACAAAGACTAGTGGTATAGTTCATCGTATGGTTGTAGTATACGATCAGTTGCAATTTGGAAGTGATGTTTTCAGTTTCAATCTTAGAACTACCGTCTACATAACATCGCAATTGAATGCAGAGCATATTCGAAGATAGAGGAATGAGCAACTTGAACAGTATTCGAGATTGGGTAGATTTTATGTGCAGTTGCAATGCTTTGTGATTCGAAAGTGGTGTGGATTTGTAGACGCAGCTTCGTAACATGAACTTCGTGACTCCGATCTGTTCAACACAACTGGCAAGAGGTCAGTAAATGAAAATATGCAATTCAGCTGAGCCTATTGAAAGAGAGGTAAGAGATCTACTTTCCATTCGATATCGAAGTCAGATCCTATGACGGAGTTTCGATTGATACCCGATTGAATGGATCCTTCAGCATTCATTCTATATCCTGCAGCTCATTCGGCCTAGGAACTCTGGAATCACGATTCTGCTCATTTCGAATAAGATAGGGCATTTGTTCATGCTGGTAAGTGAAGTCAAGCTCTGCAAGTCGAAATAATCATCGACATCGAGTCAAATCCTCGACCGAAATATTGACTGAATCATGGACCGAATCATCGACCGAAATACTAGAAACCATGACCTCAACATCGAATTCGAAGATTTTCAGACTGAAGGTTGTATTGAATAAAATTCGAGGTAAGAATCATTGTAGAGTCTGTAAGTGAAAAGTTGCGAACTCTGGTAATGATATAGAGTGTGAAAATGTGTAGGAAAGTGGTCAATATACACTGGAATATGGAGTGGGCGTTGGGTACGCATTAGCCGTGGCCTTGGAGCGGATCTCAAATTGACGAGTGAATCTTTATACGACTCTATCGCGACGAATAATACGTGTAACATCGTGCACTATTCTTTATCTACAAGTTCAATCACTTCTGTGTACTTTATGTCACCAAAGCTATATTGCTGGCGTTGAGTTGTGCTGCGTATTTCAATTAGAATGGCGAGCACTCGCATCGCGTAGTGTGCAGTGGTGCTCAAACAATATCCGAGGCCCGGATATTTGGGCGAGAAAACGAGGGGCCGACTACTACAATTCACCACCAAAATAAAATCGGGTGCCCCCGGATATTTGGGGAAGAAAACCAGAGGCCGACTCCACCATACAAATTCACCACCACTAAAATGGAGCCGACTCACCTATTGTCGTATATGCTGCAGAAACATATCTTGTCTACAGACTGCAATTATCGTGGTTAATACCTGAAACTCTCCACACATATAGATGACATATTTATAATTATATAGTTCGAGTTTCAGGTTTATTGTACGATAGGATATTGAGAATTGAATAATTCAAACTGCATATTGTAGACTGCTATAATGTTGGTCCTTCTTCAGATATCGCAGATATGCTGTAGACATATACTTTTACAGGCTGTAATTATCGCAACAAATGCATAGAAACTGTAAGAGATATAGAAGGCATACCTATAAGCATAATATCAAAGTTAGCAGCATTTCCGACCGTAGGGTGCTGTGCAATGCATGATTAAAGCTATAGAATGTTGCTATGATGCTAGCCTTGAATCTGTCGCAAATATGCGCAGGAAACACATGTATACGAACAGCAATTATCGTGATAAATATCTAAAAATCACTGGATATATAGATGGCATATTTATCAGCATATTTTGAAAGTTTGAAGCATTTCCGACCGTTGAATCTGATAGTGCATGGCTTTCAACATTACACTGAGCAGCGCACATTTTGGTGTTTATGAAAACAATCTCTGATTTCAAGAGATTGCAGCCTTCACTCAACACGCACAACTATTGTTAGCTGTCATTGATATTTATAGGAATTGGCACGTAGTACGGGTACTAAGGTTATAGGCAGGGCGTTTCTTTGAAATTTACGATGTACATTGAACCATAGTTATATAACGCGTAGGAACTCGATTTCTGAAGTGATCGAGTTCCCACTTCTTCGAATTCTTCTCACTTCTACGAATTCTATAGAATTGAGCAATAGAAGTGTAACAGAGTAACCGCTATAAATATGAAAAGCGTAGCAAAAAGCAACCGCTATTGAAATGGGAAGTGTGTAATGTAGAGAGATAGAAGTAGAAGTAGAAAGAGAGGAGTTAATGTAAAGATGGATGTAGAGGTAGGCGTAAAGGTGGGTATAGAGGTAGGAGATAGATGTAGAGGTAGGTATAAAGGTAAGCGTAGAAATGGGAGATAGAGGTAGATGTAGAAGTAAAGGTAGAAGTGGAAGTAGATATAGAAGAGGTAGGAGATAGATGTAGATGTAGGTATAGGTAAAGAGATAGGAGAGGGGAGATAAAAGTAGATGTGAAGTAGAAGTAGGTATAAAGGTTGGTGTAAGTATAGAAATGGATGTAGAGGTAGGCGTAGAGGCAGGAGATAGAGAGGGGAGTGGGAGTAGGAGTAGAGATAGAGATGGAGAGGGGAGATGGAGAGGGGAGTAAGAGTAGAGATAGAGAGGGGAGTGGGAGTGCAG
>CP103019.1:0-114402 GCA_024752465.1 Allantophomopsis lycopodina
ATAGAGATATTGAAATAAAAAGTGTAATTAAATAATACTATGAATAGTAATAAAATAGCAAATATTGAGGTGAGTAATAAACCCCTTATCTTTACAAAAAAAGTAAATGATAAGTCTAAAATAATACCACTAAACTTGAATAATAATACTTTGGGTGAAAAAAGATATTTTCCTCCCGCTAGTAAGGAATGGCTTAATAGTGTTTATGCTTATAATAGTAATTATATAAAATCCTTACCTGTTGCAGATAAAAATTTAATGAAAATAATCCAAAGTTATTTCAACTTTTTCCAAAAAAATAAAAATAATTCTAAACGTAAACGTATAAAATCTAGACATCTACTAGTAAGTAAAATTTTTGTAGGTAAAGCAGAACTAAAACATACTAGCTCTAAAGTTGTCATAACACTATACGTTTATAATAAAGAAAAAAAAATGCTAGCTAATAAAATAAAAAATCTTGAAAAAAACCTTTTTCCAGCTTCGCTTGGAAAAGGTAAATCTGTGAAGGGTAATGTTAAAACTTTATCGTTTAAAGATAAATTTAAAATCATAGAGAGACAAAAGTCGTATATTATGGAACAAGTTGAATCTGAAAAAGAAAGATAGTTAAGGGTTTTATAACAAATGGTAGTTTTAATACTCATAATGTTCGTTTATATAAAGAATTTACTAAAAATTTCCTAAAAAAAGAATTAATAGCTATGACTTACTACAAATCATTACTTGATTTTAATAAATTAAAATTTGAAGATGCTTATCTTTTAAGACTAAGCAATCTTTTAAGTAAAATTTATAACAAAGATGTAGAGTTTAATAATAGTTAGTTTAAAATATTTATATTTAAATAGTGATATTTTATCACAAGCTATAGCTTTAAAATTAAAAAATAGAAAAAATAAATTGTTAAGAGTATTAAAATCTTCTTTAAGAATGGTTAAAATACCGGTTAGTAATGAAAGAATAATTAATAGAGTACCAGATAAATATGACTACTTAATGAATACCGTTAAAAATATAAATATATATTCAACTTTATCATGGAATAATCAACTTTTACTTAATACCAGTGACAGTTTAAATAAATTACTGTTAGGTATTTTCCCTAATGGTCAAGGTTTACCTTTGTTTTAAAAAAAAAAAAGCCAGTTTGGAGCAAGAAGCTTTACTTAACTTTTCAGCTTCCCAAATCTCTAAAGAAGAAAAGAAGCTTTGTGGCGATGCTTCGCAAGCCATAAAAAAAAAAGCTGGTATAAATAGCAATATCTTGTCTAACTTTTTTTTATTAAAAAAACCGATATTAAAGGTAGGTGCAACTACAGGGAAGATTGAATCCAATGCAGGTATAGCGAAAGGACCAGAGTCAGAGAGGAAACAGTAGAAAAGTTTTTATTTAACAATCTTAAACACAAAGCAATAGGTGGTGTAAGATTAGAAGCCAAAGGTAGATTAACAAGACGTTTTACTGCTTCAAGATCTGTATTTAAAGTTAAATGAAAAGGTAATTTGAAAAATATAGATTCTTCTTACAAAGGATTATCAACAGTTATGTTAAGAGGTCATGCAAAATCAAATGTACAATATACAAATGTAAACTCTAAAAACCGTAATGGTTCTTTTGGTATTAAAGGTTGAGTAAGTAGTAAATAATACTTTTTGGATTATGTCCTTGCTCATAATTTTTAATTTCATGCTTTGCTGCAAAAAAGAAGGGCCAAAGGTAAAAAAAAAAAAAAAATGGAAAGCAAAAATTACGTTTTTAATGCTTTTATTTCGCGTTGGATTAATTATATATAGTTTTGGCAGCTACGCTCCAAAATCTTTGGATTTTATTTATTTATATAAAAAAGATTAAAGGAAGGGGTAGCTGCGCTTAAAAAGTACACAAAAATAAAAATGAAGAAATAGTCTGAACCATTTTGTGAAAGATGGAAATAAAGGATAAAGAACCTTTATGATAACAAATATTGAACAGGCTAATTGCGCCAGAGAGTACAAATTGAGTGCGCAGTTTGGCACCTCGATGTCGGCTTAACTTATCCACATGAATGCAGGAATCATGAAGGGTCCGACTGTTCGTCGATTAATAAGTTACACGAGCTGGGTTAAATACGTCGTGAGACAGTATGGTTTCTATCTTCTAGAGGAAATTAGAATAAAATAAGGATAGCCCCCTCGTACGAAAGGAGCTGGGTATTTTAACCTCTGGTTTACCTGTTGTTTATGTGCCCAATATTAATTTAAAGTATAGGTAGAAATACTTATGCAGGGGTGTTACTTACACTTAAGTAAATTTATAGCATAGGCACGGCAGGAACGCTATGTTAGTTAAAGATAAGTGCTGAATGCATCTAGGCGCGAAACTTACCTTATGATATTCTTAAATATGCGTAGTAGATCACTACGATTTTGCAATAAAATATTATATTGCAATTAATAGGCTTTAGCTGAAAGGATTTAGATGTCCTTAGGGCATAAAGTACTAATTTTATAAATTACTAAACAATTTCTATATCTTACAATCATTACAGGACAAGCGTGTTTTTTTTTTTAACAGCTATGCAGTACGATTTTTTTTGCTATCTTTTCCCCATGCGAAGCAGGAGGAAAAGAAGGAAAAAAGCAATAAGATTAAAAAAATAGTAGATGGGAAGAAGAATGAGCCTGGTTAGCATAGAAGTTAATGCAATTGTTTTGTAATCAATGGACGTAGGCGCGATACCTGCACTGGGCTAGGATCTAATTCAACTTTGGAATAAGCTGAATTGGCTGTGTAGATACCTATATATAGGCTTAAATTCGCCCCACCTAATAACCATTGGTTACTAGGTGGGGTAGATATACCTGTTAATTGAGATGTGGAATATATATACATATAGGCCTTATAGTCAAGTGGTTAAGACATAATGTTTTCATCATTACATACGAGGGTTCGAACCCCTCTGGGGCTAAGATTAATGCGGATTGATGTAGCAGTTAACATAACTGGCTCATGCCCAGTATAGATGGGTGCAAATCCCATGTCCGCTCAAAGTTAAATTATTTATTTACATTACTTTTTTTTTATTAGAAAAGAACCTTTAGGTAGGGGGTGGCTACGCTAACACAATTTTATTATAAAAATAGGACCATGGATGGGTTATAATAGGAAAATAAAAGAAGCATAGGTTATACCTAATAATTCAAGTAATAAATTTTAAAGGCTATAGCTTAATTGGTAAAGCAAGCTGCTCATGACGGTTTAGATGGGTGTTCAAATCACTCTGGCCTTATTATACACAGGTGTATAACACAACTCTTTGGTTATACTGGCCTAAGTATATTATCCCATACATTATTTTTTTAAGGTTTCAGATGGCTCCGTCAACACCTATAGATTTTTTTTGCCTTCCCATCATTCCACGACGTATTACCCATTTACTCCTCCAGCGTAGCTGGAGGGGGGGGGGGGGGTAGGGGAGGTATAAAAGTTGGGGATGTGTTTTTTTATTAATAATAAGAAAATTAAATATAGAAAAAAAAGATAAAAACTTGGCCTATATAGTTGGCTAATAAATCCGAGTGCTGGAATTGGTAGACAGGACGAGCTTAAGTTTCGTTGACTAACGTCGTAGAGGTTCAAGTCCTCTTTCGGATATATGAAAGCAGCCATAAACCTATAATCTATTATGATATCATATTTCATTCTTTAAATTGTTCTTTGGATAACTTATATTAATATATTATTGTATATTCTTACTCTTCCATCAAGCTATATATGCACCCTATACTCTGCTTCCTGGGTGCAGGGAGGGGGAGGTAAGAGGGGACATAGTTTAATTGGTAAAACTGCGACTTTGCAAGTCGTTATCTCAGGTTCGAGCCCTGATGTCTCCAAAATTTTTAGTTATATTGTTTTTTTTTCTAACTTATAGTTTTTTATTATAAAAATTAATAATAAAAAAAATTTATAAGGAACAGCTTTGAAAGGGTTAGGAGAAATTAGGTAAATATAGTATATTAGTATCTTAATCTCATAAATTATGACATATCTATTTTTATATATAAGTGTTTACGTGCTTATTTATATTATTTAGCTTGAGAAGCTCAATTGGTCGAGCGGAACTCTGAAGATGTTTAGGTTGTAAGTTCAAATCTTACCTCGAGCAATTAGATATAGCATAGATATATTTATTTAAGGTAGTGATGGAATTGGTAGACATGGATAGTTTAGGACTATTTGATTTAAAATCTTATCCGTTCAAGTCGGATTTACCTTATAAATCTTGGGTATTATAAATTGTCTTCCCAAGGGGGCGCTGCCTAGCAGGGTCCCCCTAGGCGGCTTAGTTTTGGAATTATTTAACACATTGTGTTAAATAAGTTCCAAAACTTAGAAACTTCTAACTTTTTTTTTTGTATTATACAAAAAGGATGAGAAATTAGAAGAACTGTAATACAATTTAGAGTTAAGTAGTGTGGTTTAAGACGGTATATTGTTATAACCTACCTTACCATAAAGCATAATATTAATATATATGAACTATCAAAGATTTATTAAATAATGCAATTAATATACTATATATATATTATAGACATAGTACGCATATGATATTCTTTATATATTTTATACTTTTCTTATTATCCGGGGTAGACGAATTGGTAAAGTCATGGCTTTTTGGTAGCCAGATCTGGGTGTTCGACTCACCCCCCCGGAAAAGAGTAACAAATAGATAAATTTACGGTATTTATCTGCAAAGTTTTTTTCTATCCCCTCTCCGAGTCTTAAGCCCGACATTTCAAGGTCGGGCTTAGACGTGGGTAAGAGCACGTTAGGGGGGGGGAGGGGGTTCGTAGCCCATTACGAAGTATGGTTTAGAAGGAATTCTTCCTTTATATTACAATAAAATAATAAAAGTAATAATAAGTAAAACCAATGAATAGAAAAAAAATGGGGGGGGCTGACTTATTAATATGTAGCTATATTTATTTCTAAAAATAACAAATATCGATAATAAATTACTCATACAAAAAAAGCATAACCCTACCGTCCACATTTATTTTTTTTTTTATTTTACAAGATGGATGTAAAAAATTTAAAGTAGGGTTGTAAACTAAGGGTAAAGCATCAAATAAAAAGTACCAAAGAAATATTAATACAAGATCTTATAATTTAGGTGGATGTAGTTCAATCGGTAGAGCGACTGTATGTGGCACAGTATGTTCCCTGTTCAAACCAGGGTATCCACCCTTAAAAATATACTATATTATTGTACAGTTCAATATAATGTGTAGTGTAGTATATTATATATTATATTATCTGATATCATAATAGATTAATCTTTGCTTTACAAAGTTATTTTATGCCTTTTATTTTCAGTTGGGAAACTCATTATCCTTTTTCAGCTTCTTTCTTATAATTTCTTTCATTATTTTTATAATAAAAGAACGATGAGATGTCAAGCAAAAAAGAATAATAAAGTTGAGGGGTTATGCTCTTTTTTATGCTACAGCATAATTTATAATAAATTTATAAGCAAGTCTTTATAAATTTATTCTAAATTTATAAGCAAGTTTATATAATTTTATTATAAATAGAAGGATATACAGCCAGGATAGTTTAATTGGTTAGAACATTAATTTCATGCATTAATAATGAGAATTCGAGTTTCTCTCCCGGCTAGTTGTGTTAAAGATCTATCACAGGATTAGATCTTTTTGTGGGCTACGCCCATCTTTGTTTTATCCCTTTTTTGTTTTTATTTACGATATCAGCAGTTGTATGCCTTAAAATCCCGTTTTTGATAACTTCGCATCCTTTAACCGAAATAAAAATTAGAAGCAGGTTTTGGTACTTCAACTGGTTTAACGCAGCTAGTAGGTATCTATTAGCGATCTACTAGAGTTGAATACACTCACTTTTGGCCAACATCTTGGTTTTCCTATGGAGCTATGAATTTGACTTGACGTAAATTCCTTATCCCCAGTGTAGCAGGGAGAGGGGGGGAGGGAGCCTGCTACACAGTACCCCTAAGTTTCAGGCGCCTAAGGGACTGTAACTGTTTATTTTATTTTTATTATTTTACAATAAAAATAAAATATTAAAAATAAATATAGGGGATTTGGAATATCTCTATAAACTCTTAAGATATAATTACTTAATTGTCAATAAGTAATAGTTAATAATACATTTTATTGTGTATTATATATGCTTGGTTTACTAAGTATTCAAACAATAAAAATTGTCATTTTATCAAAAAACATATTATAGGTTATTTTAATGCTTTCAGGTTAGCCCATTTAGGTGCCCATATATTAGATGGTATTATCCATGTACTTTTTTACTTAGAACTGTTTATACGTTTTTACTTGTCTCTTTCTGGTTAGATGGTTTAATCGTATTGATTATTCGTAGCTTCATACTTTTTTTGGTTGCGTATTTATTAATTTTAATAATAAAAAAACTTAAAGAAGCAGCTGTGTTCAGTCCGGTTACTGGTATTATTTTTACGATCTTCAATAGTTATTAGTAAGCTCATACACTTGTTTATCTAAAAACAAGTAAAACCACCGTTAAAGGATTGGGAGCAGGTAGACTATTAAGAGTAATACCTGTAAGGTTCAACTCCTTAAAAATAATGGTAATTTTTTCAATATTATTTTTATTATTATCTAATGCCGTCACTTTAAGACGAGACAAATCAATACTTTTCAGTAGAGTAACTATTACAATATTACTTTATTCTTCTTTACTTGCTACAGGAAGCTTATATATGACATATTTAGACACAGGTATAGGTTTATATGGTGGTTTATTTCATGCCACAAGTACTACACAAATATTCCATATATTTATATTTTTAATTAGTGCAGCTATTCTACAACTAACAGGGTTTTATCCTAGAAAAGTTTGAGTAGAGAACTATTCTTCAATAAATAAATTATTATTTTACAATTTACTTTATTATAGAACAAAAATAACTAATAAAATGGGGGAACAATTTAAAATAATAGAGTACCCTTTAATATTATTATTTATAATAACAGGGGCAGTATTCCTAGTTTCAACTAGTGATTTAGTTTCTATTTTTTTATCTATCGAGTTGCAAAGTTATGGGTTATATTTATTAAGTACATTATATAGAAACTCAGAATTAGCTACTAGTGGAGGTCTTACTTATTTTTTATTGGGTGGTTTAAGTTCTTGTTTCATTTTACTAGGAACAGCTTTACTATATGCAAATTCAGGTACTACTAATCTTGATGGTATATATGTAATAACTAGTTTAAGTGACTTAACATCTAGTGCATCTCAAATAAGTGAAAGTAGTAATATTTTATATTGATATAAGCCTTATTATATAAATTTTTCATTACTTATCTTAAGTGTAGGTTTCTTATTTAAAGTAAGTGCTGCACCTTTCCATTTTTGATCTCCAGATGTGTACGACGCCATACCTACTATAGTTACAACTTTTGTAGCAATAGTGGCTAAAATATCTATCTTTGTATTTTTCTTAGAATTAGTGCACTACACTAGTAATTCATTATTTGAATCTACCTTTAGTTGAACTTCAAGTTTACTAGTTAGTTCATTATTATCTTTAATAATAGGAACGGTAGTAGGTTTAACACAATTTAGAATAAAAAGATTATTTGCTTATAGTACAATAAGTCATGTAGGTTTTATATTATTAGCCTTAAGTATTAATAGTATAGAGTCTATCCAAGCTTTTATCTTTTATTTAATGCAATACTCTATAAGTAATTTAAATGCATTTATCATCTTAATTAGCATAGGGTATTCATTATATTATTATGTAAATGATAATAAAGAATACCAACAGTTATTAGATAAAAATAACTCACCTATCCAATTAATTAGCCAACTAAAAGGTTATTTTTATATAAATCCTGTTTTGGCTTTAAGCTTTGCCGTAACAATCTTTTCTTTTGTAGGTATACCACCTCTTATAGGATTTTTTGCTAAACAAATGGTTTTAAGTGCTGCATTAGATAGTGGTTATGTATTTATCACATTAGTAGGAATTTTAACTAGTGTTATAAGTGCTGTATATTATTTAAATATAATAAGACAAGTTTTCTTTGATAAGCCAGAATACAAAGTAAACCCTGCTTTAGAAAACGCAGATTTACACGCAAGTATTGTTTCATCAAAATCAGAAGCACAAGTACAAAAATTAACTTTTAAAGTTAAAAATATAGTATTATCTAGTTCTTTAACTATTACTATCTCTATATTAACATTAATAATATTATTATTTATGTTAATGCCTCAAGAATGATTAAGTATGGCTAATATATTAGCATTAATTATTTTTAATCCTTAAATGACAAGTATAACTTTCTTTTTTATTTTTATACCTATATTGGCTATTATCTTATTAGCGGTAAATTTAATATTTGCTCCTCATAACCCATATCAAGAAAAGGACTCGGCGTTCGAGTGTGGGTTCCATTCATTCTTAGGTCAAAATAGAACACAGTTCAGTATTTCGTTCTTTATTTTTGCTTTACTGTTCTTGCTTTTCGATTTAGAGATATTGCTAGTTTATCCTTACGTTGTAAGTGCGTATTCTAATGGTATATACGGATTAGTAATAATGCTTATATTCTTCTTAGCATTGACTCTAGGTTTTGCCTTTGAATTAGGTAAAAATGCCTTAAAAATTGATAGTAGACAACAAATGTTTACTTTTAATAATAAACAAGCTAAAATTATCACATCTATAAGTAGCTATGCTTTCTTTGTTAGCTAAAAATAATATGTTTGTATAGTTTAATATTATATATATTATCTTTATATTATGTTTATATTATATATCTTTTTACTAATTATAGATATATAATATAAACAAAGGAAATTTGTAAAAAGATTTTATTTACAACTGATAGCTATGCAGAGTTGTAACAAGGTTTAACCCCTTGATTTTCCAAGTTTATAAAACCTCTATTATAAACTACTCACTATATTCCCTTTTTATAAAGGTAAAATAGTGATACCGCTGAAGAGTTTCTATCTTCAAATAAGGTTAGAGGGCCACCCTCCCTAGTTATTTAATTTGTTCTTCTTTTTTGCAAGCAAAATTTTTATTGTGCTTTGCAGATCTTTTTTTTTTTCAAAAAAAAAGATAAAATAAAACAATATAAAGAAGTGAGGTATTTAGGATAGAAAAAAAAATATAAAATATAAATGCTAAATTTAATATATTCAAGTTTTTTTAACAATTGTGATACACCTACACCTTGGGGTTTATATTTCCAAGATAGTGCAACACCTCAAATGGAAGGGTTAGTAGAATTACATAACAATATAATGTTTTATTTAGTTATAGTATTATTTGGTGTAGCTTGAATATTGGTTTCAATCGTTAGAAACTATAATAACGTTAAATCACCTATTTCTCACAAATATTTAACACATGGGACATTAATAGAATTAATATGGACTATAACTCCAGCTCTAATATTAATACTTATTGCTTTCCCTTCTTTTAAATTATTATACTTAATGGATGAAGTTAGTGATCCCTCTATGTCAGTATTAGCAGAAGGTTTCTTTACAGGTGGCCTTAAATTACATATATTAAATTTGACAAAAGATGCCAGTTTAACTGTTAGAGTACCTATTTCTAACGGTACTGGTGAAAAAAATAATACTTTAGTACCTAGACTAGCTCAAGTCCAAAGTACAAGCTTTTTTTTGCGAAGCATAACTAGATATACCAAACATAATTTTACTACTTGTTTTATTAGACTTCATGCTGTTTCTTTTAATAAAACATTTCACACTAAAGTTAGGGCTTCTAATAGAATAGGACCACATAATGAGGAAGTAATATCTGTTATTATTGGTTCATTATTGGGAGATTCCTATCTTAGTGCAAGAACTATAGAAGGTACTAGATTTTCTTATAGACAAAGTCAAGTACATAAAGACTATTTATTTTGACTGTATGAATTTTATTACAGTAGAGGTTATTGTTCCAACTTAAAACCTATAATGTATACTAGAAAATTTAGGGATAAAATATCTAATGAAATTAAAGAATACTGCGGTTATAAATTTAATACCTTTACTTTCAGAAGTTTTAATTGAATACACAAACTGTTTTACAAAAAAGGTACAAAAACGGTTAGCGTTAAGTTAGAACAATATTTGACACCATTAGCTTTAGCTATATGGATCATGGATAACGGTGGCTGAGCTAAACCAGGGGTTAGATTATCAACAAATAGTTTTAAATTAGAAGAAGTGCAATTTTTAGCTAATTTGTTAAAAAAACTCTTCGATTTGAATTGTACTGTTCAAAATATGAATACACCTGGCCAATATTCAATTTATATTAAAGGTGAGTCCATATTAAAGTTAAGAAAATTGATCTTACCTTATGTTATACCTAGTATGCGCTATAAATTAGGTTTATAAATATAAAAAAAAGGGGGAGGAATCCCCTTTTTTTATAGCTTACAAAAGCAATAAAGTATAAATTCTTTTAATGCCCTCTCACATATATGTAATAGTCGTGATCTTAATAGATATGTTTATATATTTTTCTTTTTAATTCAACTCTTTTTTTTTTTTATTATTTATAAATAATAAAAAAAAAAATTGCATCGAAAATAACTTTTATGTTGGATAATAAGAATAGAATTTAGACCACTAGTTTAATTGAGCCCTAATTAGTGCTCTTTCTTGCTTATATATTTTTACATGGTAAAAGATACTAAAATTATCTAAGCAAGAAGTTGAATCTATTATTTCTAAGATCCCGACGGGGATCTTAAAGGAAGAGAATTATTTTTCCTTTGGCGACACGAGTGAAAACGGTTAATATGCTATATATTTTATATCGTATATAGTACAAGACCGTCAGTAGATAGTTTATATTTTTGTTTCTATTGCTACAGACTGGGTCACTTGTGGGTGTCAAATTTTTATTTGATGCTTAATGTACAGTCGAAAATAAAACAAATTACAACATACACTATTTTGTTTATGCACTCTTGATATTGAAGTTATGAATACCCTGATTTTTTTTATGAAGACGGTAAATTCCCAAAGATTAATATCTATGTCTTTACAGATAACCTAGAATCAGGTTCTAACAATAACACAAACAATGCTGAATCATCTTCTAGCAATTACACAAGTAATGCTGGAATAGAGGGATCTAACTCTAATTCTAACGAGTTAAAAATAATTTACGATAAGATTGTAAGACAGTATAATTACAATAAATCTTCTGTTAATAGAGGTTTTAATATTTATAGTTTGAATCATGACCAATTAATGTCTTTCTGTTGAACTCCCGGTAGATTCTCAATTAACGGATTCTGAATGTGTAGTTTTACATCGGTATTTACTGGATTTAAACAAAGGTTATGATTTACGTTTAGTAAGTACCAATAAATTTAGAATGTTTGTGAGTATTAATAGTAATGTTGCATTGAAACCTACTCTAACTTTGTTATCAGATATTGATAAATAATATATGGTATGTTGTATTATGTTTATGCACCAATGATATTGAAGTTACCAATACCCTGATTTCTTAAATGCAGATGACGAATTTATAGAATTCGACTCATACTTAGTTCCAGAATCTGATCTAGAAGAAGGTGGTTTAAGAATGTTAGAGGTTGATAATAGAGTTGTTCTTCCAGAACTAACACACGTTAGATTTATAATAACTGCCGCTGATGTAATACATTCTTTCGCCGTTCCTGCCTTAGGAATTAAATGTGATGCTTACCCTGGTCGTTTAAATCAAGTATCTGTTTTAATTAACCGTGAAGGAACATTCTATGGTCAATGTTCAGAAATATGTGGTATTTTACACAGTTCAATGCCTATAGTGATAGAATCAGTGTCTATAGAAAAATTTCTTAGTTGACTTGAAGAACAATAATGTTGAATTATTAAATATTGTTAATGACTGTTATTTTTTAGGTGTAAGAGAAACAGAGTTACCTTTAATCAATTATGCATCTATGGGAGGAAGTGGAAATCCTAGCGATTCCGGTGGTTTTAGCGGCTCACCGGCTGGATATCCTAATCCAAGTCCAGGTAATGGATCTAATCCTGGGTCAAGTAACTTAGGGGGATCTAATACAGATAATGATACTATATTTAGTGAAGAGGAATTTAATAGTCATAAAAAAGCTGTAACAGAAAAACTTAGAGGAATGTTTATAAATAGACCTCCTTTTGCTAACATCCGAATGACGGATCCTCAGTTTGAAGATCAAATTAGTGCATTTGATCATAACATAGTTTGCAAACATCTTTTAGATATTAAAAGTTCATACGCTAGAAATGTAGAGTGAATTGAAAATCAAGGTATAATATACAAAGGAATAATTTCTCAACGCTTCTTGTGTGAATTGGAAAAATAAGACTAATCCCACTAATATGTCCCTTAGATATAATGTGTGTATTACGGGTCTGATAGAAATATATTTTATATATCCTGGTCGTTTGAATCAAGTATTTGTTATTAATTGACCGTGAAGGAAGATAATATGTTCAGAAATATGTAGTATTTTACACAGTTCAATGTCTATTGTGATAAAATCAATATCTATTTAAAAATTATTTAGATGATTAGAAGAATAACGCCTAATAGGTTTGTATTTAACGTTCTGGTTTTTTATTCAAAGTCCGTTTAGTCTGGTACCCTTCCCTGTTACACAGGGGAAGGGAGGATACCTCCTGATAACCCGAGGCCGGCATAGCCGGCCCCGGGTTGTCATGTAAAATAGATTGTATGTAATTGATTAACCTTTGAGTACAAAAATTGATTTTTTAAGAGTAGTGATCATAAGTCATACTTTTTATATCGGTATATTTTTATAAGACAAGTAAGGTTTATACTGAGTCATAAGTAAATACTATGCTTGTGATTTTATCCGTGAGTAATTACGAATAGGGGAGAAGAATATCTTTTTTTATTAAAGCCCCTATAAATAAACCATTCTTATCTATTTTTTTCAAATATATCTGGGATTTATATGATTAAATGCTTGTTGTAATAGAATAAGTTACAAGATAAAAATTATCTTAAATAAATATAATAAGAACAATATATTTAAAATTGTTTTTATATGATTAATATTAATACTATAGTACTTTAATTATTTATATCTATATTAAAGGGTTTAAGTAGAAGAGTAAAGCCTCAATAAATTATATTCAAAATACTCGTATTTTGTGTGTCTTACTTTAGTTACTTTTTCGATGTGAAAAAAGTTTACAAGGGTACCGACCTATAAAAGACTTTGTAATTTTGGTGTTTATATTTTTAGTGCATATAATAAATATATTTTAGTATTAGTATTAGTATGAATTAATGAATATATTAAGTTAATATACTTGGCAAAAGATATTAGTACTAATATCTTTTTAGTAGTGGCAATATAGTTACTAAAATTTAGTACATAACATGGTTAAAATGCTTTGTTAACGTATTGTAAAATATACAATAATGACTCCCTCCAAGGCTAGCGTTCTAAAGGTTAATGTTTTAGCATTATCTTTAAAGTTTAGCACTATCTTTCTCATAGCTACGCAGTGTGAACCCCTTTTTTTTGTATAATTATCTTTTGGTTTTTCTTTTTTGGAAAACAAAAAAAATTTTATTTGTTAATTAAAATAAGTAATGAGTATAAAAAACTTAAAGCTAATATATTTTCCAGTAGAAAGAAAACTTTAAACTGGAAAACAAAAAAAAACGGATTTATTACTGTACTAGGAAGCTTCTTAAAGTAAGGTAAAACCTCGCTTCCCCTTTTTATGCGTTTCTTTTTATTAAATAAAAAAAAAGCATGCATAAATTGATTATAAGGAAAATATTTATTTTCCAGTAGAAAGTTTTCTTTCTACAGTAAATAATATTGAAGACTTTTCTTCTTATTTTTACTAACCTTTAAACTTTTATATCCTATTTAAAATCTATTTTTTTTGGTTCACTTTTAACTACTAATCATTAGTTTTGTACTAAAGTACGATAATAGTGGTGAACCATAATAGTTAAATGAGATAATGATGCATTAGTAGTAATAGCTTTTGCTATGAAAGCATTGAATAATAAAACAATAATTAAAATGCCTCAATTAGTACCTTTTTATTTTATTAATCAAGTAACTTTTGCTTTTATATTACTTGTAGTAATGATCTACGTGTTTTCAAAATATGTATTACCAAGATTTGTTCGTTTATTTTTAACTCGTGTATTTATAAGTAAATTATAATTACTTGGTGTAATGGTATAAAAAAAGTAGAATTTCTTTTTTATTAAAAAAAAGAATAAAATTATTGGTATAACCAACAGTATTAATAGAATAGCCTAAATATTTTCTCGCTTTCTATTATTGTAACAACTATTAATTATAAATCACAATAAGATAAAAAAAAAATCATGACAAATAATTTATACACAGAAATAACTAGTCCTTTAGATCAGTTCGAAATAAGAAACTTATTAAGTTTAGATGCACCTATATTAGCCAATTTACACTTATCATTAACTAATATTGGATTGTATTTAACTATGGCCGGTGTAATAATATTCGGTTTAAGTGTTTTAACAACTAACTACAATAAAGGTTAGTAAGTAACAACTGATCAATTAGCCAAGAAACAATATATGCCACTGTTCATAGTATTGTAACAAATCAAATAAACCCTAATAAAGGACAAATATACTTTCCATTTATGTATACTTTATTTATATTTATTTTAATAAATAATTTGATAGGTTTAGTTCCATACAGTTTTGCGTCTACAAGTCACTTTGTGTTAACTTTTTCTCTTAGTTTCACTATCGTTTTAGGTGCAACTTTTTAGGGTTCAAAAACATGGTTTAGAATTCTTTTCTTTACTAGTACCTGCGGGTTGTCCTTTAGCATTATTACCATTATTGGTAATAATCGAGTTTATTTCATACTTAGCTAGAAATATATCTCTTGGGTTAAGATTAGCGGCCAACATATTAAGAGTAGAGTAGGTTTCTTACTCTTTATGTGTAAAAGAGCCAAACTCCGGGGAAGCCCTAAAGCTCTAATAACTAAAGATAAGAAGGAAACTTCTTGTCCGGCCTGATTAATGTCTCAGGGTATAGTAATATCATTAGAGATTCTAGCAATAGGAATGGGGTGATCGCGGATCTAAATCAGACATTGTCTGTAAAAGAGCAACGAGTAGACGGTTCTTTCATTATATTATGTTTAATTATAAAGCATTATTTTAAGTATAATGATAAGGTGTACTCTAGTCGCCGGGAAAGCCGGTTCTTGGGAGAAATTCAGTAACTCAAGATTAAAGATATCACAATAGCCTTTCCTTATTTTATGATATTACTACTTCTTTGTAATCTTTTTGCATGCAAAAAGATTGAAAGGGAGGTATTAGTAAACCATCATATTATGGTTATGTATAAGGACTTATATACTTATACACTCTATTCTATTATATCATTAATAGCGGAGTAACCTTGTAAACACCTTTAAAGAAAGGATAGAATTTATATTATAAACACCTTAGAATAAGGATAAAGTTTATATTATAAACGCCTTTAAAGAAAGGATAAAGTTGTGGACGATTTATATTATCTATTGTTAAAAATTCCAATAGAAAATCTTTATTATCCTATAGCATTAATTTAAACAACGTAAGATCACGTTGTTTATTTTATGAGTCTAAAGGAAAATTCACCAGTTTCAACCAAATAGCAGTTAGGGCGTATTCAACTTCAAGAAAAGATGGTTCTTCTATAGACTCTAGTAGTTTAGTTGTTTTCTCTGACGCTGACCTAAACAAACTAGATATCCTTAAATATGTTAAGGGTAATGCCGGAATTTATATGTGAACTAATAAATTGAATGGTAAAAAGTATGTTGGTAGTTCCGTTGATTTAAGACGTAGATTATTGGAGTATTACAACGTTAATAGACTACTAAATGAAGAATCTATGCCTATTAATGTTGCATTATTAAAATATGGTTATCATAACTTTAGTCTTACTATCTTAGAAATCTGTGACACTGATGGTCTTATGTCTAGAGAAAAACACTTTTTTGAAGTATACTCTCCAGAGTATAATATATTAAAAACTCCTGGAAGCCCTTCACGAGGATCTGGATGAAAACATTCAGAAGCTGCTATAGAGAATATGCGTGCTGCTGCCAAGATAAGAAGTCAATCTCCAGAAAATTTAGCAAAACTGTCTGCAGCTCAATCTAGTAGTATCAAAGTAGAAGTAATTGATTTGGAAAAAAATACTTCTACTACTTATAATGCCATTAAAGTTGCTGCCCGTGCTTTAGGTATTGATAAAAGATATATCGAACATTACATTTACTTGAATCAAGATAAACCTGTTTTAGGTAAATATACATTTAAACTACTAAATACAGATGGTGAAAGTCCAAAATCAGTTAAGGTAAAAAAAGTTCAAAAAACTAGTATGAAACTGGAGGTTACTAATGTTGAAACTAAGGAGGTTACAATATACCCTTCTATTGGTGTTGCAGCTAGAGCATTAGGTTATCGTCAACCTAGTATATCTTTATACTTAAAAGAAAATAGAACTAAGCCTTTTAAAGGTACATATTTGTTTAAATTAGTTTAAGATTACTTTGGTTAATCTCATCTACTTTACAAGGTAGAATAAATCAGGATAAATTTGTGAATTTCGTTTATCAGGTCACATGCTATTAAATATATTAGCAGGTTTCACGTATAATATAATGACTTCAGGTATTATATTCTTCTTTTTAGGTTTAATTCCTTTAGCGTTTATTATAGCTTTCTCTGGTTTAGAGTTAGGAATTGCCTTTATACAAGCACAAGTGTTTGTTGTATTAACATCTTCATATATAAAAGATGGGTTAGACCTACACTAATTAAAAATCTGGTTAAATATAACTATACCTTAGCTATGTCTAAACATAGATTAACCTAACCTTTAAATAAATATCTAATTTGAAACCATCACTCTTGGGTTTAGCTAGATTTCTAGATCTATATTTTTATAGAGCAATGCTCTAATTTCTAGTTTACGTCCCATATCCCCTTATATGGGGGGGTAGGGAAACTTATCCCTTGAGGCTAGTAAAAATTATAGGTAAGATTTATGTGCAGTTGATAAAATAACAGTTTCATATATATATTTAGCTGCTAAAGTACTAAAATTACACGAAACTGATATAAAAAAAACCTTTTAAAGGTAATTTAAACTAGTAGATTATGGCGAATAGCTAAACTAGTTTATAGCTTAAAACAAATAGTCCCAGATATTAAAATTTATAAGGACAATTTAGATATATTATATATAATATAAGAGGTGGAGGTATCTTTCTTTTTTTAGTATTTATACTCTATTTATAAAAAAAAGCATGAAAAAATTTAAAATATAACTAATAAACCATGTAGTTGACTATATTTTATTATGTTTATGTTTATGTATTTATGTTATAGTAAAATATAACCTAGATACATAAGGCCTTATAGTCAAGTGGTTAAGACATAATGTTTTCATCATTACATACGAGGGTTCGAACCCCTCTGGGGCTAAGATTTAATCTTATATCTTTATATATTGTGACACTAATAGTATAAGTGCTATATCTATATAGATATAGCATAGGAAAGTCCTGCGCTTATTAAACATATGCACATAAATTTATTAGTGCAAAAGTAAAAACTTTGGTATTAAACCGAAAATAGTAAAGATATTTTTAACTAAATATATATGTATGCCTTTCTTAGCTTCCCTTATTTATTTTTTTTTAGAAATGCGAAGCTGGAATATGGTATATTATATATAGTATGATATAATTGCTAACCTACAAGCCTATGTTAAGCCTTAATTTAGATAAATAGCTCTCACAGAAACCGGCTTAATGGTGTCCAAACAATATTAAATTATTCCTGTTGGTAGGGCCGACATTGTCGGCCCTTTATTTTTATTATTTTTATAAAAATAATAAAAAATATAGGGTACCTTCAACCCACCCCTCTTCCTCTTCACATAGTGATGGGTTTCAGACCCTTATGGGGCTAAGTTTTGTAATTATTTTTTATTTAAGATAAATAATATCCAAAGCTTAGAAACTAATCATATTCTTCATTTTTCCTTACTTTACCTTTATTTTAAATGTGATGCTAAAAAGAAGGTAAGCTTACAAAGGTTTTTCAAAAGAAAAGCATGTAAAGATGTATGAGATAGATTTTCACTCCGTAGTTGCCGCTTCGCTAAAAGCTATATAATTTGTAGGTAATTATGAAAATGTTTTGTATAACCCTAATTTATAATGTATAACTGAAAAACCTAAGGTTACTTTATTTTAATAATTAAATAAAGATAGCTTTACTATGAAAGAATCTAATAAGCCTTGAAGGGTATTTATAAGGTTAAGCATGAAAGAATGGTAGGATATAGATGAAAACCTATTACATAAGTAAGTAGCTGCCTTACCCTACCATACCCACTAAGGACTCCGGGCAAAAAAATACTTTTTTTTGCCAGCTACGCAGTAACTGTATAAATTTATGGTATATTAAAGGGAATTAAATACCCTGTTTTTTTTTTATGCCTACTAATTTTGTTGTATATACCTATAGTTTTACTAACAATAAACAGAATTAGTAAAAATCGTATTATAAAATTAAATTAGCTAATAAGAATTAATAAAGTTATTACTTTTATTGCAGCTATACTGCACATAAAGCATTAAATATTTTACACTGATAAAGTATATTTTCTTTGAGAAAACTCTTCTCAAAAAAAAACAACTCTCATTAGCTTAATGGTAGAGCAAGATACTTCTAATATCTGGATCCAAGTTCAAGTCTTGGATGGGAATTTTTTTTTTACTAATATAGCATATTATTAAAGCTTTATAATAATATTTATAGGTGTTATAATAACTAACTATTCTAAATAATTAAGTAAGAACTGATCAATTAGTCAAGAAACAATCCATTGAGTTAGAAAGTTATGAATTGTAAATTTTGTGCATAAAGAGTTTTAATTTAATTGCCTTCATAGAAACTATCCTATCATGGTTATCTAGATGTGATATATTGAAGGATAAAGAGTTAGTTTATCTCAACATTATATATGGAAAGAACAGGTTACTTAACCATATAATAAAGTATTTAATCCACAAAAAGAAAGAATCGTTAAATCTAATCTGTGGTGTAGGCTTGCACCAGAGGACTGAAAATTAAAAAACTACATAGTGCTGTCCTAAAATATCTATAAAAAAAAATCAGATATAAGATAGTTTAGTAAGAATAAAAAAAGTAATATGCAAAAAGCAAAAATGAAAAAATAATATTATACTTACCTATAAGTAAATAGGTGGGGGAATGGTAAAAGAAGAGTTAATTTAGGAATATATACCTTTTTGTCAATATTAAATAGTAATATAGACATAATATATCTATCTTTAATTTAAAATATATACTGTGACTTTATGGGTATAGCTTATAGTATTGTATATGCAATGCAGGTCCTTTAAATTAAATGGACGGGCATAGGTTAATGGTAGACCGTTCGTCTTCCAAAAAAGTGTGTCGATTCGACTTCGACTGCCCGTATTGTTATATAGATATCTATATTACTTTAATGAAAACCAAGAACTCTTTTACTGGTGTTATTTTGCTAAAGAGAAAAATTACCGCATGTGCCTTCATTATATTAAAAATTGATACAAAAACAGATTGGTATATTTATATACGTGTAAAATGGTACAAGCAGCTAAAATTATAGGAACTGGATTAGCCACAACAGGTTTAATAGGGGCGGGTGTAGGAATCGGTGTGGTGTTTGGTGCATTAATATTAGGTGTATCTAGAAATCCATCCTTAAGAGGTCAACTATTTTCTTATGCAATCTTAGGTTTTGCCTTTGCAGAGGCTACAGGTTTATTTGCTTTAATGATGGCTTTTTTATTATTATACGTGGCTTAATAAAATATAAAGGTCTATATTATAAACCTTTTTTGGTATAACTATGAAATTTTTTAATATTTATTTAGTAATATAGGTATCTCCACCTCTACCTCTACAGAACAATAGGCCCATATTATAACAGACTTTTTGGTTTAACTATTCTCTGAAATTTTATCTTATTTCTTTGTTATAGTAATATAGGTATCTCCACCTATACAAAAGAATATAAAGGTCCATATTATAAGACTTTTTTGGTTTAACTATCTTAAATTTCAAGATAGATTTAATAATTACAATTTAATGCACTTTATCCGAGATTTATTATAATCTAATCCTAATATTTTAGGGGATTCAGAGGTATCATGTACTAAATAATGCAAATACTGCACCCATACTTAAAACGTAATGGAAATGAGCTATAACATAATAGGTAATTATATAAAAAATTATCTATGAAGATAAAATGTAACTTTTCTTATCACATTTATATAGTTTACAAGGGTATGCCTAAAAACTTAACGGTTTTTTGTAGTATAAGTGATTACTCTGATGACTTTGCAGGATTAAATTTAATAAGTAGTTTTGGCTATATTATAGTTAATGTTAAATAGCAGTAAATAAATTTATTAATTATAAATTACTTAATATAAATTAGTAATGGTATAAAAAAAATACCATTAAAATGAAAAATTAACTTGAGTTTGATGATGGCTCTGAATGAACGCTGTCCAAATGCTTGACACATGCTAATCGAACGTCTAAGTTTTAGTGACTTGAATTTTCCCTTACATAGTAAGGGAAAAATCAGCCAAGATTAATTAGAAGTGGTGTACAGGTGAGTATATGGTATTTTGGCTGCCTTTAAGTAAGGAGGAAAATCCCTTATAATGAAAGGAAGCTAGCTTCCGCTTTTAGATGACAATTAATACCTCGGGTAGGTAGTAGTTAAGGTAATGACTTAACTAGCTTAAAACTCCGTAGTTGAGGCTGAGAGGTCGATCAACCACATTGGGTCTGAAAAAACCCCAATACGTATAGTACAGCAGTGAGGAATATTGGTCAATAGCCTAACGGCTGAACCAGCAATTTGGGGGAATGTATATAGCTTTGTGACCTTTTTATTCGGCTACGCTGGGTAAAGAGGTCAATAAACAAAGCTAGATCAGTTTAGCTGAATAAAGTTCTAGATAGAATACTGATTATGACAATTTTCTATCTATATGTCTTGACCAAATTACGTGCCAGCAGTCGCGGTAATACGTAGTAAAGACTAGTGTTATTCATCTTCATTAGGTTTAAAGGGTACCTAGACGGTATTACTAGCCCAAAATAGGGTACAGTTTTACTAGAGTTTTATATGAGGAGGGGAGTATTTATGGAGTAGAGATAATATTTTTTGATACTGTGAAGACTGGTAGCGGCGAAAGCAACCTCCTATCTAAAAACTGACGTTGAGGGACGAAGGCTTGGGTCGCAAAAAGGATTAGATACCCTAGTAGTCCAAGCAGAGAATTATGAATGCCATGGATTAGACTGTTTAATTTAATATGTAAGTGAATTAAATTAATTTTTAATCTGTAAATGAAAGTGTAAGCATTCCACCTTAAGAGTAATGCGGCAACGCAGGAATTAAAATCATTAGACCGTTTCTGAAACCAGTAGTGAAGTATGTTATTTAATTCGATAGCTCTCGAAAAACCTTACCACAATTTGCATATTATTTTTTAATTAAAATAATACAAGCGTTGCACGGTTGTCTTAAGTTAATGTCGTGAGATTTTGGTTAGTTCCATAAAATTAACGTAAACCCTTGCTTTATTTTTAAATTTGTATTATAAAGCAGAACGCCGCCACATAGGTATTTGATAGCAGGGATAAAGACAAATCATCATGGCCCTAATATTGTGGGCTATAGACGTGCCACATATTCCTATACAAAGAGATGCAAAAATGTGAATTTAAGCTAATCTCAAAAAGTAGGATATAATAAGGATTGTAGTCTGTAACTCGACTACATGAATAAGGAATTACTAGTAATCGTGAGTCACCACATCACGGTGAATTTAATCTCAGCTGGGTACTAACTACTCGTCAAGCGCCGAAAGAAGTATGTGCAATAAGTTTGGCTCTCTATTATCTTCTATTGTAGATAAAAAGGTCTGCAGATTATAATAAGGGAGTTTTCGTATGTGTGACTTTAATGGGAGCTAAGTCGAAATATGGTTCGTGTAGTAGAAATTGCACGGGATTAATTAATATCAACAATAAAAAAGATAAGATACCTAATTTATTAGGGTCTTATCTTTAGCCTATGCTTGGAGCATGGACATCCTTTCGGATTACTTCTGGTTCAAATCCGGAAATGGGCTTTTTTATTACCAAAATAAGGTATTATTTTTTTTTTTTTTCAGGTTTTATTCGAGAAATACTTTCTTTAATTACCTACTATCTAATTAGTAAATAAAGGAAACTTCCATAATTGGTAAGATGGGTTGAGCTGTAAACTCAATAGCAATACGCTTTTAAGAGTTCGAATCTCTTGTTTCCTATTCTTATAACTTTATATAAGAAAAACAATGTATAGACCTTATATATACTTATTTAAAGAGTACTCTTTTTGTTATTTTTCCTTTTAAGGGGAAAATATGAGCGGTATAAAAACCTTCCCTGCTACCCAAAAGTGTACAGAGCCCTTATAGCTCAACGGTAGAGCCGAATACTGTTAATATTCTTATAGATGTTCGATTCATCTTAAGGGCTAGTTTATTTATAACGGGGCGCTGCTACGCAGCGCCCCCTTAGGTTTCAGCCGCCTAGACGGCTAAATTTTGGAATTATTTTATATAAAAATAAGTTCCAAAACTATGAAACTGTTTTAGGAACCGGAGGGTGGGGGGGGGCTACGCCCCCAGTACCCAAAACGACTCCCAGCGGCCAGCTTCGCTGGCCTATATTTTTCCCAACATAGTTGGGAAAAATAAAGGGGGGGGTTGTTTTAGTTTTTAATTTTTTTTTTTCCATTTAATCTTTTTATCGTCTTCCTCCTTTTTTTTATTATAATAAAAAAAAGTAGGAGGGAGGGAGGGTGGAGGGCGATAAATTAGAAAGTAGGGTGGTAACAAGTCCTGCTATTTACAAGGTTTTCTATCCTTAGTAAAGAGCAGGCTAGATATAAAAGTTTATATATTTGGTGTGTTAGCTTAATTGGTAAAGTATTGTGCTACGGACACAAATAATACATGTTCAAATCTTGTACACACTTAATATATTAATTTATAATTAACTCTCATATTCTCTTCTTCTATCTATCTAATAGCTTAACCAAAAGTTAAAGATATTTAGTAAGATCTAGTTTAATTATATGTTTCTTGTATTTTTTTATAATTATATATAAAAAAATATGTTTAGCTTGCCTGCTAGTTTTAATATACTACTTTCCTAATCCTTGCTCTTATAGTTTTCATCTCCTAATTTTTTTGTTCTTTTTTGCATCCTTTAAAATTTAATTTTTTAATGCAAGCTTGCATTAAAAAATTAAAAAAAAAAAGAATGCAAAAAGTATTAAAACAATAATAAATAATAAAAAGGGAAGAGAAGACTTAGCATTATAATGGGTTATAGAAAAAAAGTACATTTATTAGAATGGCTTCGTCACTGCAAGTGGGGAGTTGGCTTTGCTAATAAAGAAATATGAGGTAATAATTTTTAATTGTCAAATGAATAGTATACATGTTTTAAGTGAAGCTTTCACCAATGGGTATAGAGCGGAAGTGTTGGACTTCTTTTCATTAGCCTCTATTTTATGTGGAATATTAGTTATTATTAGTAAAAATCCAGTAGTATCGGTATTATTTTTAATTGGTTTATTTTTAAGTATAGCAAGCTTTCTTATACTACTAGGTTTAAACTTTATTGGTTTATCTTATTTACTAGTTTATGTGGGGGCTGTGTCTATATTATTCCTTTTTATTTTAATGTTAATAAATGTTAGAATAAGTGAGTTATTAAGTGATACTAGCAATAGCATACCTTTAGCCATTATTATTACTATAGCGTTCAATTACCCAGTATATCAAGTATTACCTTACAGTATTGCAGCTTTCAATAGTTACACTGTGGATTTAAATAATACAATTAATAATATTTTGAACTTTACAAGCAATAACTATAGCGATTACTTAAATAAATTTTTCAATTTAAGTGCGATAAGTACGTCAAACGAAGAATTAGATTTAGGGAGATATCTTTTGTAACAAGTAAAATATGAGATGGTAATCTAGCTGAAACTACTCATATTAGCACTATAGGTAATATAATGTATAGTAGTTATAGTATTTGACTTATAATAACTAGTATAATCTTATTATTAGCCATGGTTGGGGTGATAGTTATCGTAATTAAAGCAAAGCAAGCGAAGCAACTATCCAAAAACTAACTTTAAAAGTAATAGTATATTATATAATCCTTTAAATAATAGATTTAATGGTGTGCTGTGCAGGAATTATCACACTCACTCTTCTAGAGGTAAAAACAAAAAAACCATAGAAAAAAAAGATAGAAATATATCTATGGCCCAAGTAATCTATGCTTATTAGTTAAAGAAAATTACTTGATTTTACTAGTATTGCTTTACCTTATTGCAGTAATTTACTTTATACATAATCCTCCTTTTATGGAATATAACTTAATAATGTATATGCAAGATAGTACTGGAGAAAATCTCAGTAATGTGATTCGTGATGACATTCAATATTTTCAAGATCAAACTAATCTTTATAAGGATGCACTAAGTACACTTAATACACCGGAAAGTGGGTGAACAGACTCACAGAAGGATGCAGTTGAACAACTGAAAAGTGTAGGTGAGTACAATGAAAAATCCATTAAAGAAGGGATTTATGATAATGAAAAGGCATATCAAAGCAATATGGCAAAATTAAAATCATCTGGGACTTATAGTAGTGAAACTTCCTTAGGTAAAAGAGGTGCAAGCTCTGATTATGATTCTTCTTCTAAAAGTAGAAGATTATAAAGGTTTAGACAAACGGTAGTGTAAATGGGTTCCTTATCCCTGCTATTTAATAAGCATAAAACTAGCCCAACACCTGGTAGCCTGTATAGGCTTTTCTGTGTGTGGTGTTAATATTAAATAAAAATTATAAATATAATTATAAATACATATGTATTTATGATTATAAAAGGAATTAGCTCAATTGGTAGAGCAACCGTTTTACACACGGTAGGTTAGGTGTTCAAATCACCTATTCCTTACTCATGATTTATTATATTTTTCTTTGTTCTTTTCACATATTTTTCCTGATATGCTGTTTTTTTTATTTGCCTTTGTCCTAATAAAATTTGTAAATCGTATATTTATATGTTTTTTTATTAATTCTACGGGACTGGCATACAAGCCAAAGGGTAATAAAAAAAACATAAAGATAGGTATAAATAAATAGGTTTGCTTTATTTAGTCCTTCTCTTTTACATATTATGTTGTTACTGGGTAGTTAAATGAAGGAAAAATCAACCATCAATTAAAAATTATATGCCATAAAGCATGCAAAGGTAAAGGTATTATATTGTATCTTTTACAACTATTAAATTAAATAAGCAATTTATAAAAAAAAAATGACAAACGTAATAAGAAGTAATTTTCAAGCTCACCCTTTCCATTTAGTGTCACCATCACCTTGACCTATATATACATGTGCCTCATTATTACTTTTAACAACAACTGCTGTATCAACAATGCACAGTTTTCCTTATGCAGGTAATTTCTTAGCGTTAGCATTTATATCAGTTGTAGGTTCAATGTCTTTCTGATGACGTGATGTTATAAGTGAGGGTACATATTTAGGTAATCATACTTTAGCCGTTCAAAGAGGATTAAACATGGGTGTTGCTATGTTTATAATAAGTGAAGCTTTATTTTTCTTAGCAATATTCTGAGCTTTTTTCCATAGTGCATTATCACCTACTGTTGAGTTAGGAGCACAATGACCACCTATGGGTATAGAAGCTATTAACCCTTTCGAGTTACCATTACTTAATACAGTAATCTTATTATCATCAGGTGTTACTGTAACATACGCTCACCATTCTTTAATACAAGGAAAAAGAAGTGGAGCCTTATACGGTTTAGTTGCTACAGTATTATTAGCTGTAATATTTACTGGATTCCAGGGTGTAGAATATGCCGTTTCTTCATTCACTATTAGTGATGGAGCTTTTGGATCATGTTTCTACTTCGGAACAGGTTTCCATGGTATACACGTTATGATTGGTACTGCATTTATTGCAGTGGGTATGTGACGTGTACTTGCTTACCACTCTACAGAAAACCATCATCTAGGTTTAGAGTCAAGTATACTTTACTGACATTTTGTTGATGTTGTGTGATTATTCCTATTTATCTCAATATATTACTGAGGTTCTTAATTAAAACAGCTAAAATTTTTATGAAGTATATATGTAAATATACTTATAAAAATTTATCTCTAATGGCTAATTCTTGTTCAACATTCTTTAAATGTTCTATACCTTATTATCTTTTTTTTTGGTATAATCAGGAGATAGGCTGCCAACATATTTATTCTACTATTTTTATTTTAACTATTTTTTTACACCCTTAGATAAAAAGATTAAAATGAAAATTTTTTTTGAAGGCTATCCCTTTAGTACCATCTTTTATTATAGTTTTTCTTACTTTTATTGCTTTTTTCCCAACTATGTTGGGAAAAATTAGCTGGAAAGTAGAAAAGGAAAACTAAACAATATTATAAAAGCATGAGCCAATAAAAAGGGATTCTATATTATTTAAATAATATAGAGACCTTAGTTTAATCGGCAAAATACGAGACTTTTAATCTTTGTTACATGGGTTCGAACCCCATAGGTCTTAAACGGGCATAGGTTAATGGTAGACCGTTCGTCTTCCAAACGATGTGTGTCGATTCGAATTCGACTGCCCGTAATAAACTATAATAAGGGTTAGTAACTTAATTGGTAAAGGACTTTCTTGTCACGAAAGTAGATGCCGGATCGTAGCCGGCCTGACCCGTTAACTAATCTATTTAGTTTCATAAATCCCCAGCGGGGGGGACCCAGCGTAGCTGGGCCGGGACCCCCGCAGGCTCCAGTCCCTCCCCCCCCCCTTTTGGGTGGGGGAGGGCGCCCGGAGCTAATTTTTTTTAAGGTTAGAAAATACCCTTTTTCTATCTTTGCTTCTCGTCACACATATTCCCAACTTATTATTCCCACCCTACGGGTGGGAATACAGGTGGGAGGTTAGATAAAATAAATAAAGTTATAATATGCTAAAGGGAATATAGGAAAAGTTGCCATTGGTAGGGCGAGATATTTGCTAAATATTGTGTTATACACTTGGATGTTCGAGTCATCTCTTTTCCGATATATAGTTAAATGTTAATTATTCTAGCTGTACCTATTTCCTGCATCTAATAGTTTCCTGCATCTAAGGAAAAGTAGAAAAATAAAAGCAGAAGATGCAGTTATAAAAGAGCATAGTTTAATTGGCAAAATAGGAAGCTTCAACCTTCAAATTCTCAGTTCAAGTCTGAGTGCTCTTGTGTTATATGGTGAGTATAGAGTACTCTAGAATTATATGTTGTTAAATAGTAATAGGAGTATTTAACCAAATACTTCATAATATATCAAATAAATATAAAGTTTATGTATGTTAGGTTCCTTAGCTTAATTGGTAAAGCGTATTTTTGATAAGGATGTGTTCGGAGTTCAAGTCTCTGAGGAATCACTGTATATTATATGCTTATAGTTTATCCCTGTCTCTATTTTTAGTTTTTTGTTGTAAATATTAAAAACTTTAAAAACAGGGCAAGTAAGTTTTAGGTTAACCTCCCCTATATTTTTTATTATTTTATAAAAAATAAAGGGGCCCGCCCGCAGGTTTCAGTGCGCTTGCGCGCTAAGTTTTGGAATTATTTTATATAAAAATAAGTTCCAAAACTATGAAACTACCTCTAAAAAAAAATAGTTTCTGTCGCTTTTTTTTTGCCCAATCTTTTTTTTCATGCTTTACTGCAAAAAAAAAGAAGGTTCAAAGGGCAAAAAAGAAGCGCGCTGAAACCATTTTTAATGAGCGGAATCCATCACAGCTACGCTGTGATGGGAGAGGATTTTGTTAGAAGTAACCCTAAATATGATGTACGTTGTTACTGAATATACTACTCATTTAAAAACAGATATAAGTACCCGAATAACCATTACATAATTTTAAAAATACTTACTTATATCCTTAGTGGGTAATCTCGCAAATAAAAATTGTATTTTGTACTTTTTTTGCCATCTCGGCTTCGCTTTTATCATTAGTAATAAAAATAAAAAGAGATGGGTAAAAGAACCAAGATAATTATAAGTGAAAACTAGGGTTATAGGATCAGCTACGAGTAGACTAAAGAATTAATATATAAAAAACTATAAAGAGAATTGACCGAGTGGTTTAAGGTGATAAGCTTGAAACTTATTTTGGTTAATACCAACATCCGTTCGAATCGGATATTCTCTGTATTATATACAATACATCTAAAAATTTTTCCTACAATAACTATCTACTTTTCAAGTAGAAGTAGAGGTTGGGAGGGTTCAAATACAGGTTAGAGCCAGGTTGGTTAGGCGTCTCATTTGGGTTGAGGAATTGTTATGTTCGAATCATAATAACCTGAAATTAACTATTAATGCTAATGTTCTTTCATAGCTCCTATCTTTTCCTCCCCCCCCCTCACTATGTGGAGGGGGAATGGGGAAAGAAGTAAAAGTTTTTATTATAAAAAAAAAAAAGACTAGTGCATAACTATCTAGGAGTAAAATAAAAAGAAAGTAATAAGTTAATATTAATTAGTAATGTATGTATTGTAATTGATATAGAAAAAAATCTATCTATACTATTTTTAAATTGTATAGGGAAGTATATAAAGAAACTATTAGGGATACCTAGCTATATATTAAAGAGAGATTAAATTTAATTTGTGTTTATATGCCACATGGCATGAAGTAATTTAAGAAATAAAGTTAACACATATACTCTTAGAGAAATTCAGTAATAAACGAAGTGAATTGAAATATCTTAGTAACTTCAGGAAAAGAAATCAAACGAGATTCTATGATTAATGTGAATGAAAGTAGAATAGCCTATATATATATCAGAAGATATATTTTTTATTTAAAATATTTCTTGTAATACTTTTTAATAATAGCATTATTAGGGTTTTATATGTTATATCTCGCAAGTTATTGCGGGGAAAAGCATAAAAAAAAGAAACCCACTGATAAATTAAATAAGTAAAACGGGCTATAAACCTGTTTGAACATAAAGGGAACCTTCCTCTAAGGCTAAATATAATATATAAGCGATAGTGAAGAGTACCGTGAGGGAAGGGATTGAATTAGTAGTTTTATAAGCAGCTCGATTAAAAGTTTAAATAAACAATCAGAGCGTACCTTTCGCATAATGGGTCAGCTAGTTAATGTTAGATGCGAGCAGTAATGCCCAGATAAACCAATTATGAAATAATGAATTAGTATCTAAAATTAGACCCGAAGCCTGGTGATCTTACCACAGTCAGGATTATAAAAGTCCGAACGGGTTATCGTTGTAAAGATATCCGATGAACTGTGGTAAGTTAGTGAAAGACAATACTGACCAGGATAGCTGGTTTTCTGCGAAACCTATATAAGTAGGTAATTCAAGTAACATCATAGCAGGTACAGAACTGTGATCTCAGGCAACTTCTATTTAAGAATTTATAGTAAAATATAAATTCTAGATATTTTTTGCATATATCGGGGGATCGTGAAGATTTTATCGGTGAGTATTCGCACTCGGAAGGGCAATGATGAATATTGAATAATCGGACATAGTACGCTAAGGTTGTATGTCTAAAGGGAAACAGCCCAGAACAAGAGTTAAGGTTCCAAAATTATTGTTAAGTGAAATTAAGGAAGTTAATATTTTATACGACTAGGAAATAGGCTTAGAAGCGGCCATTTTTTGAAGACCTCGTAACAGAGCACTGGTTTAGTAAATTAATTTAAATTTATATATATATTCGCACCGAAAATTTAACGGATCTAAACAATATACCGACACCTTGTCCACACTTATAATAGTAAATATTATTATATTTGGTGGGGTAGCAGAACGTTGGGTAAATCTTAGACTTATTCTTTTTAAGATTAATGATTAGATAACCCAAGTGAGAATGCTGACATGAGTAACGAAAAAGGGAATCATATCCCTCGCCTAAAGCTTATGGATTTATATAAAGTAACGGCCTCTAAGTTTACCCACCTAAAGGATTAAACGATGAGTAAATCTTGTTTACAAAGTAACAACCTTTATAAAGTGATAAAGTGTTCTGGAAAAACCGTAAACATTTTCTCTTATTTCCCCAACACAGCTACGCTGTGATGGGGAAAATATCAAGCGTGTTAAAGCTCTGCTTTAACAAATAAACCAATAAACTAAAGAGATGAGGAATATTAGAAAATACATAACCGTACCTAGAATCTACCACAAGTAAGCTAGTAGAGTATACGAAGGCGTTTGAGTGAACAATCATTAAGGAACTCGGCAAACTAACTACCGTACAACTTCGGGATAAGGAGAGCCATTCCTCCTGATTAATATCAGGTAAAGAATAGGAAGCATGGAATAGTGTTGTACGACTGTTTAATTAAAACAAAGCACTCTGCATTAAGATAATAAATCAAAGTATTGAGTGTGATTTCTGCCCGATGTCGGCTGGTTAACTAATTAGCTAAGTTGACTAAAATAAGCTTGGCTTTGAAGGAAACCCCGATCAATGGCGGCCTTATCAATGAGGGTCCTAAGGTAGCGGAATACCTTGGCCGTTAAATGCGGTCTTGCATGAATGATTTAACGATACAACAGCTGTCTCAATGATTGGCTCAGTGAAATTGGAATAACTGTGCAGATACAGTTTACCTCTAGATAGACGAGAAGACCCTATGCAGCTTTACTGTTGCTAGCTATTGGATATGACTGAACAAATTTTAGTGCATAAGGTAGTTGATTAGATACAATTGAAACACCTTTATTTAGTTTGTCATATTGGCACACCTTATTATGTAAGATGTAACCCTTCAATGAAAGGGGACAATGGCTAGGAGGCAGTTTATGCGGGGCACAGATCCCATAAAAAGTACCTGGGTGTATCCAAAGTTAATTTTGTAAAATTGCCGTAATTTATATGTGGCAATTAAATACATATATCTCTGCTCTTAAAAAAGAGCAGATGAAAACATGTATTTTTTATTTTTAGTTTGTAATTCGGTATAGTTTATAACTATAACTAATCCAGCTACAGTTCTATTAAGTTAGAGATATTATTTTCAAGTAAGATTTTAACTATATGGAAAATAGATGTAATTAAAACATTAATCCGAGTATTATATACTCTAATGTTTTTACTTATTTTATTAGTATGTTTTATATAAACATTTTGTTAAATCACTAATAAAATAATTATGTTGATTACTTGTAAAGTTTAATGGCTTAATCTTGCTTTACTGTTTGACTTACACGTCTATCAGTCGCGTAAGCGGGGCATATGATCACAAGATGCAGAAAGGAAAGGTCTTGGATTTTTGAAAAAGCTACGCTAGGGATGTTAGTCCTCCAATGTTTTATCTTGCTTCAATCTAGTTTTTTTGTTATTGGCAGCTAGGCTCACCTATAAAAAAAAGACTGTATGATCTAAAGTGATAAATCTATTGGTAATTTATTGGGTTAATTTCAAGAATAACTTATATATTATGTTGAATAGCTTTTTTTTTTTAACTTTGTTTTATTGTTTTTTATTATAAAAACCAATAAAAAAAAAAAAAAAAAAGCATAAAATAATAAGTGTACTTGAAGCGAAGTTTACTTAAGCATTAAAACAACTATGTTTAAACTGTAGTAGTAAGACACATAGTTTTGAGTAAAACCGTTCAACGACTAGAAGGTGAGTGGTGCTAACAATAATCCTTCTATTAATGCCCAACATTTTTATAGGCAGTTTCTTTATTAGCCGTACCAAAAAATAAATATTGGTATAGCAAAAACTATATATAATTAAAAATAAAGATTTATATTTATCTTTTATAAATATTATCTTTTATAATGACTAATGTTAGCAGTAATATTAGTGAAATAGACTCAATTCATAAAAAAACTTGGTTTTCCCAGCTAGGCTGGGGGGGGGTGTGGGCGACTACGTCGACCCCACCCCACACAGGTCTCAGCCACCCTTAGTGGCTAAGTTTTGGTATTATTTTATATAAAAATAAGTTCCAAAACTATGAGACTGATTCAAATTATTATTTATTCTCCTTGCCTTTATTTTTCCCAACATTTATTTTTTTTCATGTAATAAAAATAAACAAGTAAGACTATAAAGTAAGCAGGTGTAATAAGTTATAGTACGGGTTAGATAAATAGATTAAAGATTGAGCTTAATACCACAAAACAATAGAGATATTGAAATAAAAAGTGTAATTAAATAATACTATGAATAGTAATAAAATAGCAAATATTGAGGTGAGTAATAAACCCCTTATCTTTACAAAAAAAGTAAATGATAAGTCTAAAATAATACCACTAAACTTGAATAATAATACTTTGGGTGAAAAAAGATATTTTCCTCCCGCTAGTAAGGAATGGCTTAATAGTGTTTATGCTTATAATAGTAATTATATAAAATCCTTACCTGTTGCAGATAAAAATTTAATGAAAATAATCCAAAGTTATTTCAACTTTTTCCAAAAAAATAAAAATAATTCTAAACGTAAACGTATAAAATCTAGACATCTACTAGTAAGTAAAATTTTTGTAGGTAAAGCAGAACTAAAACATACTAGCTCTAAAGTTGTCATAACACTATACGTTTATAATAAAAAAAAAAATGCTAGCTAATAAAATAAAAAATCTTGAAAAAAACCTTTTTCCAGCTTCGCTTGGAAAAGGTAAATCTGTGAAGGGTAATGTTAAAACTTTATCGTTTAAAGATAAATTTAAAATCATAGAGAGACAAAAGTCGTATATTATGGAACAAGTTGAATCTGAAAAAGAAAGATAGTTAAGGGTTTTATAACAAATGGTAGTTTTAATACTCATAATGTTCGTTTATATAAAGAATTTACTAAAAATTTCCTAAAAAAAGAATTAATAGCTATGACTTACTACAAATCATTACTTGATTTTAATAAATTAAAATTTGAAGATGCTTATCTTTTAAGACTAAGCAATCTTTTAAGTAAAATTTATAACAAAGATGTAGAGTTTAATATAGTTAGTTTAAAATATTTATATTTAAATAGTGATATTTTATCACAAGCTATATAGCTTTAAAATTAAAAAATAGAAAAAATAAATTGTTAAGAGTATTAAAATCTTCTTTAAGAATGGTTAAAATACCGGTTAGTAATGAAAGAATAATTAATAGAGTACCAGATAAATATGACTACTTAATGAATACCGTTAAAAATATAAATATATATTCAACTTTATCATGGAATAATCAACTTTTACTTAATACCAGTGACAGTTTAAATAAATTACTGTTAGGTATTTTCCCTAATGGTCAAGGTTTACCTTTGTTTTATAAAAAAAAAAAAAAAGCCAGTTTGGAGCAAGAAGCTTTACTTAACTTTTCAGCTTCCCAAATCTCTAAAGAAGAAAAGAAGCTTTGTGGCGATGCTTCGCAAGCCATAAAAAAAAAAAAGCTGGTATAAATAGCAATATCTTGTCTAACTTTTTTTTATTAAAAAAACCGATATTAAAGGTAGGTGCAACTACAGGGAAGATTGAATCCAATGCAGGTATAGCGAAAGGACCAGAGTCAGAGGAAACAGTAGAAAAGTTTTTATTTAACAATCTTAAACACAAAGCAATAAGGTGGTGTAAGATTAGAAGCCAAAGGTAGATTAACAAGACGTTTTACTGCTTCAAGATCTGTATTTAAAGTTAAATGAAAAGGTAATTTGAAAAATATAGATTCTTCTTACAAAGGATTATCAACAGTTATGTTAAGAGGTCATGCAAAATCAAATGTACAATATACAAATGTAAACTCTAAAAACCGTAATGGTTCTTTTGGTATTAAAGGTTGAGTAAGTAGTAAATAATACTTTTTGATTATGTCCTTGCTCATAATTTTTAATTTCATGCTTTGCTGCAAAAAAAGAAGGGCCAAAGGTAAAAATAATAAAAAAAAAATGGAAAGCAAAAATTACGTTTTTAATGCTTTTATTTCGCGTTGGATTAATTATATATAGTTTTGGCAGCTACGCTCCAAAATCTTTGGATTTTATTTATTTATATAAAAAAGATTAAAGGAAGGGGTAGCTGCGCTTAAAAAGTACACAAAAATAAAAATGAAGAAATAGTCTGAACCATTTTGTGAAAGATGGAAATAAAGGATAAAGAACCTTTATGATAACAAATATTTGAACAGGCTAATTGCGCCAGAGAGTACAAATTGAGTGCGCAGTTTGGCACCTCGATGTCGGCTTAACTTATCCACATGAATGCAGGAATCATGAAGGGTCCGACTGTTCGTCGATTAATAAGTTACACGAGCTGGGTTAAATACGTCGTGAGACAGTATGGTTTCTATCTTCTAGAGGAAATTAGAATAAAATAAGGATAGCCCCCTCGTACGAAAGGAGCTGGGTATTTTAACCTCTGGTTTACCTGTTGTTTATGTGCCCAATATTAATTTAAAGTATAGGTAGAAATACTTATGCAGGGGTGTTACTTACACTTAAGTAAATTTATAGCATAGGCACGGCAGGAACGCTATGTTAGTTAAAGATAAGTGCTGAATGCATCTAGGCGCGAAACTTACCTTATGATATTCTTAAATATGCGTAGTAGATCACTACGATTTTGCAATAAAATATTATATTGCAATTAATAGGCTTTAGCTGAAAGGATTTAGATGTCCTTAGGCATAAAGTACTAATTTTATAAATTACTAAACAATTTCTATATCTTACAATCATTACAGGACAAGCGTGTTTTTTTTTTTAACAGCTATGCAGTACGATTTTTTTTGCTATCTTTTCCCCATGCGAAGCAGGAGGAAAAGAAGGAAAAAAGCAATAAGATTAAAAAAATAGTAGATGGGAAGAAGAATGAGCCTGGTTAGCATAGAAGTTAATGCAATTGTTTTGTAATCAATGGACGTAGGCGCGATACCTGCACTGGGCTAGGATCTAATTCAACTTTGGAATAAGCTGAATTGGCTGTGTAGATACCTATATATAGGCTTAAATTCGCCCCACCTAATAACCATTGGTTACTAGGTGGGGTAGATATACCTGTTAATTGAGATGTGGAATATATATACATATAGGCCTTATAGTCAAGTGGTTAAGACATAATGTTTTCATCATTACATACGAGGGTTCGAACCCCTCTGGGGCTAAGATTAATGCGGATTGATGTAGCAGTTAACATAACTGGCTCATGCCCAGTATAGATGGGTGCAAATCCCATGTCCGCTCAAAGTTAAATTATTTATTTACATTACTTTTTTTATTAGAAAAGAACCTTTAGGTAGGGGGTGGCTACGCTAACACAATTTTATTATAAAAATAGGACCATGGATGGGTTATAATAGGAAAATAAAAGAAGCATAGGTTATACCTAATAATTCAAGTAATAAATTTTAAAGGCTATAGCTTAATTGGTAAAGCAAGCTGCTCATGACGGTTTAGATGGGTGTTCAAATCACTCTGGCCTTATTATACACAGGTGTATAACACAACTCTTTGGTTATACTGGCCTAAGTATATTATCCCATACATTATTTTTTTAAGGTTTCAGATGGCTCCGTCAACACCTATAGATTTTTTTTGCCTTCCCATCATTCCACGACGTATTACCCATTTACTCCTCCAGCGTAGCTGGAGGGGGGTAGGGGAGGTATAAAAGTTGGGGATGTGTTTTTTTATTAATAATAAGAAAATTAAATATAGAAAAAAAAGATAAAAACTTGGCCTATATAGTTGGCTAATAAATCCGAGTGCTGGAATTGGTAGACAGGACGAGCTTAAGTTTCGTTGACTAACGTCGTAGAGGTTCAAGTCCTCTTTCGGGTATATGAAAGCAGCCATAAACCTATAATCTATTATGATATCATATTTCATTCTTTAAATTGTTCTTTGGATAACTTATATTAATATATTATTGTATATTCTTACTCTTCCATCAAGCTATATATGCACCCTATACTCTGCTTCCTGGGTGCAGGGAGGGGGAGGTAAGAGGGGACATAGTTTAATTGGTAAAACTGCGACTTTGCAAGTCGTTATCTCAGGTTCGAGCCCTGATGTCTCCAAAATTTTTAGTTATATTGTTTTTTTTTCTAACTTATAGTTTTTTATTATAAAAATTAATAATAAAAAAAATTTATAAGGAACAGCTTTGAAAGGGTTAGGAGAAATTAGGTAAATATAGTATATTAGTATCTTAATCTCATAAATTATGACATATCTATTTTTATATATAAGTGTTTACGTGCTTATTTATATTATTTAGCTTGAGAAGCTCAATTGGTCGAGCGGAACTCTGAAGATGTTTAGGTTGTAAGTTCAAATCTTACCTCGAGCAATTAGATATAGCATAGATATATTTATTTAAGGTAGTGATGGAATTGGTAGACATGGATAGTTTAGGACTATTTGATTTAAAATCTTATCCGTTCAAGTCGGATTTACCTTATAAATCTTGGGTATTATAAATTGTCTTCCCAAGGGGGCGCTGCCTAGCAGGGTCCCCCTAGGCGGCTTAGTTTTGGAATTATTTAACACATTGTGTTAAATAAGTTCCAAAACTTAGAAACTTCTAACTTTTTTTTTTGTATTATACAAAAAGGATGAGAAATTAGAAGAACTGTAATACAATTTAGAGTTAAGTAGTGTGGTTTAAGACGGTATATTGTTATAACCTACCTTACCATAAAGCATAATATTAATATATATGAACTATCAAAGATTTATTAAATAATGCAATTAATATACTATATATATATTATAGACATAGTACGCATATGATATTCTTTATATATTTTATACTTTTCTTATTATCCGGGGTAGACGAATTGGTAAAGTCATGGCTTTTTGGTAGCCAGATCTGGGTGTTCGACTCACCCCCCCGGAAAAGAGTAACAAATAGATAAATTTACGGTATTTATCTGCAAAGTTTTTTTCTATCCCCTCTCCGAGTCTTAAGCCCGACATTTCAAGGTCGGGCTTAGACGTGGGTAAGAGCACGTTAGGGGGGGGGAGGGGGTTCGTAGCCCATTACGAAGTATGGTTTAGAAGGAATTCTTCCTTTATATTACAATAAAATAATAAAAGTAATAATAAGTAAAACCAATGAATAGAAAAAAAATGGGGGGGGCTGACTTATTAATATGTAGCTATATTTATTTCTAAAAATAACAAATATCGATAATAAATTACTCATACAAAAAAAGCATAACCCTACCGTCCACATTTATTTTTTTTTTTATTTTACAAGATGGATGTAAAAAATTTAAAGTAGGGTTGTAAACTAAGGGTAAAGCATCAAATAAAAAGTACCAAAGAAATATTAATACAAGATCTTATAATTTAGGTGGATGTAGTTCAATCGGTAGAGCGACTGTATGTGGCACAGTATGTTCCCTGTTCAAACCAGGGTATCCACCCTTAAAAATATACTATATTATTGTACAGTTCAATATAATGTGTAGTGTAGTATATTATATATTATATTATCTGATATCATAATAGATTAATCTTTGCTTTACAAAGTTATTTTATGCCTTTTATTTTCAGTTGGGAAACTCATTATCCTTTTTTCAGCTTCTTTCTTATAATTTCTTTCATTATTTTTATAATAAAAGAACGATGAGATGTCAAGCAAAAAAGAATAATAAAGTTGAGGGGTTATGCTCTTTTTTATGCTACAGCATAATTTATAATAAATTTATAAGCAAGTCTTTATAAATTTATTCTAAATTTATAAGCAAGTTTATATAATTTTATTATAAATAGAAGGATATACAGCCAGGATAGTTTAATTGGTTAGAACATTAATTTCATGCATTAATAATGAGAATTCGAGTTTCTCTCCCGGCTAGTTGTGTTAAAGATCTATCACAGGATTAGATCTTTTTGTGGGCTACGCCCATCTTTGTTTTATCCCTTTTTTGTTTTTATTTACGATATCAGCAGTTGTATGCCTTAAAATCCCGTTTTTGATAACTTCGCATCCTTTAACCGAAATAAAAATTAGAAGCAGGTTTTGGTACTTCAACTGGTTTAACGCAGCTAGTAGGTATCTATTAGCGATCTACTAGAGTTGAATACACTCACTTTTGGCCAACATCTTGGTTTTCCTATGGAGCTATGAATTTGACTTGACGTAAATTCCTTATCCCCAGTGTAGCAGGGAGAGGGGGGGAGGGAGCCTGCTACACAGTACCCCTAAGTTTCAGGCGCCTAAGGGACTGTAACTGTTTATTTTATTTTTATTATTTTACAATAAAAATAAAATATTAAAAATAAATATAGGGGATTTGGAATATCTCTATAAACTCTTAAGATATAATTACTTAATTGTCAATAAGTAATAGTTAATAATACATTTTATTGTGTATTATATATGCTTGGTTTACTAAGTATTCAAACAATAAAAATTGTCATTTTATCAAAAAACATATTATAGGTTATTTTAATGCTTTCAGGTTAGCCCATTTAGGTGCCCATATATTAGATGGTATTATCCATGTACTTTTTTACTTAGAACTGTTTATACGTTTTTACTTGTCTCTTTCTGGTTAGATGGTTTAATCGTATTGATTATTCGTAGCTTCATACTTTTTTTGGTTGCGTATTTATTAATTTTAATAATAAAAAAACTTAAAGAAGCAGCTGTGTTCAGTCCGGTTACTGGTATTATTTTTACGATCTTCAATAGTTATTAGTAAGCTCATACACTTGTTTATCTAAAAACAAGTAAAACCACCGTTAAAGGATTGGGAGCAGGTAGACTATTAAGAGTAATACCTGTAAGGTTCAACTCCTTAAAAATAATGGTAATTTTTTCAATATTATTTTTATTATTATCTAATGCCGTCACTTTAAGACGAGACAAATCAATACTTTTCAGTAGAGTAACTATTACAATATTACTTTATTCTTCTTTACTTGCTACAGGAAGCTTATATATGACATATTTAGACACAGGTATAGGTTTATATGGTGGTTTATTTCATGCCACAAGTACTACACAAATATTCCATATATTTATATTTTTAATTAGTGCAGCTATTCTACAACTAACAGGGTTTTATCCTAGAAAAGTTTGAGTAGAGAACTATTCTTCAATAAATAAATTATTATTTTACAATTTACTTTTATTATAGAACAAAAATAACTAATAAAATGGGGGAACAATTTAAAATAATAGAGTACCCTTTAATATTATTATTTATAATAACAGGGGCAGTATTCCTAGTTTCAACTAGTGATTTAGTTTCTATTTTTTTATCTATCGAGTTGCAAAGTTATGGGTTATATTTATTAAGTACATTATATAGAAACTCAGAATTAGCTACTAGTGGAGGTCTTACTTATTTTTTATTGGGTGGTTTAAGTTCTTGTTTCATTTTACTAGGAACAGCTTTACTATATGCAAATTCAGGTACTACTAATCTTGATGGTATATATGTAATAACTAGTTTAAGTGACTTAACATCTAGTGCATCTCAAATAAGTGAAAGTAGTAATATTTTATATTGATATAAGCCTTATTATATAAATTTTTCATTACTTATCTTAAGTGTAGGTTTCTTATTTAAAGTAAGTGCTGCACCTTTCCATTTTTGATCTCCAGATGTGTACGACGCCATACCTACTATAGTTACAACTTTTGTAGCAATAGTGGCTAAAATATCTATCTTTGTATTTTTTTCTTAGAATTAGTGCACTACACTAGTAATTCATTATTTGAATCTACCTTTAGTTGAACTTCAAGTTTACTAGTTAGTTCATTATTATCTTTAATAATAGGAACGGTAGTAGGTTTAACACAATTTAGAATAAAAAGATTATTTGCTTATAGTACAATAAGTCATGTAGGTTTTATATTATTAGCCTTAAGTATTAATAGTATAGAGTCTATCCAAGCTTTTATCTTTTATTTAATGCAATACTCTATAAGTAATTTAAATGCATTTATCATCTTAATTAGCATAGGGTATTCATTATATTATTATGTAAATGATAATAAAGAATACCAACAGTTATTAGATAAAAATAACTCACCTATCCAATTAATTAGCCAACTAAAAGGTTATTTTTATATAAATCCTGTTTTGGCTTTAAGCTTTGCCGTAACAATCTTTTCTTTTGTAGGTATACCACCTCTTATAGGATTTTTTGCTAAACAAATGGTTTTAAGTGCTGCATTAGATAGTGGTTATGTATTTATCACATTAGTAGGAATTTTAACTAGTGTTATAAGTGCTGTATATTATTTAAATATAATAAGACAAGTTTTCTTTGATAAGCCAGAATACAAAGTAAACCCTGCTTTAGAAAACGCAGATTTACACGCAAGTATTGTTTCATCAAAATCAGAAGCACAAGTACAAAAATTAACTTTTAAAGTTAAAAATATAGTATTATCTAGTTCTTTAACTATTACTATCTCTATATTAACATTAATAATATTATTATTTATGTTAATGCCTCAAGAATGATTAAGTATGGCTAATATATTAGCATTAATTATTTTTAATCCTTAAATGACAAGTATAACTTTCTTTTTTATTTTTATACCTATATTGGCTATTATCTTATTAGCGGTAAATTTAATATTTGCTCCTCATAACCCATATCAAGAAAAGGACTCGGCGTTCGAGTGTGGGTTCCATTCATTCTTAGGTCAAAATAGAACACAGTTCAGTATTTCGTTCTTTATTTTTGCTTTACTGTTCTTGCTTTTCGATTTAGAGATATTGCTAGTTTATCCTTACGTTGTAAGTGCGTATTCTAATGGTATATAAGGATTAGTAATAATGCTTATATTCTTCTTAGCATTGACTCTAGGTTTTGCCTTTGAATTAGGTAAAAATGCCTTAAAAATTGATAGTAGACAACAAATGTTTACTTTTAATAATAAACAAGCTAAAATTATCACATCTATAAGTAGCTATGCTTTCTTTGTTAGCTAAAAATAATATGTTTGTATAGTTTAATATTATATATATTATCTTTATATTATGTTTATATTATATATCTTTTTACTAATTATAGATATATAATATAAACAAAGGAAATTTGTAAAAAGATTTTATTTACAACTGATAGCTATGCAGAGTTGTAACAAGGTTTAACCCCTTGATTTTCCAAGTTTATAAAACCTCTATTATAAACTACTCACTATATTCCCTTTTTATAAAGGTAAAATAGTGATACCGCTGAAGAGTTTCTATCTTCAAATAAGGTTAGAGGGCCACCCTCCCTAGTTATTTAATTTGTTCTTCTTTTTTGCAAGCAAAATTTTTATTGTGCTTTGCAGATCTTTTTTTTCAAAAAAAAGATAAAATAAAACAATATAAAGAAGTGAGGTATTTAGGATAGAAAAAAATATAAAATATAAATGCTAAATTTAATATATTCAAGTTTTTTTAACAATTGTGATACACCTACACCTTGGGGTTTATATTTCCAAGATAGTGCAACACCTCAAATGGAAGGGTTAGTAGAATTACATAACAATATAATGTTTTATTTAGTTATAGTATTATTTGGTGTAGCTTGAATATTGGTTTCAATCGTTAGAAACTATAATAACGTTAAATCACCTATTTCTCACAAATATTTAACACATGGGACATTAATAGAATTAATATGGACTATAACTCCAGCTCTAATATTAATACTTATTGCTTTCCCTTCTTTTAAATTATTATACTTAATGGATGAAGTTAGTGATCCCTCTATGTCAGTATTAGCAGAAGGTTTCTTTACAGGTGGCCTTAAATTACATATATTAAATTTGACAAAAGATGCCAGTTTAACTGTTAGAGTACCTATTTCTAACGGTACTGGTGAAAAAATAATACTTTAGTACCTAGACTAGCTCAAGTCCAAAGTACAAGCTTTTTTTTGCGAAGCATAACTAGATATACCAAACATAATTTTACTACTTGTTTTATTAGACTTCATGCTGTTTCTTTTAATAAAACATTTCACACTAAAGTTAGGGCTTCTAATAGAATAGGACCACATAATGAGGAAGTAATATCTGTTATTATTGGTTCATTATTGGGAGATTCCTATCTTAGTGCAAGAACTATAGAAGGTACTAGATTTTCTTATAGACAAAGTCAAGTACATAAAGACTATTTATTTTGACTGTATGAATTTTATTACAGTAGAGGTTATTGTTCCAACTTAAAACCTATAATGTATACTAGAAAATTTAGGGATAAAATATCTAATGAAATTAAAGAATACTGCGGTTATAAATTTAATACCTTTACTTTCAGAAGTTTTAATTGAATACACAAACTGTTTTACAAAAAAGGTACAAAAACGGTTAGCGTTAAGTTAGAACAATATTTGACACCATTAGCTTTAGCTATATGGATCATGGATAACGGTGGCTGAGCTAAACCAGGGGTTAGATTATCAACAAATAGTTTTAAATTAGAAGAAGTGCAATTTTTAGCTAATTTGTTAAAAAAACTCTTCGATTTGAATTGTACTGTTCAAAATATGAATACACCTGGCCAATATTCAATTTATATTAAAGGTGAGTCCATATTAAAGTTAAGAAAATTGATCTTACCTTATGTTATACCTAGTATGCGCTATAAATTAGGTTTATAAATAGAAAAAAAAGGGGGGGGGAGGAATCCCCCCCCCTTTTTTTATAGCTTACAAAAGCAATAAAGTATAAATTCTTTTAATGCCCTCTCACATATATGTAATAGTCGTGATCTTAATAGATATGTTTATATATTTTTCTTTTTAATTCAACTCTTTTTTTTTTTTATTATTTATAAATAATAAAAAAAAAATTGCATCGAAAATAACTTTTATGTTGGATAATAAGAATAGAATTTAGACCACTAGTTTAATTGAGCCCTAATTAGTGCTCTTTCTTGCTTATATATTTTTACATGGTAAAAGATACTAAAATTATCTAAGCAAGAAGTTGAATCTATTATTTCTAAGATCCCGACGGGGATCTTAAAGGAAGAGATAAATTATTTTTCCTTTGGCGACACGAGTGAAAACGGTTAATATGCTATATATTTTATATCGTATATAGTACAAGACCGTCAGTAGATAGTTTATATTTTTGTTTCTATTGCTACAGACTGGGTCACTTGTGGGTGTCAAATTTTTATTTGATGCTTAATGTACAGTCGAAAATAAAACAAATTACAACATACACTATTTTGTTTATGCACTCTTGATATTGAAGTTATGAATACCCTGATTTTTTTTATGAAGACGGTAAATTCCCAAAGATTAATATCTATGTCTTTACAGATAACCTAGAATCAGGTTCTAACAATAACACAAACAATGCTGAATCATCTTCTAGCAATTACACAAGTAATGCTGGAATAGAGGGATCTAACTCTAATTCTAACGAGTTAAAAATAATTTACGATAAGATTGTAAGACAGTATAATTACAATAAATCTTCTGTTAATAGAGGTTTTAATATTTATAGTTTGAATCATCCGGTAGATTCTCAATTAACGGATTCTGAATGTGTAGTTTTACATCGGTATTTACTGGATTTAAACAAAGGTTATGATTTACGTTTAGTAAGTACCAATAAATTTAGAATGTTTGTGAGTATTAATAGTAATGTTGCATTGAAACCTACTCTAACTTTGTTATCAGATATTGATAAATAATATATGGTATGTTGTATTATGTTTATGCACCAATGATATTGAAGTTACCAATACCCTGATTTCTTAAATGCAGATGACGAATTTATAGAATTCGACTCATACTTAGTTCCAGAATCTGATCTAGAAGAAGGTGGTTTAAGAATGTTAGAGGTTGATAATAGAGTTGTTCTTCCAGAACTAACACACGTTAGATTTATAATAACTGCCGCTGATGTAATACATTCTTTCGCCGTTCCTGCCTTAGGAATTAAATGTGATGCTTACCCTGGTCGTTTAAATCAAGTATCTGTTTTAATTAACCGTGAAGGAACATTCTATGGTCAATGTTCAGAAATATGTGGTATTTTACACAGTTCAATGCCTATAGTGATAGAATCAGTGTCTATAGAAAAATTTCTTAGTTGACTTGAAGAACAATAATGTTGAATTATTAAATATTGTTAATGACTGTTATTTTTTAGGTGTAAGAGAAACAGAGTTACCTTTAATCAATTATGCATCTATGGGAGGAAGTGGAAATCCTAGCGATTCCGGTGGTTTTAGCGGCTCACCGGCTGGATATCCTAATCCAAGTCCAGGTAATGGATCTAATCCTGGGTCAAGTAACTTAGGGGGATCTAATACAGATAATGATACTATATTTAGTGAAGAGGAATTTAATAGTCATAAAAAAGCTGTAACAGAAAAACTTAGAGGAATGTTTATAAATAGACCTCCTTTTGCTAACATCCGAATGACGGATCCTCAGTTTGAAGATCAAATTAGTGCATTTGATCATAACATAGTTTGCAAACATCTTTTAGATATTAAAAGTTCATACGCTAGAAATGTAGAGTGAATTGAAAATCAAGGTATAATATACAAAGGAATAATTTCTCAACGCTTCTTGTGTGAATTGGAAAAATAAGACTAATTCCACTAATATGTCCCTTAGATATAATGTGTGTATTACGGGTCTGATAGAAATATATTTTATATATCCTGGTCGTTTGAATCAAGTATTTGTTTTAATTGACCGTGAAGGAAGATAATATGTTCAGAAATATGTAGTATTTTACACAGTTCAATGTCTATTGTGATAAAATCAATATCTATTTAAAAATTATTTAGATGATTAGAAGAATAACGCCTAATAGGTTTGTATTTAACGTTCTGGTTTTTTATTCAAAGTCCGTTTAGTCTGGTACCCTTCCCTGTTACACAGGGGGAAGGGAGGATACCTCCTGATAACCCGAGGCCGGCATAGCCGGCCCCGGGTTGTCATGTAAAATAGATTGTATGTAATTGATTAACCTTTGAGTACAAAAATTGATTTTTTAAGAGTAGTGATCATAAGTCATACTTTTTATATCGGTATATTTTTATAAGACAAGTAAGGTTTATACTGAGTCATAAGTAAATACTATGCTTGTGATTTTATCCGTGAGTAATTACGAATAGGGGAGAAGAATATCTTTTTTTATTAAAGCCCCTATAAATAAACCATTCTTATCTATTTTTTTCAAATATATCTGGGATTTATATGATTAAATGCTTGTTGTAATAGAATAAGTTACAAGATAAAAATTATCTTAAATAAATATAATAAGAACAATATATTTAAAATTGTTTTTATATGATTAATATTAATACTATAGTACTTTAATTATTTATATCTATATTAAAGGGTTTAAGTAGAAGAGTAAAGCCTCAATAAATTATATTCAAAATACTCGTATTTTGTGTGTCTTACTTTAGTTACTTTTTCGATGTGAAAAAAGTTTACAAGGGTACCGACCTATAAAAGACTTTGTAATTTTGGTGTTTATATTTTTAGTGCATATAATAAATATATTTTAGTATTAGTATTAGTATGAATTAATGAATATATTAAGTTAATATACTTGGCAAAAGATATTAGTACTAATATCTTTTTAGTAGTGGCAATATAGTTACTAAAATTTAGTACATAACATGGTTAAAATGCTTTGTTAACGTATTGTAAAATATACAATAATGACTCCCTCCAAGGCTAGCGTTCTAAAGGTTAATGTTTTAGCATTATCTTTAAAGTTTAGCACTATCTTTCTCATAGCTACGCAGTGTGAACCCCTTTTTTTTGTATAATTATCTTTTGGTTTTTCTTTTTTGGAAAACAAAAAAAATTTTATTTGTTAATTAAAATAAGTAATGAGTATAAAAAACTTAAAGCTAATATATTTTCCAGTAGAAAGAAAACTTTAAACTGGAAAACAAAAAAACGGATTTATTACTGTACTAGGAAGCTTCTTAAAGTAAGGTAAAACCTCGCTTCCCCTTTTTATGCGTTTCTTTTTATTAAATAAAAAAAAAGCATGCATAAATTGATTATAAGGAAAATATTTATTTTCCAGTAGAAAGTTTTCTTTCTACAGTAAATAATATTGAAGACTTTTCTTCTTATTTTTACTAACCTTTAAACTTTTATATCCTATTTAAAATCTATTTTTTTTGGTTCACTTTTAACTACTAATCATTAGTTTTGTACTAAAGTACGATAATAGTGGTGAACCGTAATAGTTAAATGAGATAATGATGCATTAGTAATAGCTTTTGCTATGAAAGCATTGAATAATAAAACAAGTAGAATTTCTTTTTTATTAAAAAAAAGAATAAAATTATTGGTATAACCAACAGTATTAATAGAATAGCCTAAATATTTTCTCGCTTTCTATTATTGTAACAACTATTAATTATAAATCACAGTAAATAAAAAAAAAAAATATGAAAATGTCAACATACAACGGGATTAGTCTAATCCCAGTTAATACTTTAAATGATCTCATGCATTCAATAGTTAAAGATTTTGATCCCGTGGGTATTCACGGACCGAATGATTTTGACTACAATCCTCTTTCTATATTTCATATCGATGGAGAGATAGATGTAAATAAACCGGACTTTGCTACTCTATTTGATAAATACCCTACTATTTCTATATTAGAAAAAGGGTTTATAGATGAATTTAAATTACTACGTATCCCAAAAAATTATATTCAAGCAGACAGAAGATATATCATAGCAGATATAAACTGTAAGATTAAAGAATATAATAGTAGTTTAATTTTCCCTAGCAAGACTGATTTTTTAAAAGAAAAGGCTGCTTGTCTTGAGTGGCGTTCGTATAATACACCTAGCTATAAAGATATTAGTATTACTCCATTACATGGCACTGATTTTCCTTTTGTCGATTTAAAAGATAAAAGTCCTTTAAATATATATACTCAATGAAAGATTAGCTCATATATGCTAATCTGAGAGTATAATGTATTAAAAAAAGCTAAAAAATATATAGATAATTTGGACTCCAACGCTTCTCAACCTACTCCCTACAAAGATTCTTTTGAATACTGGAAGAACAGACAAATAGTGCAAAGTATGGAACACCCTGGATTATTTAAACAAGGTAGTTACATACGGGATTTTTCAGTTGACATGGAACATTTGTATGTTGAAATATGCGAGGACTTTTTATACGTTATGTTGAATATCATATTAGCTAAAACTATTATAGATCAAGTTAATATAAATGATTATGTCGGTAGTTCTAAAACAGAATTTTATTCTAAAATTAAATCTATTACCTATCTTCATTATCAAAAATATGAAGAATACTATACATGTCTTAATTCAATAAGAATTTCATATATTGAAAACTATATGAGTTATTCTGATCTTAAAGAATTTTCAAGAAAAATCGCTGCTGGTATTTTATAGATAGTAGATGGGATTTCTAATAAAGGAACAGAATAAAGTATTATTATTAGGAAAGGTTTAGGTATTTAGTTGCTTTTTAGATTGCAATAAAGCTTATACGGATTCATAAGAAAATATTATACTTGTGAGATCTATCCGTGGATAACTACGAACAGGGGAGAAGAAGATTAAAAAAAGGAAACTTTTCCTTTTTTTCAAAAAAGAACTTAAAGCCCCTGTATATTATGGAGAATTAAGTGGATATAATAATGAATCAAACAAATCTAATAGAAACTCTATTATAGTGAATAGTGTACAAGAATTTGGTGAAAATAAAATGATATTAGAAAAAGAGTAGCATTTAAACTTAGACAGTTATATATAAATAGACCTTTAAAAGCTAGTCTTAAAATAACTTAACCTGCTTATACTAATATAATAAGTCCATTAAATGATAATATATTTTGCAAATATATTTTATAATCTGTAAACAAGAATCTACTAAAAAATAACAGATAAAAGGGGGGGGTAGTCTGGTATACACAGGTATTATTGGGCCTAGTTGATTGTCTGTTATTGAAGACCCAAGATAAAATAGGAGCTTAAGCTCCTGTTTTCTTTTGGACTTTAACTACTCAAGCGTAAAAAGGCAAAGTCTAGTAGTTATGGTTATGGGGTAATATTTTTGTAAATAATTTTATAAATAAAATATAAAATGAATTTAACCTTAATACTTTTTTTAATCGGAATTTTAGGTTTTGTCTTAAATAGAAAAAATACAATATTAATGCTTATCTCAATTGAAATAATGCTTTTAGCTATTATATTCTTAATATTTATAAGTTCACTCTACTTTAATGATACATTAGAACAAACTTATGCTATATATGCTATAGCAATAGCTGGTGCAGAATCAGCGATAGGTTTAGGTATCCTAGTTGCTTTTTATAGATTAAACTCTTCCTCATTTTCCCTTGGCCGTCATCTTCGCAAGGAGTATCCCGTAATTGTTGGTGGAAAGGGTAATCTCCTTTTTACAAGTGATGAGCGTAAGGTGTTTGACGCATGTTCAGGTGCGGCTGTCTCTTGTCTTGGCTATGGAGACAAGAGAGTCACGGATGCAGTTTTAGAACAGATGAATACGGGAACTCCCTATCTGGCATCATCATTTTGGACCAGCGATGTTGTCGAAGAGTTGTGCAAGGAGCTTATTCGCGAAACGGATGGGAAAATGGCCAAAGTATACTTGACTGGTTCAGGCTCTGAGGCAATGGAGGCTGCCATCAAGTTGTCTCGTCAAATTTTCTATGAAATTGACAAGAAAACTCCCCGTGTCAACTTCATTGCTCGTGAGGGTTCCTACCACGGAAACACCATCGGTGCTTTGAGTATCTCAGGACATCTTGCCCGTAGAGCACCTTACACAGCATTACTAATGCAAAATGTTCACCACATTTCCTCATGTAACCCTTACCGCCAACTAAAAGAGGGTGAATCATATGCTGTATTCGTTGCCCGAAAAGCCGCAGAACTTGAGGCTAAATTTCAAGAGTTAGGGCCAGAAACAGTCATCGGTTTCATCGCTGAACCAGTCGTTGGGGCCGCGCTAGGGTGTGTTCCATATGTCCCAGGTTATCTCAAAGCAATGCGAGACGTTTGTCACAAACACGGTGCTCTTTTCATACTCGACGAAGTCATGTGTGGAATGGGTCGTACTGGTACTTTGCATGCATGGCAGGCAGAGGGTATTGTACCTGACATCCAAATTATGGGTAAGGGACTTGGTGCTGGGTATCAACCTATCGCAGCCATGATGATCTCCGAAAAGCTGGTCAAAGTGTTAATGGAAGGAAGTGGACTGTTCGTCCATGGACAGACTTACCAGAGCATGCCGGTACAGGCTGCTGCTGCTTTAAAGGTTTTGCAAATCATACGGGAAGATAGATTGTTAGTGAATGTTACTAAACAGGGTGCATACATGGAAAAACGTCTGAAGGCTGTGCTGGGGGATCATCCAAATGTTGGAGATATCAGGGGACTCGGTCTTTTCTGGGGTATAGAATTTGTGAAGGACAAAACGACGAAGGAGCCATTTGACCCTAAACTTGGCATTGCTCAGAAAATTCTGGATTTGGCCATCTCACCAGCATTCAATATGACACTTTACCCTGGTACTGGTACCGCGGATGGTGTCTGTGGAGACCACATCATCCTTGCACCTTCATACATCGTCATGGAGGAGGACGTGGACCATATCGTCAAGGTGGTCTCGGCTGTGGTTCATGATGTTTTCAAATAGCTGATACTTCGTAAGAGGATGGCTTTGCCAACAAAAAAAAATACATTTTTTTTTTATGGGCCTCAAAAGTATAAAGGTGCTTATATAAAATATTAATTATGTATATAAGGATAATGGTGCTTATATTGAAAAGATTAAAGATGCAGATCTGGACTCTCATGGTAAGATAGGAGAAAAATATTAATAGGGATACCAATACTAATTATAATATTGAATAAGATATTTATACGTAATATCTCAAAAATTTTAACTATTTTGAGTTTGTTTATAGATATCTTAAAATATAGTAAAACATATTGTGCTTGTTGAATAGGTTAAAGTAAGATCAGGTATTACTATTTTACATAGAAAGACCCTCTTTTTTAAGTTAGGTAAAAATACTTTGAGCGTATAATAGTTCGTGTTTTAATAAAAAAATTATATAAAGCATGGTTCCGCTCAGTATTTTGAGGTTGTGGTGTTATTTTTATAACCTTTCTATTATTTACTTATAGTAAGTCACTATTAGGGTGTTTATTTATAAGATATGTATAGTTAGATTTATAAGGGAAACTTAAAAATTTATTCGCGGCTCCTATTTTATTTTTTTATTTTTATGATAAAACCATCGAAAGGCAAAGCCTAGTAGTTATGGTTATGGGGTAATATTTTTGTAAATAATTTTATAAATAAAATATAAAATGAATTTATCCTTAATACTTTTTTTAATCGGAATTTTAGGTTTTGTCTTAAATAGAAAAAATATAATATTAATGCTTATCTCAATTGAAATAATGCTTTTAGCTATTACATTCTTAATATTGATAAGTTCACTTAGCTTTGATGATATATTAGGCCAAACTTATGCTATATATGTTATAGCAATAGCTGGTGCAGAATCAGCGATAGGTTTAGGTATTCTAGTTGCTTTTTATAGATTAAGAGGAAGTATCGCAATAGAATATAAATAATGTATTTAGCTATTATTACTTTACCCTTATTAGGATCAATAGTTGCCGGGTTTTTTGGTAGAAAAGTCGGGGTTAGCGGAGCACAATTAATAACATGTTCAAGTGTAATTGCAACAACGTTACTAGCAATTGTAGCCTTTTTTGAAGTGGGTTTAAATAACATACCTGTATCAATAAATCTTTTTAGATGAATAGATAGTGAATCACTTAATGTTTTATGAGGTTTCCATTTTGATAGTTTAACAGTATCTATGTTAATACCTGTTTTAATCGTTTCTTCTTTAGTGCATATTTATTCTATAGGGTATATGAGCCATGATCCTCACAATCAAAGATTTTTCAGTTATTTAAGTTTATTCACCTTCATGATGATTATACTTGTAACTGCAAACAATTTCTTACTTATGTTTGTTGGATGAGAAGGTGTTGGAGTTTGTTCTTATCTTTTAGTAAGTTTCTGATTTACTAGAATAGCAGCAAATCAAAGTTCTTTAGCTGCCTTATTAACTAATAGAGTGGGTGATTGTTTTTTAACTGTAGGTATGTTTGCTATATTATGAAGTTTTGGTAATATAGATTATGCTACAGTATTTTCATTAGCTCCTTTTGTTAGTGAAAACATTGTTACAATTATAGGTATTTGTTTATTAATTGGTGCTATGGCTAAAAGTTCTCAAGTAGGATTACACGTTTGATTACCGATGGCGATGGAAGGTCCTACACCTGTTTCTGCATTAATTCACGCTGCAACTATGGTTACAGCGGGTGTGTATTTATTAATGCGTTCAAGTCCCTTAATAGAATACAGTTCAACTGTATTAATATTATGTTTATGATTAGGAGCTATAACAACAGTATTCAGTTCTCTTATTGGTTTATTCCAACAAGATATTAAAAAAGTTATTGCCTATTCTACTATGAGTCAATTAGGTATGATGGTTATAGCCGTAGGTCTATCATCATATAATGTTGCTTTATTCCATTTAGTAAATCACGCTTTCTATAAAGCATTACTATTCTTAGGTGCAGGTGCTGTAATTCACGCAGTAGCAGATAACCAAGATTTTAGAAAATACGGTGGATTAAAACCATTCTTGCCTTTAACTTACTCTGTTATGTTAATAGCAAGTCTTAGTCTAGTAGCTTTCCCTTTTATGACAGGATTCTATAGTAAAGATTTTATATTAGAATCTGCATACGGGCAATTCTATTTTAGTAGTACAGTTGTTTACTTTATAGCTACTATTGGTGCTATGTTTACTACTTTATATTCAGTTAAAGTTTTATATTTAACTTTCTTAGCTAACCCTAATGGACCTATAGTTAATTATAAACATGCTCATGAAGGAGATATTTTCATGAGTTTACCTTTAATGGTATTAGCAGTTTTCTCTATATTCTTTGGTTATATTACTAAAGATTTATTTATTGGATTAGGTTCAGGATTCTTTGCAGATAATAGTATATTTATTCATCCAACACATGAAATTATGCTAGACACAGAGTTTGCAGTACCTACTTTATTTAAATTATTACCTTTATTTTTTACAGTTTCACTTAGTGTAATAGCTATAGTTCTATCTGAATTTTTACCTAAAATACTTATTAATTTCAAATTCTCTAGATTAGGTTATAATATATTTGGATTTTTTAACCAACGTTTCTTAATAGAAATGTTATATAACAAATATATTACAAACAATGTGCTTAAATTTGGAGGTCAAACTACTAAAGTTTTAGATAAAGGAAGTGTAGAGTTGTTGGGTCCATACGGGTTAGAAAAAGGGTTGATAAAATTAAGTAGTAGTATTTCCAGCTTAGATACTGGAGTTATAACTTCTTATGCTCTTTATATACTAGTTGGACTTATTTTCTACATATTAATTCCTTATATAGATTTAGCGGATAATAGTCTGGTAATTCTTATCTTATTAGCTTTATTTTCTTTATTAGGTGGGTCAAGCACTCCCTCATATAAAATAAATGGTTAAGTAAACCATGCTCAAGCAATATAAAAAAAGATTTATTTTTTTATGGGCTCATTTCTAATAGTAGAAATGAGCCTGAAACAAAACCAGTAATCTCTACATGTTTATGGATGAATAATAAATAACAGGGTTCTCTATGACCGATACGAATTGTGACCGACTCCACGGACTCTTTGGTTACTTGAAATGTAAAAAAAAAAAGTAAGGCGTAGCGAGCACGATACGCATGCTTTATACAATTAATAACTTATCATAATACAAAAATCAAATAAATCGACTTATATGTCTAATAACAATACTATGTCTTATATTTCTACTTATCCTTCTTATTCGCTGCATTTTATTACTACTTTAAAGGTTAGGCTAGATGGTATAACTAGGGTTAGAAATTATATACTTCCTTCAAGTGGGTTAGGTAATAATATACAAGAATACACAGATCTAAATATAGATAATGCAGTAGATATCTTATTAGCACCTTTAGGTATAAACAATCTATCGGAGAGTGAATTTAATCCATGATTTTCTGGATTTACGGATGCGGAGGGTTGTTTTTCATTTTCCTACCGTTCAGCTATCACTACTGCCTGTAGTTTTGAACTTTCTATAGCACTGCATAGAGATGAAGCTATATTGCTTACAGCCCTACAAAAACGTTTAAATTTGGGTAATGTTATGGTTAGAGGTGACAAAGCTACACTTATTATTGGGTCAAAAGCCGAACTACTAATCCTTTTCGGTATTTTGGAGAATAATCCGCTTAATACTAGTAAATACTTGAATTACTTATCTTTTAAACAAGCATATGAAATTTACCACAAATGTGTATCGGATTCTAAACTGGAGGGAATAGATAGTGCGAGCTTACTGTTTAAAACTAAAAAAGAATTATTAGGTATTAGAAGTAGGATAAATAAAAGAAGAGTAAATTTTATAATGCCCAAAAGTCACAACATCAAAATAACTCCTTACTGAATACTTGGCTTTGTAGAAGGGGATGGTTCTTTTAATGTACGTACACGTGGATCTACGCTAATATTTGGTCTTGCGCAAACCGTTTCTGAATTAACTCTTATGGAAGCCATTCAACAATACTTGTTGTCATTACCAGGTAAACATGTAGTTCGTTCAAAATCTAATTTAGTAGCACTTTATATTATTCAACCTTCGGCCAATTCAAGTATAAACCAGAGAGCTTTTGTAAAGTTAGATATCACAGATACTAAATATATAAAAAATGTAGTTGTCCCTTTTTTTGATAGTTTAACTTTCCTAAGTAAAAAAATATTAGATTATCGAGACTGAGTTTCGGTGTTACGTCTTAGAATAAATGGTCAACATTTTACTGAAGAAGGACAATTACTAATACCTCTAATTGCTCAAAGTATGAATAATGGTCGTTTGTCCACTAATATAGCTAAACCTACGTTTTCTAATTCCCCATGTTTTCCCCCAGCTACGTTAGGGGAAAACATGGGGAATAAGGAAGATAGTAAAGCTTTTAATCTTAGATTAGAGAGTTTATTAAATTCTCCTTCTAATTATGCAGTCCAAGCAGATGGTCGTACCTTGATAGTATCTATGAGTACTTATCTACCTAATTCTGGTGGTGTGGAATTGTACGATGAAGTTGTTGGAGTATTATTTAATTCATTTACTACTCAAGCAGATTGTGCGAGTTTCTTAGAACTTAGTACACCTACTGTTTCTCGTTGATTGATTGAAGGAAGAATTTTTGAATTTAAAGGTAAAGTATTAAGAATACAACGTAAAGCTTATACAGATGAGTTAAGTTAGCTTTCCAATTATGCCCTTTAATTGGAGAGAAATCTATTCTTTTTAGGAGCCCAAATACCATCTCCTTTAAGTAGGAGGATTAGTAAATAATAAAAATAAGATAAAAGTAACAAGGGGTATATTGTTAAACTGCAGCCTAGCTGGGAAAAATAGCCGTAATAATGGTAAATCGTTGTTAGAGTATTATACCTTATATAAATAGTAATAGTTGGATAAGAGGGTCTATCGGTAAGAAATCTTTACTTCGGATGAGTTAATAGGATTTCTTGGACTTATAGACCTTGTATTGTTATTCTTTGTAATATGTCTTTGCGCACCAGGGAAATGTCGTCGACTTGGATAATGAAAGATTTAGCCCGTGGATCTCTAGTTCGTGAGAATCGATAAAGGATGACTAACTATAATGTTAACCCTTGAGTTGCTGGTAAAGCTGGCCCACCGTATAAGACAACATCCGTATTATAGAAAATAACAGTACCGTTCGGATATTTTTATAGCTATCGGCACGTCCGGCGATAGTCTTAGAGTTAAAGTATCCCCACCTTCTTCGGGTAGGTTAGAGCTGACCAATATATCCATCAGCAAGAAGTCGTTATAGCAGAAACAGCTATACGTAGAGTTTATAAATGTTCCTATGATATAGGTTGTTTCCGGTTACATATACCATGAAAGTTCCTGCTCCCCTAGGAGGTAAATAAGGACGTAGCGAGCACGATACGCATGCTTTATACAAATTTAAAGATTATGATAAAGAAAAAAAATATTTCAAAATCCTTTGGTATAATAGTAAAGCATTTTGTATTAACTAAACTTATATCAAGTTTTATTACTTTAGTTTTAGTATTATTAATTAAATATTATTTCTATGGTGGTTTTACAAATACCTGAGATTTAAGTCAAGGGTTTATATTAGGGTTTAGCGGGTTGGTATTAAAATTAGGTATTTTAGGTTTAGTGGAAGGATTGTTTGAGTATTATCATATAGACTTAAACATAAATCTATATGATTTACTACATAAACCTTTATTGGCTAGTCAATGTACAGATTCAGGTATATCTTCCCCCTCTTCTACACCTCGTCCTTCCTCCTCTTCTTCTGCTCCGGCTACTTTCTCATCTTCTTCTCCAGGTCCATCCTCTCCTATTCGCCCTTCGTCGTCTTCTTCTGCTCCGGCTTCTATGGCAGGTTGATCTATACCTAGTGCTAAAGATAACAATCTTAATTATTCTGTAGATGCAGAAGGTCAAACTCTTATCAGTTGTTGAAGAATAAATTTAGATAAAACTGAAGAAATGTTAGCTACATCTAGTGAAGAATTTCTTAACAAATCTGGAAAAAGTGTTACTACTAGAGAAAGTTTAAAAGAATATGTAACATTATATAAAGGTCTTATTTATATGGAGGAATGTAAGGCTCGAGGGATTAACCCAAGACACACTGAGAGTACATTAGTCGAACGTAAAGATGCCATACAAGCTTGACATGAGCTTAGTAGATTTCGTTACAGAATGAGTATGTCGGAGTATAACACTTGTGTAGCGGTTATAGAGCAACACAATGCGAATGTTAATCGTTTATCTCCGGACTTTTATAATGAAATTCTTACTATACCAAAATAACCTTTTCCAATTTGATTAAAGGGTTTATAAGTCTGAAAAGTCCAATTCTCAAGAGAGGGACAAGGCCCATCACGTTGATATAACCCTGGAGGCAATACTGGCCGATGATGGTAGGCAGTTCCAGAAAAGGTTAAGTGGGTCTCCTGCAACCATTATGCTATAGGCTGATCCGGTGATGATCCAAGAACCGATGAAGACAATATAAAAGCCCCGGCGCCGTCATCTAGTAGCCTACAAGTATAGAATTTATGTAGAAAGTAGGAGTACAGGAAAACGAAGAGAGTTTATTATTTTACCTATAAGACGTTGAATATTGAAAAATACGGACGAGAAAGAACCTCACCAACATGCGAAAGGATTCGACTTAGCCTTAAAGAAACGGAGAGCAGCTCCCCTCCGTCCCACACATTGGGCGACCTCCTTGGATCAAAGGGATAAGATAGATCCCCAGTTTAATAACCAGTGAGAAGGGTAATTATCACAATAGCTTTATATTAACAATAATATTAGCAACCTTGCTAATTTAATAAGTTGGTTAGATTCGTTAATATTTTACGAAAATGGGCTGACTTTTTTTTTTCTTTATTTAATAAAGAAAAAAAAAATTGCCATGAAAAATAAAAAAGTTGTTTTTTAAAGGTTCCCCCCCCCCCCCACCCTTTTATTTTTATATGGATAGTATGTGCCTTTTTTGCCCAAAAATTAAGCATACGTAAGAATTTATTAATCGCCTTTTTGATATATTGGTTTTTACTACATCATCCTCGTGCAGTATAGTTAAAGATCTGAGCATTATACTTGATCCTAGGGTAAATTTATTTATCATTAAAATACATAATATATGTTAGAAACTATTTTTACATCGTCTTATTCAATATCGTTAACTCTTAGTGATTTTTCTATAGACTTATCTATACTTAAAAGTCTAGATAACATGCATTCTATTAGATTAATTATAAATTCAGAAGGGTTTAGTATAATGTCGCTTTCTCAACTATTACATAGTATAAACCCTTTTAATTTAAACTTAGCTAATTCTAATTATTATTCATTAACACCTACAAACCTTACTTATATTACTAATACAAGTATAATTAATTTGAATAATACAATTAATAATTTTAATCATGATATTAGTAGTATTAACTACTCTCATTTTAGCTCATTAAATTTTTATTCTAGCCCTGATTATTATTATTATACTTTGTTCAGCTTTTTCTTTACTCATAGATTTATACTTTTACCTGTTATATTACTTTTCTTATATTACTTAAAAGATTTATTTATAAATTATTTTCCTAATAGAATATATGATCCTGATATAGATGATATAAGGGAAAATGAAAGTTCAAGTAGTTCAACTGTACCTAATAGTGCAGGTAATCCATCTGAAGGGTCCAGTGTATCTGCTAATGGTGCTAATGGAGGTGGTAGTGGTAGTGGTAATGGTAGTGGTAGTGGTGGTAATGGAGGTAGTGGTGGTAATGGAGGTAGCGGCAATAATAATAGACTTAGAAGTCTAGTCCTACTTGAATTAACAGCTGCACTACAGGAATTTATAATTCTAGCTTCAATTCTGAATGAAGCATATCGTAGTGCATCTGCGCAAATAGAAAGCGAATTAGCTAATATACCTAGATCTCCAAATATTGAATGGTTTACAAGTCATCCCTTCTATAATCCAAATTCTGGGCGATTAGTATATAATATGCCTAGAGGATTGGTAGAAGCCAATTCTAATTTTACGGGATTTATAGAGAGTTTTATTGAAGTAGAAAGGCGGAGTAGACAAATCAATCTAGATATTCCACAATCAAATATAACTAATCTAGAATCTATTGCAGCAGATCGAGCGGAATATAATCGTCTTCGTGTTGAATTAGTCAGAATATTTCAACATTACAATAATATCTTTCAAGTAAATAGGAGATAAGCAGTACTTTATCGCTTTTCATATAAAACACCCTTTTAGGTGGCATTATAGTCCTATTTCTATTTTACAGTCTCACTGTATCTGGCTAAGGTAAAATATAATGTCATATCTTACCTAAATAAAGCGGTATCAGGGTAGTTAGTAGTAGAGATTATTACTTTAATGTCCTTACTTACTGTAAAAGGAGAGCTTCCCTGTAATTTGCACTAATAAATTAAAATTTATTGGATAAGTTAAAGGATTTTTATTATATAATAAAAATGAACCTATATTTACTATTTATGTACCAAATCAGAATACTTTTTTTCTTTTATTTTTCCCAGCGTAGCTGGCCCCGACTGCTTTAGCAGTCGTGTTTTTATCATCATTGATAATAAAAAATGGGGTTTGGCAAAGGCTAAAGCAAAAAAAGGTTTAAAAGAAGAAAATAGTAAACTTGTATTTGATCCGGTAGTATTGTCGAATGAGGGAGAAGAATGAAAAAAAAATTTTTTTTTCTTTTAAAGCCCTTATAGTAAATATAGTTAATATATATTTTTAATTGGAAGGTATTTTTTATTTACTAGCTAGTATAAGTCGTGAGAGTAATTGCACTTATTAACTACTTAAATATATCTACCTATTAAGAGAAAATAAGTTTGGCATCCTAATTCCTTTTCTCGAGGTTTTTTGGTGTAATGAGAGACAACTACTTAATAATAAGCTATTTCAGTACTGTAGATCTAAGAAATACAAAAATAACAAAAGAAAAAGTATTAGTATGATCTAAAAGATCTGAATAAAACGGTATCCTACGGAAAGCCGGTCAAAAGTATATGGCCCAGACGGTCTGAATTGGTCGTATCCCAGACTCATGAAATAAGTAAAATAGGGAAAACCAGAGCCGCAAGCTGGTATAAAAAGAAATAGAATCTGAGTAATAATAATCTGGGTAGTCGCGAGAATATCTCTATGAACAAGGATATAGGGTTAGAAATATCGATCACTTCAAATTTCATTGATCCCTTGCCGATCAACCAGTGAAGATAATCAATTCGTCTTGCTGCAGGTAATGGCCGCCTAAGGGCCTGAATTTAATATAAAAACATGATAAATAATAAAACAAAAAATATGAAACATAATAGTCCCTGTAACATTGGTGCATTGAATTTGGCAATAAGTAGATATTTTGCTTCTTCATCTACTCTTTATCTTAATAGTCTAGAAAAGCCTTACCCATACCTTAAGTCAGTTAACAGTAAGACGGAATTGATTAATCATAAAGTAGACAGTAGTAATATAAATGAGGTGTTTAATGATAACATTTTGTATATTTATTTACCTAGTCTTAGTTATCAATGACCACTATTTAGTGAATATGAAGATATGAAACATAGTAACTTTTCTTGATCATTGTTTAAATTAAAGCTAGATTTAGATCCTGGGTATCGCTATGATTTCGAATTTTGCTTATTTAATTATACTAATGATAAAAATAAAGAGCTAATTCAAACTAATGTTAATATACATCTTAATAATGAGGATTATAACCAGTATTTTAATTTAAATCTGGATAATGAAGCATTAAATGGTTATAATTACTTTGGTTACAGTCCTTATTTTCACGCTGATGTACAAACAAATAACCGCTCTTCAATAGAAGGTGATAAAGAATATCGTTTAGATTTTACATCTAAAAATATGGAATGAGAATTGTGTACAATTTCTACTAAAATTAATTTGATTAATAAAGCATATATTCCTGATTATACTGGTGTTTTATTAATTATTAGTAGAGATAAATTTTCTGATTTTAGTCAAAAATATCGAACTGAAATAATAAGAGGTAGATGACTAAGAAAAAAATTTAACACAAACAAAACGGATTCCCTGAGTAATATCAAAAAAGGTACTACTGTAAAAGGTGGTATCATTTTTTAGATATACTCTTATAAAAGGACTAGGTTACTATTACAACTTTATGCTAGCTAGGGTTATTCTTTTTTTTTTTTTACTAACTCTGCTGGTTAATGGGAGAGCAAGATATTTAAGTAGTATTGTCTTATATTTAACTATGGTTAAGATTAATACTGTCTTTTTTTCAGATGATTTAAAGCAAATACATTGAAATTTAAGATAAACACTTTTAGTTAGCTTAGTACCGTTATAAATGGATCCATAATGGATTTTTGTTCTTTTGGTTTTTTTTTATTTAATTATATAGTTACTTTTTAATTTTTTTTCATACTTTGTATTAGTATATCAGTCTATTTTGGATCAAATATATCTATATAATATGGGTAATTAGTACCATAACTAAGATGAATTTTAGTTTTATATAAATTTAGCGATAAAATATCTTAAAAACTAGCTATAAATAAGGATTAGTAATGGTAATAGATTTTATTACCATTTTAAAGAACTATACTTCTTTATTGGAAAAAAAAATAAACAGTTTTATATAAACTACTAGAGTATAAAAAAAGTAAGACCGAAGCGGTATTTTATAAAAGCATATGTATAATAAAACTATTAAGTAATCGTAGAAAATAAAATATAAAGTATTACAATTTATCACTATACCTTAAACTTCTAGAAAAAAAAAATAAAAGAATATTTAAAAAAAAAATGAGAATTTTTAAAAGTCATCCTTTATTAAAATTGGTTAATTCCTATGTAATCGATTCTCCACAACCAAGTAACATAAGTTATTTATGAAACTTTGGTTCTTTATTAGCTTTTTGTCTAATTATACAAATTGTTACTGGTGTAACATTAGCAATGCATTACAACCCTAGTGTAGCAGAAGCCTTTAACTCTGTAGAGCATATTATGCGTGATGTTAACAATGGTTGATTAATACGTTACTTACACAGTAACACAGCTTCAGCCTTCTTCTTCTTAGTTTACCTACACATTGGAAGAGGTTTATACTATGGATCTTACAGAGCTCCAAGAACATTAGTTTGAACTTTAGGTGTAGTTATATTCATATTAATGATCGTTACAGCTTTCCTGGGTTTGTTACATAGCCCAAAATGATTTAAATTCAATCATAACAACAACAACCATAACAATAACAAGAATAACCATATTATAGTTAAGCATAAAACGAACGATAGCTTATTTTTCCCCATTAATAGATTTGACAAGCTTAGTATTAGAAGTGGTATAAGACATGCTTCTCTACTCTAGCTGGACCATCTGCTATTTTACCTCTTACTCTGTCTTCGCTTAGCTCTGGCTCCGCCATAAGCAGGGGGTGGTTAGCAACCGAAAATTCAGAAGTGTTAAAAGAATTTTTAAAGGAAAAAAATTTGAACCCTGTTTTTATCTATGAAAATCTAGGGGGAAAGTATACGAAACAAAAAGTATTAGAAGAGACTAGAGATCTTAGTGGTGTCTACTTAATCTTAAATAAAATTACTTTGGATTATTACGTGGGATCAGCTTCTACAAATAAATTCTATGCTAGATTTTCTAATCATTTATTTAATTTTAACGGTAGTAAAATTGTTAAGGCTGCGGTAAGAAAATATAAAATATCTGAATTTGCTTTTATAGTATTAGAATTATTCCCTGAAGTAGTTACTAAAGAAAATAATAAAAGATTATTAGATTTAGAAGATTTTTACTTAAAATCTTTGTTACCTAATTATAACATATTAACTGAAGCTGGTTCAAGTTTTGGTTATAAACATACTGAAATGACTAGAATAAATATGAAAGCTAATTATAGTATGGAACGTCGTTTACAAATAGGTAACTTAAATAAAGGTAAAAAATTATCAGAAGAAACCCTAACTCGTATAAGAGAAAAAGCTTTAAGCAGAGAAAAACCTATTTATTCTAAAGAAGCTTTAGAAAGCATGAGAAAGTCATCTAAGGCTATAATAGTTTATAATTTAGATGATACAGTCTATGGTGAGTTTCCTAGCATAGTAGAAGGAGCTAAGTCTTTAAATTGTGATGAAAAAACCATTAGAAGAGCTTTAAAAAGTGAAAAAAAATTGTTAAAGAGACGTTGAATAGTTAAATATTTGGTAGTAAGCCAAGATGTTTAAGAAACGTTTATGGTTAAATATGTTGTATATGAATTTAAGTTATAGTCCCACGAGTATAAATTTTTATGCAATCTTTGGAGAAAAATAAAAATAAAGTGGAATAGCCCGACGGGGGTATTGAAGAAATATTGGGGTTTCTTTGGCAATATTAGTGAAAACGATCAAAGAATTTTTAATCCTACTTTATCTAGAATAAGGTTAAGCTAAATAAAGAATATAGGATTAAAGGTTAGAGATCGTCGGTTATCCATATAATCGCGACAGACTGGGTCACTAATGGGTGTCTGAAATGATGCTTAATGCACAGTCGGAAAATTTAGTTATATTTTATAACTAATAGAATACACGAATTCAAAGTTATTCTAGCTTATTATAAATGCCTTTTCATTTATATTAAGTATATTTGTATGTTTTACCTTATGGGCAAATGTCATTATGAGGTGCCACAGTTATTACTAACCTTATGAGTGCTATACCATGAATAGGACAAGATATAGTTGAGTTCCTTTGAGGTGGTTTTTCTGTTAACAATGCAACTTTAAACAGATTCTTTGCTTTACATTTTGTTTTACCTTTCGTATTAGCTGCTTTAGCTTTAATGCACTTAATTGCACTTCACGATAGTGCAGGGTCAGGTAACCCTTTAGGTGTTTCAGGTAACTATGATAGATTACCTATGGCTCCTTACTTCCTATTCAAAGATTTAATAACTATATTCTTATTTATAGTAATATTAAGTGTATTTGTATTCTTCATGCCTAACGTTTTAGGAGATAGTGATAACTATGTTATGGCTAATCCTATGCAAACTCCTCCTGCTATAGTTCCTGAGTGATATCTTTTACCATTCTACGCTATATTAAGATCTATACCTAACAAATTATTAGGGGTTATTGCTATGTTAAGTGCTATCTTAGCATTATTAGCAATGCCATATACTGATTTAAGTAGAAGTAGAGGTATACAATTCAGACCTTTAAGTAAAATAGCTTTCTATGTATTTATAGCTAATTTCTTAATATTAATGCAATTAGGAGCAAAACATGTTGAAAGTCCATATATAGAATTAGGACAAGTTAGTACAGTTCTTTATTTTGGACATTTCTTTATTATTGTGCCAGTTATTAGTTTACTTGAAAATAGTTTAACTGAATTGGCTATTCATAATTCAAACACAAAATAATTTATAAATGCCCTAAATTAATAATGACAACATTATAAATTTTAACTTAGCTTAGTTATTAAGATATTTTATGCATTTAAAGAATTCTTTCAAAATAAGTGAAATTTTTAGGTGTTTTAAATCTTTCCTTTAAACATATTAGGCTTATGTATTTAGGTTATAAAATATTGTAATCTAGATACATAAGGTATATGCAGTAGATGGTTCTACATTTTGATTGCATATCGCAAATTCTGGGTTCGATTCCCGCATATTTCTACTCACATATGTTATTTATAGACCTTTTTTTTTTACTTTTTTTATGGCTACGCGAACTCTATGTTTATTTTATAACAAAATAAACATTTTTTTTTGCAACAGCTTCAGACCCATTTGGCTTTTCGGATTTTATGTGAAGCTTCTTTTAAGCTATTCAAACAAAGTTCCTATATTTTTCATTTAAGCAAGTTAAGCATAATTATTTTAATATTAATTTTAATATTTAATAGTAAGACTAATAAACAAAACTAAATCAGTTTAGCTGAATAAAGTTATAGACAGAATAGATTATGACAATTTCGCAGAAAACTAGCTATCCATAAATTTTTTATGTTTTTATGGCCTAATATTTTATTTCACTGTAGCTTGTTTACAATATATTTATTATTTTTTTTGAGAAGGATTTCTCAAAAAAAAAACAACTCTCATTAGCTTAATGGTAGAGCAAGATACTTCTAATATCTGGATCCAAGTTCAAGTCTCGGATGGGAATTTTTTTTTTATATGGTATTATAGATATATAATAAGGGTTAGTAACTTAATTGGTAAAGGACTTTCTTGTCACGAAAGTAGATGCCGGATCGTAGCCGGCCTGACCCGTTAACTAATCTATTTAGTTTAAAATGTTAAAGATATTGGTACATTATACCTAATATTTGCTGTATTCTCTGGATTATTAGGTACAGCTTTCTCTGTATTGATAAGATTAGAGTTAAGTGGACCTGGTGTTCAATATATAGCCGATAATCAATTATATAATGCGATTATAACTGCTCACGCTATACTTATGATTTTCTTTATGGCTATGCCAGCTATGTTAAATGTAAAATGAAATATATCTCCAATCTTGCTTTATCTATGATAAAGCAAGATTGCCGGATATTATAATAAAGTAAAGTTAGAATACCCTATTAAAGGGAGATATAGGAAAAGTTGCCATTGGTAGGGCGAGATATTTGCTAAATATTGTGTTATACACTTGGATGTTCGAGTCATCTCTTTTCCGGTATATAGTTAAATGTTATTTTATCTTTTTTTTTTCTTTAAAGAAAAAATAAATTAACTTATAATATATTAATCTAAGTAGTTAGTCTGTTTAGTTCTTAAAGGATATTTTTACCCATCCTTTAAGTTTTTATATAATAATAATATACTAATCTGTGCTATTAGTAAAGTGTACTATATACAAAGCACAGTATCATATAAAATTTTAAATGACATCTATGCATTCCCAACCGATTTTATTAAATAGATACGACCCTAGTCATAGGCATAATCTAAATACGATAAAATCATCCATATCTTTATGAACTGAAAGATGATTATTATCTTCAAATGCTAAAGATATTGGTACATTATATCTAATATTTGCTGTATTCTCTGGATTATTAGGTACAGCTTTCTCTGTATTGATAAGATTAGAGTTAAGTGGACCTGGTGTTCAATATATAGCCGATAATCAATTATATAATGCGATTATAACTGCTCACGCTATACTTATGATTTTCTTCATGGTTATGCCAGCTATGATCGGAGGATTTGGTAATTTCCTATTACCATTATTAGTTGGGGGTCCAGATATGGCATTCCCTAGACTTAATAATATAAGTTTCTGATTATTACCTCCTAGTTTAATATTATTCTTATTTGCTAGTGGTATAGAAAATGGAGCGGGTACAGGTTGAACACTTTACCCTCCTTTATCAGGAATACAAAGTCATAGTGGACCTAGTGTAGATCTAGCTATATTTGCTTTACACTTATCAGGTATAAGTAGTTTATTAGGTGCTATAAACTCAAAGGGACACATACTTGTTTTACAAAAAATTTATTACTTCTTTTGTTTATGCATAAAAAAAACAGCCGGAATCTTTATGGTTTTTATAACTAATAAAAAACATAGTTCCCTTACTAAACAAAAAAATAGTTTATCTTCCTTTCTTTTCTCTATGAGAAAAGATGGGGGGGGCCGACGAAGTCGGCCCATTAAAAAAATATCTTTTTTTAAGTCCCCCACGGGTTTCAGTCCCCCCTTATGGGGGGCGCCCGAAACTAAATCAAATTTAAGTTCTAATCATCCTAACAACTCTAGTGGACCTGATCCTAAACCCGAACCAGGGAAAAATGACAAATATAAATGGAAAATTATCTTAGGTAGAAGTGGTCATACTCTACCTTCACATATATTAGCAAATAAACAACTAGAAAGCAGTAAGCCTGTTAATTCAAAAGTTATTAATGAGATATTAAGTTTTTGTAATCTCAGTGTTAATGATTCTACTTTAGAATCTATGCTTAATAGCCCTAGATTACTTTTTAATGATTTAAGTAAAAGAGAAACCATTGATTTACTTAATCATAAAATAGGTTTACCTTATTCTAAAGTACAAGCTAGAGGAGTATACATATTTAAGCACAAATTAACAGGCGATAAATATGTAGGATCTTCCTCACAATTAGCTTTTAGGTTAAACGGTTATTTAAGTTTGACCCGTAAATCTACAGGTAAATTAATACCTATCCTAAAAAAAGAACCGTTATCTAACTTTACTTTAGAAGTTATATGCTTATCTGATAGTTTTAATTTGAAAGCAGAATTAATATTAGAACAGTATTATTTACTGGATCCTTCTTTTAATTTAAATACTATTAAGGTAGTTAAAAATCCTAGTGGGTCTAACCTAAAACCCCTATATATGTATAATAGAGACAAATCCATTTTATATCATTATTCAACACAACAGATAGATTTTATCCGTAAATTGAATATTAGTCATTTTACCTTTACTAAGCATTTAGAGAAGGGTACCTATTATTTGGGTAAATACATATTTACCAGAGAATTAGAGGAAAGCGCAAAATTAGAGCTAATGCCTATTTTTGATTTGGCTTTACAGTTAGAAAAAGACAGAAAAAAATTTAACAAAAATAAACCTATAAATAGTTTAAGTAAATCTGTGCTGTTAATTGACGTTAACGACGAAGAGAATAAATTATTATTCCATAGTTTAGGTAAATGTATTGAGTATTTAAGAGAGAAAAACCTCTCAGCAACTCAAACTACACTAGCTAAATACTTAGATACTGATAAAGCCTATCACGGTTTTATTTGTAAATCAGCGTAATAAGCAGTAAAACAAGTATACGAATTATGGGGTTTATATAAAAAATCTAACTATATGCTGGAACGGCTTAGCTCTTCGACAATGTCGAAGTACATTATACGCTAGGCAAAATCAGCAGGAAACCAACGGATAATTTTTATCCTAGTAGGATCCTCAGAGACTACACGTTAGACACCGTATCATTAAATTGATGCGCTGAAGATATAGTCCAATCTAATAATTATATAATTATTATAATTATTAAGTGTCATAACTACTATACTTAATATGAGAAGTCCAGGTATAAGACTACACAAATTAGCTTTATTTGGATGAGCTGTAGTTGTTACAGCTGTATTATTATTATTATCATTACCTGTACTTGCCGGTAAAATTGTGCCGGCATTAAATTTGGCTAATTGCTGGAAACTGTGTAACATTAATTACACAGAATCAGCAGGAAACCTATTAAGTTTACACTTTTTAGGGTTCTTCAGAGACTACACGCCAAAGTTTATTTGTTGTATTGGTACATGTTTTTATGGTTTACATGTTAATTCTTCGTATATAGACTCTTTTTATCGTAAACTTAATATGGACTATGTAAAAGAAATTAAAACTAAGATGAATGATAACAGAACGATTTTTGTATGGGATCATTTACAAAACTTTTACAACTTAAATAAATAAAATATAGTCCCAACATACACGTGAGTGTATGAGAGTTTGCTCTAAATTTATTCGTTGTATATTCTACAATATAATAAGTTTCTAAGGTATGGGCTGCTCATTCTGATCCGAAGGATATGGATACGCTGGCCCAACCATAAGACAATGTCTTGCAAACCAAGAAAAAATTTTGGCAATTACAATGGTTTTAACTGATAGAAATTTTAATACATCATTCTTTGAAGCCGCAGGTGGTGGTGACCCTATATTATACCAACATCTTTTCTGATTCTTCGGACATCCAGAAGTTTATATATTAATTATACCAGGTTTTGGTATAATTAGTACAGTTATTTCTGCTAGTTCTAACAAGAGTGTGTTCGGATATTTAGGGATTTAATAAACCTTGAGCAAGTTTAATTTAGTCCAACAGTGCCAAACTCCGGGGAAGCCCTAAAGCTCTAGTAACCAAGGTAATAAAGGAAACTTTATTACTGGCCTGATTAATGCCTCAGGGTATGGTAACATCACTAGAGATAACAGTAATGTTAATGGGTAATCGCGGATCTAAATCAGACATTGTCTGTAAAAGAGCAACGAGTAGACGGTACTGGATATAGAGCATATATATGCTCTATATTTAAGGTGTATTCTATGTAGCCTAGAAATAGGTTTATAAATATTTTTAACTTAAAATAAATATTTTAAATAAGATAGCTTGACCCTATTAATAATAAAACTTTTTTTTTGTCCAAGGGGGGCGCTGCATAGCAGGGCCCCGCCTAGGCGGCTTAGTTTTGGAATTATTTAACACATTGTGTTAAATAAGTTCCAAAACTTAGAAACTGTCATCCTTTTTTTCTTTATACACTCTCTTTTTTTTTTTACTTTATCATCTTATTTGTTTTAAATACTTTTTGTTTACTCTATATATTGTTTATTTTTTTTTATATTGTAATAAAAAAAATAATTGATCTTTAAGTCTTGGGTTTCTAATTACACTGAAATTAATGCATCAAACACCACACCGATTCCTACACTTGCCCTAATTAAAGCTGTTGTGGTAAACCCAATTCTGAATTTTAGTTTGACATACCAGAATAAATGAGAAAGTACAAGAAAATTAATATAATAGATAACACAGTGAAGGGAAGATTTTTTACAAATAGTACTGTAAAAAGATCAATTGATCCAAATAAAATTTTAAACAATATAGAAGCACTATTGAACAAACAAAAAGAATTTGCAAGTGAAATAGAAAGTAAGGAGGTAAAAAGTAAAATATTAGAAGAAGTTCTAACATATAGAAAAAAAAAAGATGAAGAGGGTATTAATATGCGAGAATATATGCAAAAGAATGCTTTCAAATATCTTACTTTGGACGAGAATTTGAAAGCTAAAATAGATACTATGAATAATGAATACAAAACAATGATGACCTTATATGACGAAAAATTAGATAAGATGAATAAAAATAATACTAGTACTATTTGGGAATTATTAAAAATAGATAAATTAATTATTAATACTACTCGTAAAAATCACATTGATAATGAAAAGCTTATTGACGAAGCATTTAAACAAAAAGTTTCGATGGGTCTAGTACCCCAGGAAGAACAAGCTTTGTATGCCATTATGAGGTTAAAACGTCAAAAAGAAAGAAGTGAATTTTGTAAACTAGAAGACGCATTTTTGGAAAAACAAAGTAAGTCACCCATGGATTACGTTGTAGATACCATGGATACAGATATGCCTCCAGTGGATTCTGAAGAATAAAAAAAAAAGAAATAAATATTAAGGGTCGAATTCTGAAACTCGGGTTTATGCCATGATGTCTATTGGAGTATTAGGATTCGTTGTTTGAAGTCATCACATGTATACAGTTGGTTTAGATGTAGATACAAGAGCTTATTTCACAGCTGCTACATTAATTATCGCCGTTCCAACAGGAATTAAAATTTTCTCATGATTAGCAACATGTTATGGAGGATCTTTACAATTAACACCTTCAATGTTATTTGCTTTAGGTTTTGTATTTATGTTCACAATTGGAGGGTTATCAAACCACTTGGCCCTCCCAACCTTTTTTTTTATAAAAAAAGTAAAGACCACCATATGCTGGGATCTTCTGACAATTATGCTACTAGGTATTTATTTATGAATACCAGTGAAAATGTATAATTTTGAACAATCAGCAGGTAACCAAAAGACATTATTTTTTAATAATGTCTTAGTAGGCACCTCAGAGACTAAACGTGGTCCTCATAATTTATTATGAGAAGATATAGTCCGTGTAATAAAGATTCCATTAATCTATTTAAACTTTTACAATTTAAGTTTTTCTAACACTCGCTCTTACTCTGCCGATAATTTAGATTTAGATAATACAATGAAAAAATTAAAACCTGTAAAAGTTTATAACTTAAAAAAAGATAGAGTTCGAATATTAAAAGAAGAAAAGGAGAAATCGGGGGTTTATTATTTAATAAATAACACAAATGGTCATACTTATGTAGGAAGTTCTATAAATTTAGCTTCTAGAATGAGAAATTATCTTAATAACACTTTTTTGAAAAGCAAACAAAATTTAAATATGCCTATTGTAAAAGCTTTACTTAAATATGACCAATCAAATTTTACTCTTTTAATTTTGGAGTACGTTGAAACAGAATCTTTAACAATTAGAGAAACTTATTATATAACATTACTTTTACCTTATTATAATGTATTAAAACAAGGTTATTCTTCTTTAGGTTATAAACATACAGAAGAAACTAAGAAATTACTATCTGAATTAGCTAAAAATAGAACACACTCTGACTTAACTAAATCTTTAATTGCAAAAGCTTTGATAGGTGAAAATAATCCTTTTTACAATAAAAGTCATTCAGTTGAAAGTAAATTAAGAATAAGTGAGGCTAGATCAGCTTATCCTGTCTATGTTTATAATTCCTTTAAACAATTGTTAGTTGTTTTTCCTTCAGTTGGGTCTTTAGCTAAATTAATTAAATCAAATCATGCTACACTAGTTGAGGTTATTAAAAATAATCTTATTTTTAGAGGTGAATGATTTTTAAGTAACATACCTTATAATTTAACAGATACACCTTTAATATCTTCTTCAGAAGAGCGTGATAAATTAGTATTAGAAATTAACCAGCAAAGCCACATTAGAAAAGCAATTTTTGTATATGATACCAATAAAAACTTTATTGGTAAGTACGAAGGAGTAACGGCTGCTAGTAGAGCATTGAACGTTAGTCATCTTACCATTAAAAATCTTGCTATTGTTGGTGGTATATACAAAAATTATATATTTAGTTATGAAAGATTAATAGATTAATGTATTTTTATTCGTAAGTGGAGTTGTTTTAGCTAATGCATCACTTGATATAGCATTCCATGATACATATTACGTTGTAGCTCATTTCCATTACGTTTTAAGTATGGGTGCAGTATTTGCATTATTTAGTGCATGATACTTCTGAATACCTAAAATATTAGGGTTAGAATATAACAAAATGTTAGGTAAAGTACATTTCTGAATAATGTTTATAGGGGTTAATGTAACATTCTTCCCACAACATTTCTTAGGTTTACAAGGTATGCCTAGAAGAATAAGTGATTACCCTGATGCTTTCTCAGGATGAAATTTAATAAGTAGTTTTGGTTCTATAATAAGTGTAGTAGCCACTTGATTATTCTTATACATTGTATATGTACAATTAGTTGAAGGTAAAGCTACTTCAAGATATCCTTGATTAGTTCCACAATTCTATAGTGATAGTTTACAAACATTTTTAAACAGAAGTTATAATTCTTTAGAGTGAGCACTTAATAGTCCACCTAAACCTCATGCTTTTGTAAGTTTACCTTTACAAAGTAACTTAAAGGGTTTCTAATGATAGGGTTACATCATCCACCTAAACACCATGGTTTTGTAACCCTGCCTTTAAAAAGTAGCTTCGAGTTAGATAGTATAATTTTAGAAATAAATAGAATGCTCCCTCAACTTTCGGGTTTTATTGAACAATTCAATAACATAGTTAGTCAACATGGTGTTAATGTAGTAACAGATGCTCAAGGTAATATGTCTATGGATGTTCCAGCTAGCATGTCTGAAACTACTTACAATAATATTAGTAATAGATTAGGTATTGTGGATCGTTTAATAAATAATCACGGTTCTTCTATAAATGATTTATTTCAAAAAGGGTTGAACATAGAACAAGAAATTAAACAAACAGATCACAACTATACGTCACAGTTAAGTGATCAGATAGAAAAATTTAATAAATTAAATGCTTCATATAAACATTAAATTGTTTAAGTCTTACTATGCCTACCTAAGTGTGGTAAGGGTTAAGAGACTATTACTGTTATTTCATTGTAGTGGACAAGATAGTATTCCATTTTATTTTTCATATAAATAAATTAGTATTAAATATAATAATGTGCTATATGTATTTATCTTATAATCTAAGATAGATACATAAGGGGTATGTAGTAGATGGTTCTACATTTTGATTGCAGATCGAAAATTTGGGGTTCGATTCCTCCATATCTCTAAAATACCATTTGCATTCTTTTTTTTTTAGGTTTTTCCTTAAAGATACCTTTTTTTGAGCCTGTTTAGGTTAAGGTTATATAAAGCAGTATATAAGTTATAAGGATAGGTTACGCGTGTAGTGTGAATATAAATATATAGAAAAAATAATAAAATTATAATTTAAGCATTGTATGATCGTATTTTGTTTTACTTTTCATTTATTGCGTACGCTGTAAATACCAACTATCCATCTTCTTTCTTTTTCCAGCGTAGCTGGCCCCGCTTGCCTTAGCAAGCGTGTTTTTTATTATTAATAATAAAAAATTTGCCAAACCCCCGAACACTTTGTGTTAGGGGGGGGGGAGGGCAAAGGCAAAGTAAAATTAGAAAACTTAATAAAAGTATACACATGAGCATGTGGATCTTATTCTACTGTTCTTATAAATAAGCAAATTCCAGCGTAAGTGGGTACGGAATAGGAGGTAGAGCTTTTAATGCCCATCTTCCCCTCTCCCCCCCAGCTTCTTTTTTTATGCCCTTTTTAATTATCATATAATAAAACATTTTATGGTCGTTAATGATTAATATTTATATTAACATGTATAGTTATACAAATAATAACCTTTATTCATGGAAAATATCTAATAGTAATTATTATCTTATTTATAAGATAATAGCTATCATATAAATAAGATAATAGCTATCATATATTTATGTACATCTAGTTGTAAGAAAATTTAATTCCTTTATTTATATATTTATAATATTTCTATTATAAATGATTAAAACTGAAGTATTTAATTTAGTATATCACTAGGATAGATATAATAGATATCTCTTAATAGTGGTAGACAACCGTATAGTCGTTTGCGGAGTCAATCCCTTCCCTACCTTCTTAAGGAGGAAGGGAAAGATGTAGGGAGACTACGTACCAGCCGGACATCTTTTCTCCATGTTTTCCATAGTAGGAAAAAGAAGGAAAACCAGAATAAAAGGACAAAAGAAGCTTGGGCCTGGGTAGTAAAACCTTAATTCATCTAAGCTAATAATAGATAATTTGCATATATAAATAAAAATTTACAGCTCAGTAACCTAAAGATATTATTAAGTTTAGTCAAAAAATTGAAAGTCTATATTATCATTATAATAGTAGTAGGTCATATATAAAATTATTTTTTTTTCTAATAAATTCTTAGAGTATGTTTTCATACAGATTCTAAAATTTTTTTAATATAAAATATAGGTAGCTACAAAAGATATATATTTATTTTTTTTTTTACTTTAGCCCTTACTCCCGGGCTCTAGTTTGCATATTTTTTATTTCATTTTGTTTTTACAAAAAGTACAAAAATATTATCAATCTATAGCCAGAACTCGTATTTCATTGAAAATTAGACCTTTAGAATAAAAAAAATGATATACTTTCCAACTTTAATATCTATTATAGAAGTCTTATTAGTAACTGTTCCCGTATTATTAACTGTAGCTTATGTAACTGTAGCTGAAAGAAAAACTATGGCCAGTATGCAAAGAAGATTAGGACCTAATGCCGTTGGATATCTCGGGCTATTACAGGCATTTGCAGATGCCTTAAAACTACTTTTAAAAGAGTATGTTTCACCTACACAAGCTAATTTAATATTATTTTTTCTTGGTCCTATAATAACTTTAATTTTTGCATTATTAGGATATGCTGTTGTACCATATGGTCCAGGATTAGCTATAAGTGATTTTAATTTAGGTATACTATATATGTTAGCAGTATCTTCTTTAGCTACATATGGAATATTATTAGCCGGGTGAAGTGCTAATAGTAAATATGCTTTTTTAGGTTCACTTAGAAGTACAGCTCAATTAATTAGTTATGAATTAATTTTAACTTCTGCTATATTATTAGTTATTATGTTAACTGGTAGTTTAAATCTTACTGTAAATATAGAAGCTCAAAGAGCTGTTTGATTTATAATACCATTATTCCCGATATTTATAATATTCTTTATAGGATCTATTGCAGAAACTAATAGACCTCCTTTTGATTTAGCTGAAGCTATTGACTAACCAATTTTATTTGGCTTCGTAAAAGATCGCTATTTGCTGGAAAACCCTATTAGAAAAATAGGACAATCAGCAGGAAACCAAACGATAATATTAGATTATCTTAATGGGATCCTCAGAGACTATATGCGATCATTAAACCGGTTGATACTAGTTTAATAAGATATAGTCCAAACTTGCATGTAAATGTAGGAGTAGTACTAAAATCTGAAATCATTACCCTTTAATAACAATAGGGGTTACAGATATATAAATACAACTACAAAAAGAAGTTACTCTACTTCGTCTAACTCATCTTCATCTTCATCTTCTTCTTCACCATTACCCACACGAATTATAGTATTTAATAGTTTATAGGACAATCAAATAGTTTTGTCTTATCGTGAAGTATTAAAAAAAATAAAAATGGTATTTATTGTTTTATAAACACAGTTAATGGTAAACTATACATAGGTAGTGCTAAAGATTTTTATCTAAGATTTGTTGAACATTTTTCTAATAAAAAAATCTAACATAGCATTACAAAATGCTATACTAAAATATGGTTTAGATAAATTTAACTTTGGTGTATTTGAAGATTTTACATATGACAATAAATTAGTTAGTAAAAAAGCTTTAACTGACTTAAAAACTAGTATTAGTGATAAGTTGAGTAAACACCCATAAAAAAGTTCCTTTTTTTTATGGGGTAGGTATTTATGATTTAAATGACAATCTCGTTTTAAAGTTTAAAAATAACGTAGAATTAGCCAAACATTTAAACATATCTTCTTTTCCCAGCTTCACATCTTTTTTCCTTACTTATAGTAAGGGAAAAAGATGGAAAAGATGAGTAACTGTAGGAAAGTATTTAATTTCAGGCCTTATTTACAATAAAACATATCGTTTTAAAGTAAATAATAAATAGTGTTTACAATGTGTTTACACATGTACTACATATTTTGGAATCAGAACTTGTTAGTGGTTTTATGACAGAACATGCTGCTGTTATATTTGTTTTCTTCTTCTTAGCTGAGTATGCTAGTATTGTATTAATTTGTATATTAGCTAGTATCTTATTTTTAGGTGGTTATTTATTTGACTATTTACCTCTGTTTAGTTTAATTCAATATTTTGATTTTGATTTCTATATCGAGAATATTTATAATAACGATAGCTTGTTATCAGATCCTTTATTAGAAGGATTGTTATACGGTCTTAGTTTAGGAGTAAAAGCTTGTATATTGATTTTCGTGTTTATTTGAGCAAGAGCTTCTTTCCCTAGAATCCGTTATGACCAATTAATGTCTTTCTGTTGAACTGTCTTATTACCGATAGTTATTGCCTTTGTTATATTAGTTCCTTGTATATTATACAGTTTTGAGATAATACCTTCAAATATTAATCTGCTTTAATATATTTTATGGTTTATTTTTCACTTTTACTTGTTTTCCTACCCCAACCACGCGGGGGGGGGGAGGAAAACAACCCCCTCTCAGGGGGCTAAGTTTTGGTATTATTTTATATAAAAATAAGTTACAAAACTATTGGGCTGTGCAAAGGAATAAAGTAATATATTATCTGACCTTTTTTTAGATAGTGCAAGGATTTATTAGTTATCGCCTTTTTGATATATTGGTTTTTACTACACCATCCTCATGCAGTATAATTAAAGATCTGAGTATTATACTTGATCCTAGGGTAAATTTATTTATCATTAAAATACATAATATATGTTACTTTTACTTTTATTATTAATACCCATAGCGGGTATATTTATTATATCAACAGGTATGTCTTATGAGCTATCAGCTTTAAACATAAGACGTATTAAAACAACAGCATTAAGTACATCTATAATTAATTTATTTGTTTCTTTAATAGTATTTATCCTATTCGACTTTAGTAGTAATCAATTTCAATTTGTACAAGAATATCATCAGATAAGTTCATATGATTTTTATTTAGGTGTGGATGGTTTATCTATTTATTTTGTACTATTAACTACTATAATAATGCCTATAGCGCTATTATCTAACTGAACATCTATAAGTGAAAATGTTAGATCTTATGTTATAATAGTGTTGTTATTAGAAACTTTATTATTAGCAGTTTTTTTAGTTTTAGATATCTTATTGTTTTACATCTTTTTTGAAAGTATCTTACCTCCTTTATTTTTATTAATAGGGTTGTTTGGATCAAGTAATAAAGTAAGAGCTAGTTTTTACTTGTTTTTATATACATTATTCGGATCCTTATTCTTATTATTATCAATTCTTACTATCTCTTCAATAATGGGTACTACAGATTTTGATGCTTTATTTAAAACTAATTTTAATTACTCTACACAATTATTTATATTTTATGGTATATTTATAGCATTTGCAGTTAAAACTCCATTAATGTTCGTTAATGGGTGATTATTAAAGGCTCATGTTGAGTCACCTTTAGGTGGAAGTATTATTCTTGCGGGTATAGTTTTAAAACTAAGTCTATATGGTGTATTTAGACTTCTTTTACCTATATTGCCTAAAGCTTCTTTAGATTTAACGTATGTAGTTTATTTATTAGGGGTAATTACTGTTATTTATGCTAGTCTAAGTACTTTACGTACAATAGACATAAAAGAAATTATCGCTTATTCTTCTGTTGGTCATGCTGCTATATATTTAATGGGGTCCTTTAGTAATAGTATTCAAGGTATAGAAGGTGCAATACTTCTAGGTCTAGCTCACGGACTAGTGTCTCCAGGTTTATTTATATGTGCGGGTGGTATTTTATATGACAGAACACATACTAGATTAATAACATACTATAGAGGAATGACTCAAATAATGCCTCTTTTCTCTATATTATTTTTTATATTATGTCTAGGTAATATGGGAACACCATTAACTTTAAATTTCGTGGGTGAATTTTTATCTTTATACGGAGCTTTCGAAAGATTACCTATATTAGGTTTTTTAGCTAGTTCTTCTATAGTATTTTCAGCTGCATATACTATTTTTTTATATAATAGAATAGCCTTTGGTGGTGTTCTTTCTAAACATATTTCTGCTAATATCCCTGACTTGAACAAGAGAGAATTTTTATTGTTATTTATATTAGTAACATTTACTGTTGTACTAGGTATATACCCTGCCCCTATATTAGATGGTTTACATTACTCAGTTTCAACATTAATCTATAATTCACCATAAGTTAATGATCTTTCTGTTTTTTCTCCAGTGGGGCTTGCCCTCCGTTAGTAGGGTACCACCCCCCCCCCCCCCTTATTCTTCCTTAAGGGGGTGGAGGGAACAAGGGGAAAAATAGGAGTGCTGTATAAGTATATTTTGCTAATTTAATGGTAGGAGATTGTGAATAAAGTTCTAGGTTAAATAATCTTGCACATCCTTATTTAAATATTTATCCTACACAATGTACGGTAGGTAAGATATATATTTGTAAGATTAGTGTTTATTGTGTTTAACCTAGGTAGTATTGTTGTATTTGCATATACAATAAAGACTTTACTGTTATTTTAAATAATTTAAGATTGTCTTCTAATGTTTATAGGTATTAATTTTAAATTTACTGATAGTAAATTTGTTTAATATCATAAATCTTACAAATATAAATCTGGCTATAATAGGTAGTTTTATTACAATATATTTAATATATTGTACATATAACTTTTACGCTCAGCTACGCTGGAAATAAAAAAAAAATTTTTTTTTTATTCCAGTACTAGGAAGCTTCTTAAAGTAAGGTAAAACCTCGCTTCCCCCTTTTATGCGTTTCTTTTTATTTTTATTAAATATAAAAAAAAAGCATGCATAAATTGATTATAAGGAAAATATTTATTTTCCAGTAGAAAGTTTTCTTTCTACAGTAAATAATATTGAAGACTTTTCTTCTTATTTTTACTAACCTTTAAACTTTTATATCCTATTTAAAATCTATTTTTTTTGGTTCACTTTTAACTACTAATCATTAGTTTTGTACTAAAGTACGATAATAGTGGTGAACCATAATAGTTAAATGAGATAATGATGCATTAGTAATAGCTTTTGCTATGAAAGCATTGAATAATAAAACAATAATTAAAATGCCTCAATTAGTACCTTTTTATTTTATTAATCAAGTAACTTTTGCTTTTATATTACTTGTAGTAATGATCTACGTGTTTTCAAAATATGTATTACCAAGATTTGTTCGTTTATTTTTAACTCGTGTATTTATAAGTAAATTATAATTACTTGGTGTAATGGTATAAAAAAAGTAGAATTTCTTTTTTATTAAAAAAAGAATAAAAATTATTGGTATAACCAACAGTATTAATAGAATAGCCTAAATATTTTCTCGCTTTCTATTATTGTAACAACTATTAATTATAAATCACAATAAGATAAAAAAAAAATCATGACAAATAATTTATACACAGAAATAACTAGTCCTTTAGATCAGTTCGAAATAAGAAACTTATTAAGTTTAGATGCACCTATATTAGCCAATTTACACTTATCATTAACTAATATTGGATTGTATTTAACTATGGCCGGTGTAATAATATTCGGTTTAAGTGTTTTAACAACTAACTACAATAAAGTAGTAAGTAACAACTGATCAATTAGCCAAGAAACAATATATGCCACTGTTCATAGTATTGTAACAAATCAAATAAACCCTAATAAAGGACAAATATACTTTCCATTTATGTATACTTTATTTATATTTATTTTAATAAATAATTTGATAGGTTTAGTTCCATACAGTTTTGCGTCTACAAGTCACTTTGTGTTAACTTTTTCTCTTAGTTTCACTATCGTTTTAGGTGCAACTTTTTAGGGTTCCAAAAACATGGTTTTAGAATTCTTTTCTTTACTAGTACCTGCGGGTTGTCCTTTAGCATTATTACCATTATTGGTAATAATCGAGTTTATTTCATACTTAGCTAGAAATATATCTCTTGGGTTAAGATTAGCGGCCAACATATTAAGAGTAGAGTAGGTTTCTTACTCTTTATGTGTAAAAGAGCCAAACTCGGGGAAGCCCTAAAGCTCTAATAACTAAAGATAAGAAGGAAACTTCTTGTCCGGCCTGATTAATGTCTCAGGGTATAGTAATATCATTAGAGATTCTAGCAATAGGAATGGGTGATCGCGGATCTAAATCAGACATTGTCTGTAAAAGAGCAACGAGTAGACGGTTCTTTCATTATATTATGTTTAATTATAAAGCATTATTTTAAGTATAATGATAAGGTGTACTCTAGTCGCCGGGAAAGCCGGTTCTTGGGAGAAATTCAGTAACTCAAGATTAAAGATATCACAATAGCCTTTCCTTATTTTATGATATTACTACTTCTTTGTAATCTTTTTGCATGCAAAAAGATTGAAAGGGAGGTATTAGTAAACCATCATCATATTATGGTTATGTATAAGGACTTATATACTTATACACTCTATTCTATTATATCATTAATAGCGGAGTAACCTTGTAAACACCTTTAAAGAAAGGATAGAATTTATATTATAAACACCTTAGAATAAGGATAAAGTTTATATTATAAACGCCTTTAAAGAAAGGATAAAGTTGTGGACGATTTATATTATCTATTGTTAAAAATTCCAATAGAAAATCTTTATTATCCTATAGCATTAATTTAAACAACGTAAGATCACGTTGTTTATTTTATGAGTCTAAAGGAAAATTCACCAGTTTCAACCAAATAGCAGTTAGGGCGTATTCAACTTCAAGAAAAGATGGTTCTTCTATAGACTCTAGTAGTTTAGTTGTTTTCTCTGACGCTGACCTAAACAAACTAGATATCCTTAAATATGTTAAGGGTAATGCCGGAATTTATATGTGAACTAATAAATTGAATGGTAAAAAGTATGTTGGTAGTTCCGTTGATTTAAGACGTAGATTATTGGAGTATTACAACGTTAATAGACTACTAAATGAAAAGAATCTATGCCTATTAATGTTGCATTATTAAAATATGGTTATCATAACTTTAGTCTTACTATCTTAGAAATCTGTGACACTGATGGTCTTATGTCTAGAGAAAAACACTTTTTTGAAGTATACTCTCCAGAGTATAATATATTAAAAACTCCTGGAAGCCCTTCACGAGGATCTGGATGAAAACATTCAGAAGCTGCTATAGAGAATATGCGTGCTGCTGCCAAGATAAGAAGTCAATCTCCAGAAAATTTAGCAAAACTGTCTGCAGCTCAATCTAGTAGTATCAAAGTAGAAGTAATTGATTTGGAAAAAATACTTCTACTACTTATAATGCCATTAAAGTTGCTGCCCGTGCTTTAGGTATTGATAAAAGATATATCGAACATTACATTTACTTGAATCAAGATAAACCTGTTTTAGGTAAATATACATTTAAACTACTAAATACAGATGGTGAAAGTCCAAAATCAGTTAAGGTAAAAAAGGTTCAAAAACTAGTATGAAACTGGAGGTTACTAATGTTGAAACTAAGGAGGTTACAATATAACCTTCTATTGGTGTTGCAGCTAGAGCATTAGGTTATCGTCAACCTAGTATATCTTTATACTTAAAAGAAAATAGAACTAAGCCTTTTAAAGGTACATATTTGTTTAAATTAGTTTAAGATTACTTTGGTTAATCTCATCTACTTTACAAGGTAGAATAAATCAGGATAAATTTGTGAATTTCGTTTATCAGGTCACATGCTATTAAATATATTAGCAGGTTTCACGTATAATATAATGACTTCAGGTATTATATTCTTCTTTTTAGGTTTAATTCCTTTAGCGTTTATTATAGCTTTCTCTGGTTTAGAGTTAGGAATTGCCTTTATACAAGCACAAGTGTTTGTTGTATTAACATCTTCATATATAAAAGATGGGTTAGACCTACACTAATTAAAAATCTGGTTAAATATAACTATACCTTAGCTATGTCTAAACATAGATTAACCTAACCTTTAAATAAATATCTAATTTGAAACCATCACTCTTGGGTTTAGCTAGATTTCTAGATCTATATTTTTATAGAGCAATGCTCTAATTTCTAGTTTACGTGTCCCATATCCCCTTATATGGGGGGGTAGGGAAACTTATCCCTTGAGGCTAGTAAAAATTATAGGTAAGATTTATGTGCAGTTGATAAAATAACAGTTTCATATATATATTTAGCTGCTAAAGTACTAAAATTACACGAAACTGATATAAAAAAAACCTTTTAAAGGTAATTTAAACTAGTAGATTATGGCGAATAGCTAAACTAGTTTATAGCTTAAAACAAATAGTCCCAGATATTAAAATTTATAAGGACAATTTAGATATATTATATATAATATAAGAGGTGGAGGTATCTTCTTTTTTTAGTATTTATACTCTATTTATAAAAAAAAGCATGAAAAAATTTAAAATATAACTAATAAACCATGTAGTTGACTATATTTTATTATGTTTATGTTTATGTATTTATGTTATAGTAAAATATAACCTAGATACATAAGGCCTTATAGTCAAGTGGTTAAGACATAATGTTTTCATCATTACATACGAGGGTTCGAACCCCTCTGGGGCTAAGATTTAATCTTATATCTTTATATATTGTGACACTAAGTAGTATAATTGCTATATCTATATAGATATAGCATAGGAAAGTCCTGCGCTTATTAAACATATGCACATAAATTTATTAGTGCAAAAGTAAAAACTTTGGTATTAAACCGAAAATAGTAAAGATATTTTTAACTAAATATATATGTATGCCTTTCTTAGCTTCCCTTATTTATTTTTTTAGAAATGCGAAGCTGGAATATGGTATATTATATATAGTATGATATAATTGCTAACCTACAAGCCTATGTTAAGCCTTAATTTAGATAAATAGCTCTCACAGAAACCGGCTTAATGGTGTCCAAACAATATTAAATTATTCCTGTTGGTAGGGCCGACATTGTCGGCCCTTTATTTTTATTATTTTTATAAAAATAATAAAAAATATAGGGTACCTTCAACCCACCCCTCTTCCTCTTCACATAGTGATGGGTTTCAGACCCTTATGGGGCTAAGTTTTGTAATTATTTTTTATTTAAGATAAATAATATCCAAAGCTTAGAAACTAATCATATTCTTCATTTTTCCTTACTTTACCTTTATTTTAAATGTGATGCTAAAAAGAAGGTAAGCTTACAAAGGTTTTTCAAAAGAAAAGCATGTAAAGATGTATGAGATAGATTTTCACTCCGTAGTTGCCGCTTCGCTAAAAGCTATATAATTTGTAGGTAATTATGAAAATGTTTTGTATAACCCTAATTTATAATGTATAACTGAAAAACCTAAGGTTACTTTATTTTAATAATTAAATAAAGATAGCTTTACTATGAAAGAATCTAATAAGCCTTGAAGGGTATTTATAAGGTTAAGCATGAAAGAATGGTAGGATATAGATGAAAACCTATTACATAAGTAAGTAGCTGCCTTACCCTACCATACCCACTAAGGACTCCGGGCAAAAAAAATACTTTTTTTTGCCAGCTACGCAGTAACTGTATAAATTTATGGTATATTAAAGGGAATTAAATACCCTGTTTTTTTTTTATGCCTACTAATTTTGTTGTATATACCTATAGTTTTACTAACAATAAACAGAATTAGTAAAAATCGTATTATAAAATTAAATTAGCTAATAAGAATTAATAAAGTTATTACTTTTATTGCAGCAGCTATACTGCACATAAAGCATTAAATATTTTACACTGATAAAGTATATTTTCTTTGAGAAAACTCTTCTCAAAAAAAAACAACTCTCATTAGCTTAATGGTAGAGCAAGATACTTCTAATATCTGGATCCAAGTTCAAGTCTTGGATGGGAATTTTTTTTTTACTAATATAGCATATTATTAAAGCTTTATAATAATATTTATAGGTGTTATAATAACTAACTATTCTAAATAATTAAGTAAGAACTGATCAATTAGTCAAGAAACAATCCATTGAGTTAGAAAGTTATGAATTGTAAATTTGCATAAAGAGTTTTAATTTAATTGCCTTCATAGAAACTATCCTATCATGGTTATCTAGATGTGATATATTGAAGGATAAAGAGTTAGTTTATCTCAACATTATATATGGAAAGAACAGGTTACTTAACCATATAATAAAGTATTTAATCCACAAAAAGAAAGAATCGTTAAATCTAATCTGTGGTGTAGGCTTGCACCAGAGGACTGAAAATTAAAAAACTACATAGTGCTGTCCTAAAATATATCTATAAAAAAAAATCAGATATAAGATAGTTTAGTAAGAAAAAAAAAGTAATATGCAAAAAGCAAAAATGAAAAAATAATATTATACTTACCTATAAGTAAATAGGTGGGGGAATGGTAAAAGAAGAGTTAATTTAGGAATATATACCTTTTTGTCAATATTAAATAGTAATATAGACATAATATATCTATCTTTAATTTAAAATATATACTGTGACTTTATGGGTATAGCTTATAGTATTGTATATGCAATGCAGGTCCTTTAAATTAAATGGACGGGCATAGGTTAATGGTAGACCGTTCGTCTTCCAAAAAAGTGTGTCGATTCGACTTCGACTGCCCGTATTGTTATATAGATATCTATATTACTTTAATGAAAACCAAGAACTCTTTTACTGGTGTTATTTTGCTAAAGAGAAAAATTACCGCATGTGCCTTCATTATATTAAAAATTGATACAAAAACAGATTGGTATATTTATATACGTGTAAAATGGTACAAGCAGCTAAAATTATAGGAACTGGATTAGCCACAACAGGTTTAATAGGGGCGGGTGTGTAGGAATCGGTGTGGTGTTTGGTGCATTAATATTAGGTGTATCTAGAAATCCATCCTTAAGAGGTCAACTATTTTCTTATGCAATCTTAGGTTTTGCCTTTGCAGAGGCTACAGGTTTATTTGCTTTAATGATGGCTTTTTTATTATTATACGTGGCTTAATAAAATATAAAGGTCTATATTATAAACCTTTTTTGGTATAACTATGAAATTTTTTAATATTTATTTAGTAATATAGGTATCTCCACCTCTACCTCTACAGAACAATAGGCCCATATTATAACAGACTTTTTTGGTTTAACTATCTGAAATTTTATCTTATTTCTTTGTTATAGTAATATAGGTATCTCCACCTATACAAAAGAATATAAAGGTCCATATTATAAGACTTTTTTGGTTTAACTATCTTAAATTTCAAGATAGATTTAATAATTACAATTTAATGCACTTTATCCGAGATTTATTATAATCTAATCCTAATATTTTAGGGGATTCAGAGGTATCATGTACTAAATAATGCAAATACTGCACCCATACTTAAAAACCGTAATGGAAATGAGCTATAACATAATAGGTAATTATATAAAAAATTATCTATGAAGATAAAATGTAACTTTTCTTATCACATTTATATAGTTTACAAGGGTATGCCTAAAAACTTAACGGTTTTTGTAGTATAAGTGATTACTCTGATGACTTTGCAGGATTAAATTTAATAAGTAGTTTTGGCTATATTATAGTTAATGTTAAATAGCAGTAAATAAATTTATTAATTATAAATTACTTAATATAAATTAGTAATGGTATAAAAAAATACCATTAAAATGAAAAATTAACTTGAGTTTGATGATGGCTCTGAATGAACGCTGTCCAAATGCTTGACACATGCTAATCGAACGTCTAAGTTTTAGTGACTTGAATTTTCCCTTACATAGTAAGGGAAAAATCAGCCAAGATTAATTAGAAGTGGTGTACAGGTGAGTATATGGTATTTTGGCTGCCTTTAAGTAAGGAGGAAAATCCCTTATAATGAAAGGAAGCTAGCTTCCGCTTTTAGATGACAATTAATACCTCGGGTAGGTAGTAGTTAAGGTAAATGACTTAACTAGCTTAAAACTCCGTAGTTGAGGCTGAGAGGTCGATCAACCACATTGGGTCTGAAAAAACCCCAATACGTATAGTACAGCAGTGAGGAATATTGGTCAATAGCCTAACGGCTGAACCAGCAATTTGGGGGAATGTATATAGCTTTGTGACCTTTTTATTCGGCTACGCTGGGTAAAGAGGTCAATAAACAAAGCTAGATCAGTTTAGCTGAATAAAGTTCTAGATAGAATACTGATTATGACAATTTTCTATCTATATGTCTTGACCAAATTACGTGCCAGCAGTCGCGGTAATACGTAGAAGACTAGTGTTATTCATCTTCATTAGGTTTAAAGGGTACCTAGACGGTATTACTAGCCCAAAATAGGGTACAGTTTTACTAGAGTTTTATATGAGGAGGGGAGTATTTATGGAGTAGAGATAATATTTTTTGATACTGTGAAGACTGGTAGCGGCGAAAGCAACCTCCTATCTAAAAACTGACGTTGAGGGACGAAGGCTTGGGTCGCAAAAAGGATTAGATACCCTAGTAGTTCCAAGCAGAGAATTATGAATGCCATGGATTAGACTGTTTAATTTAATATGTAAGTGAATTAAATTAATTTTTAATCTGTAAATGAAAGTGTAAGCATTCCACCTTAAGAGTAATGCGGCAACGCAGGAATTAAAATCATTAGACCGTTTCTGAAACCAGTAGTGAAGTATGTTATTTAATTCGATAGCTCTCGAAAAACCTTACCACAATTTGCATATTATTTTTTAATTAAAATAATACAAGCGTTGCACGGTTGTCTTAAGTTAATGTCGTGAGATTTTGGTTAGTTCCATAAAATTAACGTAAACCCTTGCTTTATTTTTAAATTTGTATTATAAAGCAGAACGCCGCCACATAGGTATTTGATAGCAGGGATAAAGACAAATCATCATGGCCCTAATATTGTGGGCTATAGACGTGCCACATATTCCTATACAAAGAGATGCAAAAATGTGAATTTAAGCTAATCTCAAAAAGTAGGATATAATAAGGATTGTAGTCTGTAACTCGACTACATGAATAAGGAATTACTAGTAATCGTGAGTCACCACATCACGGTGAATTTAATCTCAGCTGGGTACTAACTACTCGTCAAGCGCCGAAAGAAGTATGTGCAATAAGTTTGGCTCTCTATTATCTTCTATTGTAGATAAAAAGGTCTGCAGATTATAATAAGGGAGTTTTCGTATGTGTGACTTTAATGGGAGCTAAGTCGAAATATGGTTCGTGTAGTAGAAATTGCACGGGATTAATTAATATCAACAATAAAAAGATAAGATACCTAATTTATTAGGGTCTTATCTTTAGCCTATGCTTGGAGCATGGACATCCTTTCGGATTACTTCTGGTTCAAATCCGGAAATGGGCTTTTTTATTACCAAAATAAGGTATTATTTTTTTTTTTCAGGTTTTATTCGAGAAATACTTTCTTTAATTACCTACTATCTAATTAGTAAATAAAGGAAACTTCCATAATTGGTAAGATGGGTTGAGCTGTAAACTCAATAGCAATACGCTTTTAAGAGTTCGAATCTCTTGTTTCCTATTCTTATAACTTTATATAAGAAAAACAATGTATAGACCTTATATATACTTATTTAAAGAGTACTCTTTTTGTTATTTTTCCTTTTAAGGGGAAAATATGAGCGGTATAAAAACCTTCCCTGCTACCCAAAAGTGTACAGAGCCCTTATAGCTCAACGGTAGAGCCGAATACTGTTAATATTCTTATAGATGTTCGATTCATCTTAAGGGCTAGTTTATTTATAACGGGGCGCTGCTACGCAGCGCCCCCCCCCTTAGGTTTCAGCCGCCTAGACGGCTAAATTTTGGAATTATTTTATATAAAAATAAGTTCCAAAACTATGAAACTGTTTTAGGAACCGGAGGGTGGGGGGCTACGCCCCCAGTACCCAAAACGACTCCCAGCGGCCAGCTTCGCTGGCCTATATTTTTCCCAACATAGTTGGGAAAAATAAAGGGGGGGGTTGTTTTAGTTTTTAATTTTTTTTTTTCCATTTAATCTTTTTATCGTCTTCCTCCTTTTTTTTATTATAATAAAAAAAAGTAGGAGGGAGGGAGGGTGGAGGGCGATAAATTAGAAAGTAGGGTGGTAACAAGTCCTGCTATTTACAAGGTTTTCTATCCCTTAGTAAAGAGCAGGCTAGATATAAAAGTTTATATATTTGGTGTGTTAGCTTAATTGGTAAAGTATTGTGCTACGGACACAAATAATACATGTTCAAATCTTGTACACACTTAATATATTAATTTATAATTAACTCTCATATTCTCTTCTTCTATCTATCTAATAGCTTAACCAAAAGTTAAAGATATTTAGTAAGATCTAGTTTAATTATATGTTTCTTGTATTTTTTTATAATTATATATAAAAAAATATGTTTAGCTTGCCTGCTAGTTTTAATATACTACTTTCCTAATCCTTGCTCTTATAGTTTTCATCTCCTAATTTTTTTGTTCTTTTTTGCATCCTTTAAAATTTAATTTTTTAATGCAAGCTTGCATTAAAAAATTAAAAAAAAAAAGAATGCAAAAAGTATTAAAACAATAATAAATAATAAAAAGGGAAGAGAAGACTTAGCATTATAATGGGTTATAGAAAAAAAGTACATTTATTAGAATGGCTTCGTCACTGCAAGTGGGGAGTTGGCTTTGCTAATAAAGAAATATGAGGTAATAATTTTTAATTGTCAAATGAATAGTATACATGTTTTAAGTGAAGCTTTCACCAATGGGTATAGAGCGGAAGTGTTGGACTTCTTTTCATTAGCCTCTATTTTATGTGGAATATTAGTTATTATTAGTAAAAATCCAGTAGTATCGGTATTATTTTTAATTGGTTTATTTTTAAGTATAGCAAGCTTTCTTATACTACTAGGTTTAAACTTTATTGGTTTATCTTATTTACTAGTTTATGTGGGGGCTGTGTCTATATTATTCCTTTTTATTTTAATGTTAATAAATGTTAGAATAAGTGAGTTATTAAGTGATACTAGCAATAGCATACCTTTAGCCATTATTATTACTATAGCGTTCAATTACCCAGTATATCAAGTATTACCTTACAGTATTGCAGCTTTCAATAGTTACACTGTGGATTTAAATAATACAATTAATAATATTTTGAACTTTACAAGCAATAACTATAGCGATTACTTAAATAAATTTTTCAATTTAAGTGCGATAAGTACGTCAAACGAAGAATTAGATTTAGGGAGATATCTTTTGTAACAAGTAAAATATGAGATGGTAATCTAGCTGAAACTACTCATATTAGCACTATAGGTAATATAATGTATAGTAGTTATAGTATTTGACTTATAATAACTAGTATAATCTTATTATTAGCCATGGTTGGGGTGATAGTTATCGTAATTAAAGCAAAGCAAGCGAAGCAACTATCCAAAAACTAACTTTAAAAGTAATAGTATATTATATAATCCTTTAAATAATAGATTTAATGGTGTGCTGTGCAGGAATTATCACACTCACTCTTCTAGAGGTAAAAACAAAAAAACCATAGAAAAAAAAGATAGAAATATATCTATGGCAAGTAATCTATGCTTATTAGTTAAAGAAAATTACTTGATTTTACTAGTATTGCTTTACCTTATTGCAGTAATTTACTTTATACATAATCCTCCTTTTATGGAATATAACTTAATAATGTATATGCAAGATAGTACTGGAGAAAATCTCAGTAATGTGATTCGTGATGACATTCAATATTTTCAAGATCAAACTAATCTTTATAAGGATGCACTAAGTACAACTTAATACACCGGAAAGTGGGTGAACAGACTCACAGAAGGATGCAGTTGAACAACTGAAAAGTGTAGGTGAGTACAATGAAAAATCCATTAAAGAAGGGATTTATGATAATGAAAAGGCATATCAAAGCAATATGGCAAAATTAAAATCATCTGGGACTTATAGTAGTGAAACTTCCTTAGGTAAAAGAGGTGCAAGCTCTGATTATGATTCTTCTTCTAAAAGTAGAAGATTATAAAGGTTTAGACAAACGGTAGTGTAAATGGGTTCCTTATCCCTGCTATTTAATAAGCATAAAACTAGCCCAACACCTGGTAGCCTGTATAGGCTTTCTGTGTGTGGTGTTAATATTAAATAAAAATTATAAATATAATTATAAATACATATGTATTTATGATTATAAAAGGAATTAGCTCAATTGGTAGAGCAACCGTTTTACACACGGTAGGTTAGGTGTTCAAATCACCTATTCCTTACTCATGATTTATTATATTTTTCTTTGTTCTTTTCACATATTTTTCCTGATATGCTGTTTTTTTTATTTGCCTTTTTCCTAATAAAATTTGTAAATCGTATATTTATATGTTTTTTTATTAATTCTACGGGACTGGCATACAAGCCAAAGGGTAATAAAAAAAAACATAAAGATAGGTATAAATAAATAGGTTTGCTTTATTTAGTCCTTCTCTTTTACATATTATGTTGTTACTGGGTAGTTAAATGAAGGAAAAATCAACCATCAATTAAAAATTATATGCCATAAAGCATGCAAAGGTAAAGGTATTATATTGTATCTTTTACAACTATTAAATTAAATAAGCAATTTATAAAAAAAAAATGACAAACGTAATAAGAAGTAATTTTCAAGCTCACCCTTTCCATTTAGTGTCACCATCACCTTGACCTATATATACATGTGCCTCATTATTACTTTTAACAACAACTGCTGTATCAACAATGCACAGTTTTCCTTATGCAGGTAATTTCTTAGCGTTAGCATTTATATCAGTTGTAGGTTCAATGTCTTTCTGATGACGTGATGTTATAAGTGAGGGTACATATTTAGGTAATCATACTTTAGCCGTTCAAAGAGGATTAAACATGGGTGTTGCTATGTTTATAATAAGTGAAGCTTTATTTTTCTTAGCAATATTCTGAGCTTTTTTCCATAGTGCATTATCACCTACTGTTGAGTTAGGAGCACAATGACCACCTATGGGTATAGAAGCTATTAACCCTTTCGAGTTACCATTACTTAATACAGTAATCTTATTATCATCAGGTGTTACTGTAACATACGCTCACCATTCTTTAATACAAGGAAAAAGAAGTGGAGCCTTATACGGTTTAGTTGCTACAGTATTATTAGCTGTAATATTTACTGGATTCCAGGGTGTAGAATATGCCGTTTCTTCATTCACTATTAGTGATGGAGCTTTTGGATCATGTTTCTACTTCGGAACAGGTTTCCATGGTATACACGTTATGATTGGTACTGCATTTATTGCAGTGGGTATGTGACGTGTACTTGCTTACCACTCTACAGAAAACCATCATCTAGGTTTAGAGTCAAGTATACTTTACTGACATTTTGTTGATGTTGTGTGATTATTCCTATTTATCTCAATATATTACTGAGGTTCTTAATTAAAACAGCTAAAATTTTTATGAAGTATATATGTAAATATACTTATAAAAATTTATCTCTAATGGCTAATTCTTGTTCAACATTCTTTAAATGTTCTATACCTTATTATCTTTTTTTTTGGTATAATCAGGAGATAGGCTGCCAACATATTTATTCTACTATTTTTATTTTAACTATTTTTTTACACCCTTAGATAAAAAGATTAAAATGAAAATTTTTTTTGAAGGCTATCCCTTTAGTACCATCTTTTATTATAGTTTTTCTTACTTTTATTGCTTTTTTCCCAACTATGTTGGGAAAAATTAGCTGGAAAGTAGAAAAGGAAAGCTAAACAATATTATAAAAGCATGAGCCAATAAAAAGGGATTCTATATTATTTAAATAATATAGAGACCTTAGTTTAATCGGCAAAATACGAGACTTTTAATCTTTGTTACATGGGTTCGAACCCCATAGGTCTTAAACGGGCATAGGTTAATGGTAGACCGTTCGTCTTCCAAACGATGTGTGTCGATTCGAATTCGACTGCCCGTAATAAACTATAATAAGGGTTAGTAACTTAATTGGTAAAGGACTTTCTTGTCACGAAAGTAGATGCCGGATCGTAGCCGGCCTGACCCGTTAACTAATCTATTTAGTTTCATAAATCCCCAGCGGGGGGGACCCAGCGTAGCTGGGCCGGGACCCCCGCAGGCTCCAGTCCCTCCCCCCCCCCTTTTGGGTGGGGGAGGGCGCCCGGAGCTAATTTTTTTTAAGGTTAGAAAATACCCTTTTTCTATCTTTGCTTCTCGTCACACATATTCCCAACTTATTATTCCCACCCTACGGGTGGGAATACGGGGTGGGAGGTTAGATAAAATAAATAAAGTTATAATATGCTAAAGGGAATATAGGAAAAGTTGCCATTGGTAGGGCGAGATATTTGCTAAATATTGTGTTATACACTTGGATGTTCGAGTCATCTCTTTTCCGATATATAGTTAAATGTTAATTATTCTAGCTGTACCTATTTCCTGCATCTAATAGTTTCCTGCATCTAAGGAAAAGTAGAAAAATAAAAGCAGAAGATGCAGTTATAAAAGAGCATAGTTTAATTGGCAAAATAGGAAGCTTCAACCTTCAAATTCTCAGTTCAAGTCTGAGTGCTCTTGTGTTATATGGTGAGTATAGAGTACTCTAGAATTATATGTTGTTAAATAGTAATAGGAGTATTTAACCAAATACTTCATAATATATCAAATAAATATAAAGTTTATGTATGTTAGGTTCCTTAGCTTAATTGGTAAAGCGTATTTTTGATAAGGATGTGTTCGGAGTTCAAGTCTCTGAGGAATCACTGTATATTATATGCTTATAGTTTATCCCTGTCTCTATTTTTTAGTTTTTTGTTGTAAATATTAAAAACTTTAAAAACAGGGCAAGTAAGTTTTAGGTTAACCTCCCCTATATTTTTTATTATTTTATAAAAAATAAAGGGGCCCGCCCGCAGGTTTCAGTGCGCTTGCGCGCTAAGTTTTGGAATTATTTTATATAAAAATAAGTTCCAAAACTATGAAACTACCTCTAAAAAAAAATAGTTTCTGTCGCTTTTTTGCCCAATCTTTTTTTTCATGCTTTACTGCAAAAAAAAGAAGGTTCAAAGGGCAAAAAAGAAGCGCGCTGAAACCATTTTTAATGAGCGGAATCCATCACAGCTACGCTGTGATGGGAGAGGATTTTGTTAGAAGTAACCCTAAATATGATGTACGTTGTTACTGAATATACTACTCATTTAAAAACAGATATAAGTACCCGAATAACCATTACATAATTTTAAAAATACTTACTTATATCCTTAGTGGGTAATCTCGCAAATAAAAATTGTATTTTGTACTTTTTTTGCCATCTCGGCTTCGCTTTTATCATTAGTAATAAAAATAAAAAGAGATGGGTAAAAGAACCAAGATAATTATAAGTGAAAACTAGGGTTATAGGATCAGCTACGAGTAGACTAAAGAATTAATATATAAAAAACTATAAAGAGAATTGACCGAGTGGTTTAAGGTGATAAGCTTGAAACTTATTTTGGTTAATACCAACATCCGTTCGAATCGGATATTCTCTGTATTATATACAATACATCTAAAAATTTTTCCTACAATAACTATCTACTTTTCAAGTAGAAGTAGAGGTTGGGAGGGTTCAAATACAGGTTAGAGCCAGGTTGGTTAGGCGTCTCATTTGGGTTGAGGAATTGTTATGTTCGAATCATAATAACCTGAAATTAACTATTAATGCTAATGTTCTTTCATAGCTCCTATCTTTTCCTCCCCCCCCCTCACTATGTGGAGGGGGAATGGGGAAAGAAGTAAAAGTTTTTATTATAAAAAAAAAAAAGACTAGTGCATAACTATCTAGGAGTAAAATAAAAAGAAAGTAATAAGTTAATATTAATTAGTAATGTATGTATTGTAATTGATATAGAAAAAAATCTATCTATACTATTTTTAAATTGTATAGGGAAGTATATAAAGAAACTATTAGGGATACCTAGCTATATATTAAAGAGAGATTAAATTTAATTTGTGTTTATATGCCACATGGCATGAAGTAATTTAAGAAATAAAGTTAACACATATACTCTTAGAGAAATTCAGTAATAAACGAAGTGAATTGAAATATCTTAGTAACTTCAGGAAAAGAAATCAAACGAGATTCTATGATTAATGTGAATGAAAGTAGAATAGCCTATATATATATCAGAAGATATATTTTTATTTAAAATATTTCTTGTAATACTTTTTTAATAATAACATTATTAGGGTTTTATATGTTATATCTCGCAAGTTATTGCGGGGGAAAGCATAAAAAAAAGAAACCCACTGATAAATTAAATAAGTAAAACGGGCTATAAACCTGTTTGAACATAAAGGGGAACCTTCCTCTAAGGCTAAATATAATATATAAGCGATAGTGAAGAGTACCGTGAGGGAAGGGATTGAATTAGTAGTTTTATAAGCAGCTCGATTAAAAGTTTAAATAAACAATCAGAGCGTACCTTTCGCATAATGGGTCAGCTAGTTAATGTTAGATGCGAGCAGTAATGCCCAGATAAACCAATTATGAAATAATGAATTAGTATCTAAAATTAGACCCGAAGCCTGGTGATCTTACCACAGTCAGGATTATAAAAGTCCGAACGGGTTATCGTTGTAAAGATATCCGATGAACTGTGGTAAGTTAGTGAAAGACAATACTGACCAGGATAGCTGGTTTTCTGCGAAACCTATATAAGTAGGTAATTCAAGTAACATCATAGCAGGTACAGAACTGTGATCTCAGGCAACTTCTATTTAAGAATTTATAGTAAAATATAAATTCTAGATATTTTTTGCATATATCGGGGGATCGTGAAGATTTTATCGGTGAGTATTCGCACTCGGAAGGGCAATGATGAATATTGAATAATCGGACATAGTACGCTAAGGTTGTATGTCTAAAGGGAAACAGCCCAGAACAAGAGTTAAGGTTCCAAAATTATTGTTAAGTGAAATTAAGGAAGTTAATATTTTATACGACTAGGAAATAGGCTTAGAAGCGGCCATTTTTTGAAGACCTCGTAACAGAGCACTGGTTTAGTAAATTAATTTAAATTTATATATATATTCGCACCGAAAATTTAACGGATCTAAACAATATACCGACACCTTGTCCACACTTATAATAGTAAATATTATTATATTTGGTGGGGTAGCAGAACGTTGGGTAAATCTTAGACTTATTCTTTTTAAGATTAATGATTAGATAACCCAAGTGAGAATGCTGACATGAGTAACGAAAAAGGGAATCATATCCCTCGCCTAAAGCTTATGGATTTATATAAAGTAACGGCCTCTAAGTTTACCCACCTAAAGGATTAAACGATGAGTAAATCTTGTTTACAAAGTAACAACCTTTATAAAGTGATAAAGTGTTCTGGAAAAACCGTAAACATTTTCTCTTATTTCCCCAACACAGCTACGCTGTGATGGGGAAAATATCAAGCGTGTTAAAGCTCTGCTTTAACAAATAAACCAATAAACTAAAGAGATGAGGAATATTAGAAAATACATAACCGTACCTAGAATCTACCACAAGTAAGCTAGTAGAGTATACGAAGGCGTTTGAGTGAACAATCATTAAGGAACTCGGCAAACTAACTACCGTAACTTCGGGATAAGGAGAGCCATTCCTCCTGATTAATATCAGGTAAAGAATAGGAAGCATGGAATAGTGTTGTACGACTGTTTAATTAAAACAAAGCACTCTGCATTAAGATAATAAATCAAAGTATTGAGTGTGATTTCTGCCCGATGTCGGCTGGTTAACTAATTAGCTAAGTTGACTAAAATAAGCTTGGCTTTGAAGGAAACCCCGATCAATGGCGGCCTTATCAATGAGGGTCCTAAGGTAGCGGAATACCTTGGCCGTTAAATGCGGTCTTGCATGAATGATTTAACGATACAACAGCTGTCTCAATGATTGGCTCAGTGAAATTGGAATAACTGTGCAGATACAGTTTACCTCTAGATAGACGAGAAGACCCTATGCAGCTTTACTGTTGCTAGCTATTGGATATGACTGAACAAATTTTAGTGCATAAGGTAGTTGATTAGATACAATTGAAACACCTTTATTTAGTTTGTCATATTGGCACACCTTATTATGTAAGATGTAACCCTTCAATGAAAGGGGACAATGGCTAGGAGGCAGTTTATGCGGGGCACAGATCCCATAAAAAGTACCTGGGTGTATCCAAAGTTAATTTTGTAAAATTGCCGTAATTTATATGTGGCAATTAAATACATATATCTCTGCTCTTAAAAAAGAGCAGATGAAAACATGTATTTTTTATTTTTAGTTTGTAATTCGGTATAGTTTATAACTATAACTAATCCAGCTACAGTTCTATTAAGTTAGAGATATTATTTTCAAGTAAGATTTTAACTATATGGAAAATAGATGTAATTAAAACATTAATCCGAGTATTATATACTCTAATGTTTTTACTTATTTTATTAGTATGTTTTATATAAACATTTTGTTAAATCACTAATAAAATAATTATGTTGATTACTTGTAAAGTTTAATGGCTTAATCTTGCTTTACTGTTTGACTTACACGTCTATCAGTCGCGTAAGCGGGGCATATGATCACAAGATGCAGAAAGGAAAGGTCTTGGATTTTTGAAAAAGCTACGCTAGGGATGTTAGTCCTCCAATGTTTTATCTTGCTTCAATCTAGTTTTTTTGTTATTGGCAGCTAGGCTACCTATAAAAAAAAGACTGTATGATCTAAAGTGATAAATCTATTGGTAATTTATTGGGTTAATTTCAAGAATAACTTATATATTATGTTGAATAGCTTTTTTTTGTTAACTTTGTTTTATTGTTTTTTATTATAAAAACCAATAAAATAAATAAAAAAAAAAAGCATAAAATAATAAGTGTACTTGAAGCGAAGTTTTTAAGCATTAAAAACAACTATGTTTAAACTGTAGTAGTAAGACACATAGTTTTGAGTAAAACCGTTCAACGACTAGAAGGTGAGTGGTGCTAACAATAATCCTTCTATTAATGCCCAACATTTTTATAGGCAGTTTCTTTATTAGCCGTACCAAAAAATAAATATTGGTATAGCAAAAACTATATATAATTAAAAATAAAGATTTATATTTATCTTTTATAAATATTATCTTTTATAATGACTAATGTTAGCAGTAATATTAGTGAAATAGACTCAATTCATAAAAAAACTTGGTTTTCCCAGCTAGGCTGGGGGGTGTGGGCGACTACGTCGACCCCACCCCACACAGGTCTCAGCCACCCTTAGTGGCTAAGTTTTGGTATTATTTTATATAAAAATAAGTTCCAAAACTATGAGACTGATTCAAATTATTATTTATTCTCCTTGCCTTTATTTTTCCCAACATTTATTTTTTTTTTCATGTAATAAAAATAAACAAGTAAGACTATAAAGTAAGCAGGTGTAATAAGTTATAGTACGGGTTAGATAAATAGATTAAAGATTGAGCTTAATACCACAAAACAATAGAGATATTGAAATAAAAAGTGTAATTAAATAATACTATGAATAGTAATAAAATAGCAAATATTGAGGTGAGTAATAAACCCCTTATCTTTACAAAAAAAGTAAATGATAAGTCTAAAATAATACCACTAAACTTGAATAATAATACTTTGGGTGAAAAAGATATTTTCCTCCCGCTAGTAAGGAATGGCTTAATAGTGTTTATGCTTATAATAGTAATTATATAAAATCCTTACCTGTTGCAGATAAAAATTTAATGAAAATAATCCAAAGTTATTTCAACTTTTTCCAAAAAAATAAAAATAATTCTAAACGTAAACGTATAAAATCTAGACATCTACTAGTAAGTAAAATTTTTGTAGGTAAAGCAGAACTAAAACATACTAGCTCTAAAGTTGTCATAACACTATACGTTTATAATAAAGAAAAAAAAATGCTAGCTAATAAAATAAAAAATCTTGAAAAAAACCTTTTTCCAGCTTCGCTTGGAAAAGGTAAATCTGTGAAGGGTAATGTTAAAACTTTATCGTTTTTAAAGATAAATTTAAAATCATAGAGAGACAAAAGTCGTATATTATGGAACAAGTTGAATCTGAAAAAAGAAAGATAGTTAAGGGTTTTATAACAAATGGTAGTTTTAATACTCATAATGTTCGTTTATATAAAGAATTTACTAAAAATTTCCTAAAAAAAGAATTAATAGCTATGACTTACTACAAATCATTACTTGATTTTAATAAATTAAAATTTGAAGATGCTTATCTTTTAAGACTAAGCAATCTTTTAAGTAAAATTTATAACAAAGATGTAGAGTTTAATATAGTTAGTTTAAAATATTTATATTTAAATAGTGATATTTTATCACAAGCTATAGCTTTAAAATTAAAAAATAGAAAAAATAAATTGTTAAGAGTATTAAAATCTTCTTTAAGAATGGTTAAAATACCGGTTAGTAATGAAAGAATAATTAATAGAGTACCAGATAAATATGACTACTTAATGAATACCGTTAAAAATATAAATATATATTCAACTTTATCATGGAATAATCAACTTTTACTTAATACCAGTGACAGTTTAAATAAATTACTGTTAGGTATTTTCCCTAATGGTCAAGGTTTACCTTTGTTTTATAAAAAAAAAAAGCCAGTTTGGAGCAAGAAGCTTTACTTAACTTTTCAGCTTCCCAAATCTCTAAAGAAGAAAAGAAGCTTTGTGGCGATGCTTCGCAAGCCATAAAAAAAAAAGCTGGTATAAATAGCAATATCTTGTCTAACTTTTTTTTATTAAAAAAACCGATATTAAAGGTAGGTGCAACTACAGGGAAGATTGAATCCAATGCAGGTATAGCGAAAGGACCAGAGTCAGAGGAAACAGTAGAAAAGTTTTTATTTAACAATCTTAAACACAAAGCAATAGGTGGTGTAAGATTAGAAGCCAAAGGTAGATTAACAAGACGTTTTACTGCTTCAAGATCTGTATTTAAAGTTAAATGAAAAGGTAATTTGAAAAATATAGATTCTTCTTACAAAGGATTATCAACAGTTATGTTAAGAGGTCATGCAAAATCAAATGTACAATATACAAATGTAAACTCTAAAAACCGTAATGGTTCTTTTGGTATTAAAGGTTGAGTTAAGTAGTAAATAATACTTTTTTGATTATGTCCTTGCTCATAATTTTTAATTTCATGCTTGCTGAAAAAAAAGAAGGGCCAAAGGTAAAAATAATAAAAAAAAATGGAAAGCAAAAATTACGTTTTTAATGCTTTTATTTCGCGTTGGATTAATTATATATAGTTTTGGCAGCTACGCTCCAAAATCTTTGGATTTTATTTATTTATATAAAAAAGATTAAAGGAAGGGGTAGCTGCGCTTAAAAAGTACACAAAAATAAAAATGAAGAAATAGTCTGAACCATTTTGTGAAAGATGGAAATAAAGGATAAAGAACCTTTATGATAACAAATATTGAACAGGCTAATTGCGCCAGAGAGTACAAATTGAGTGCGCAGTTTGGCACCTCGATGTCGGCTTAACTTATCCACATGAATGCAGGAATCATGAAGGGTCCGACTGTTCGTCGATTAATAAGTTACACGAGCTGGGTTAAATACGTCGTGAGACAGTATGGTTTCTATCTTCTAGAGGAAATTAGAATAAAATAAGGATAGCCCCCTCGTCTTACGAAAGGAGCTGGGTATTTTAACCTCTGGTTTACCTGTTGTTTATGTGCCCAATATTAATTTAAAGTATAGGTAGAAATACTTATGCAGGGGTGTTACTTACACTTAAGTAAATTTATAGCATAGGCACGGCAGGAACGCTATGTTAGTTAAAGATAAGTGCTGAATGCATCTAGGCGCGAAACTTACCTTATGATATTCTTAAATATGCGTAGTAGATCACTACGATTTTGCAATAAAATATTATATTGCAATTAATAGGCTTTAGCTGAAAGGATTTAGATGTCCTTAGGCATAAAGTACTAATTTTATAAATTACTAAACAATTTCTATATCTTACAATCATTACAGGACAAGCGTGTTTTTTTTTTTAACAGCTATGCAGTACGATTTTTTTATCTTTTCCCCATGCGAAGCAGGAGGAAAAGAAGGAAAAAAGCAATAAGATTAAAAAAATAGTAGATGGGAAGAAGAATGAGCCTGGTTAGCATAGAAGTTAATGCAATTGTTTTGTAATCAATGGACGTAGGCGCGATACCTGCACTTTTTTAGGATCTAATTCAACTTTGGAATAAGCTGAATTGGCTGTGTAGATACCTATATATAGGCTTAATTCGCCCCACCTAATAACCATTGGTTACTAGGTGGGGTAGATATACCTGTTAATTGAGATGTGGAATATATATACATATAGGCCTTATAGTCAAGTGGTTAAGACATAATGTTTTCATCATTACATACGAGGGTTCGAACCCCTCTGGGGCTAAGATTTAATCTTATATCTTTATATATTGTGACACTAATAGTATAAGTGCTATATCTATATAGATATAGCATAGGAAAGTCCTGCGCTTATTAAACATATGCACATAAATTTATTAGTGCAAAAGTAAAAACTTTGGTATTAAACCGAAAATAGTAAAGATATTTTTAACTAAATATATATGTATGCCTTTCTTAGCTTCCCTTATTTATTTTTTTTTAGAAATGCGAAGCTGGAATATGGTATATTATATATAGTATGATATAATTGCTAACCTACAAGCCTATGTTAAGCCTTAATTTAGATAAATAGCTCTCACAGAAACCGGCTTAATGGTGTCCAAACAATATTAAATTATTCCTGTTGGTAGGGCCGACATTGTCGGCCCTTTTTTTTTATTATTTTTATAAAAATAATAAAAAATATAGGGTACCTTCAACCCACCCCTCTTCCTCTTCACATAGTGATGGGTTTCAGACCCTTATGGGGCTAAGTTTTGTAATTATTTTTTATTTAAGATAAATAATATCCAAAGCTTAGAAACTAATCATATTCTTCATTTTTCCTTACTTTACCTTTATTTTAAATGTGATGCTAAAAAGAAGGTAAGCTTACAAAGGTTTTTCAAAAGAAAAGCATGTAAAGATGTATGAGATAGATTTTCACTCCGTAGTTGCCGCTTCGCTAAAAGCTATATAATTTGTAGGTAATTATGAAAATGTTTTGTATAACCCTAATTTATAATGTATAACTGAAAAACCTAAGGTTACTTTATTTTAATAATTAAATAAAGATAGCTTTACTATGAAAGAATCTAATAAGCCTTGAAGGGTATTTATAAGGTTAAGCATGAAAGAAATGGTAGGATATAGATGAAAACCTATTACATAAGTAAGTAGCTGCCTTACCCTACCATACCCACTAAGGACTCCGGGCAAAAAAAATACTTTTTTTTGCCAGCTACGCAGTAACTGTATAAATTTATGGTATATTAAAGGGAATTAAATACCCTGTTTTTTTTTTATGCCTACTAATTTTGTTGTATATACCTATAGTTTTACTAACAATAAACAGAATTAGTAAAAATCGTATTATAAAATTAAATTAGCTAATAAGAATTAATAAAGTTATTACTTTTATTGCAGCTATACTGCACATAAAGCATTAAATATTTTACACTGATAAAGTATATTTTCTTTGAGAAAACTCTTCTCAAAAAAAAACTCTCATTAGCTTAATGGTAGAGCAAGATACTTCTAATATCTGGATCCAAGTTCAAGTCTTGGATGGGAATTTTTTTTTTACTAATATAGCATATTATTAAAGCTTTATAATAATATTTATAGGTGTTATAATAACTAACTATTCTAAATAATTAAGTAAGAACTGATCAATTAGTCAAGAAACAATCCATTGAGTTAGAAAGTTATGAATTGTAAATTTGCATAAAGAGTTTTAATTTAATTGCCTTCATAGAAACTATCCTATCATGGTTATCTAGATGTGATATATTGAAGGATAAAGAGTTAGTTTATCTCAACATTATATATGGAAAGAACAGGTTACTTAACCATATAATAAAGTATTTAATCCACAAAAAGAAAGAATCGTTAAATCTAATCTGTGGTGTAGGCTTGCACCAGAGGACTGAAAATTAAAAAACTACATAGTGCTGTCCTAAAATATCTATAAAAAAAAATCAGATATAAGATAGTTTAGTAAGAAAAAAAAAAAGTAATATGCAAAAAGCAAAAATGAAAAAATAATATTATACTTACCTATAAGTAAATAGGTGGGGGAATGGTAAAAGAAGAGTTAATTTAGGAATATATACCTTTTTGTCAATATTAAATAGTAATATAGACATAATATATCTATCTTTAATTTAAAATATATACTGTGACTTTATGGGTATAGCTTATAGTATTGTATATGCAATGCAGGTCCTTTAAATTAAATGGACGGGCATAGGTTAATGGTAGACCGTTCGTCTTCCAAAAAAAGTGTGTCGATTCGACTTCGACTGCCCGTATTGTTATATAGATATCTATATTACTTTAATGAAAACCAAGAACTCTTTTACTGGTGTTATTTTGCTAAAGAGAAAAATTACCGCATGTGCCTTCATTATATTAAAAATTGATACAAAAACAGATTGGTATATTTATATACGTGTAAAATGGTACAAGCAGCTAAAATTATAGGAACTGGATTAGCCACAACAGGTTTAATAGGGGCGGGTGTAGGAATCGGTGTGGTGTTTGGTGCATTAATATTAGGTGTATCTAGAAATCCATCCTTAAGAGGTCAACTATTTTCTTATGCAATCTTAGGTTTTGCCTTTGCAGAGGCTACAGGTTTATTTGCTTTAATGATGGCTTTTTTATTATTATACGTGGCTTAATAAAATATAAAGGTCTATATTATAAACCTTTTTTGGTATAACTATGAAATTTTTTAATATTTATTTAGTAATATAGGTATCTCCACCTCTACCTCTACAGAACAATAGGCCCATATTATAACAGACTTTTTTGGTTTAACTATCTGAAATTTTATCTTATTTCTTTGTTATAGTAATATAGGTATCTCCACCTATACAAAAGAATATAAAGGTCCATATTATAAGACTTTTTGGTTTAACTATCTTAAATTTCAAGATAGATTTAATAATTACAATTTAATGCACTTTATCCGAGATTTATTATAATCTAATCCTAATATTTTAGGGGATTCAGAGGTATCATGTACTAAATAATGCAAATACTGCACCCATACTTAAAACGTAATGGAAATGAGCTATAACATAATAGGTAATTATATAAAAAATTATCTATGAAGATAAAATGTAACTTTTCTTATCACATTTATATAGTTTACAAGGGTATGCCTAAAAACTTAACGGTTTTTTGTAGTATAAGTGATTACTCTGATGACTTTGCAGGATTAAATTTAATAAGTAGTTTTGGCTATATTATAGTTAATGTTAAATAGCAGTAAATAAATTTATTAATTATAAATTACTTAATATAAATTAGTAATGGTATAAAAAAAATACCATTAAAATGAAAAATTAACTTGAGTTTGATGATGGCTCTGAATGAACGCTGTCCAAATGCTTGACACATGCTAATCGAACGTCTAAGTTTTAGTGACTTGAATTTTCCCTTACATAGTAAGGGAAAAATCAGCCAAGATTAATTAGAAGTGGTGTACAGGTGAGTATATGGTATTTTGGCTGCCTTTAAGTAAGGAGGAAAATCCCTTATAATGAAAGGAAGCTAGCTTCCGCTTTTAGATGACAATTAATACCTCGGGTAGGTAGTAGTTAAGGTAATGACTTAACTAGCTTAAAACTCCGTAGTTGAGGCTGAGAGGTCGATCAACCACATTGGGTCTGAAAAAACCCCAATACGTATAGTACAGCAGTGAGGAATATTGGTCAATAGCCTAACGGCTGAACCAGCAATTTGGGGGAATGTATATAGCTTTGTGACCTTTTTATTCGGCTACGCTGGGTAAAGAGGTCAATAAACAAAGCTAGATCAGTTTAGCTGAATAAAGTTCTAGATAGAATACTGATTATGACAATTTTCTAATCTATATGTCTTGACCAAATTACGTGCCAGCAGTCGCGGTAATACGTAGAAGACTAGTGTTATTCATCTTCATTAGGTTTAAAGGGTACCTAGACGGTATTACTAGCCCAAAATAGGGTACAGTTTTACTAGAGTTTTATATGAGGAGGGGAGTATTTATGGAGTAGAGATAATATTTTTTGATACTGTGAAGACTGGTAGCGGCGAAAGCAACCTCCTATCTAAAAACTGACGTTGAGGGACGAAGGCTTGGGTCGCAAAAAGGATTAGATACCCTAGTAGTCCAAGCAGAGAATTATGAATGCCATGGATTAGACTGTTTAATTTAATATGTAAGTGAATTAAATTAATTTTTAATCTGTAAATGAAAGTGTAAGCATTCCACCTTAAGAGTAATGCGGCAACGCAGGAATTAAAATCATTAGACCGTTTCTGAAACCAGTAGTGAAGTATGTTATTTAATTCGATAGCTCTCGAAAAACCTTACCACAATTTGCATATTATTTTTTAATTAAAATAATACAAGCGTTGCACGGTTGTCTTAAGTTAATGTCGTGAGATTTTGGTTAGTTCCATAAAATTAACGTAAACCCTTGCTTTATTTTTAAATTTGTATTATAAAGCAGAACGCCGCCACATAGGTATTTGATAGCAGGGATAAAGACAAATCATCATGGCCCTAATATTGTGGGCTATAGACGTGCCACATATTCCTATACAAAGAGATGCAAAAATGTGAATTTAAGCTAATCTCAAAAAGTAGGATATAATAAGGATTGTAGTCTGTAACTCGACTACATGAATAAGGAATTACTAGTAATCGTGAGTCACCACATCACGGTGAATTTAATCTCAGCTGGGTACTAACTACTCGTCAAGCGCCGAAAGAAGTATGTGCAATAAGTTTGGCTCTCTATTATCTTCTATTGTAGATAAAAAGGTCTGCAGATTATAATAAGGGAGTTTTCGTATGTGTGACTTTAATGGGAGCTAAGTCGAAATATGGTTCGTGTAGTAGAAATTGCACGGGATTAATTAATATCAACAATAAAAAAGATAAGATACCTAATTTATTAGGGTCTTATCTTTAGCCTATGCTTGGAGCATGGACATCCTTTCGGATTACTTCTGGTTCAAATCCGGAAATGGGCTTTTTTATTACCAAAATAAGGTATTATTTTTTTTTTTCAGGTTTTATTCGAGAAATACTTTCTTTAATTACCTACTATCTAATTAGTAAATAAAGGAAACTTCCATAATTGGTAAGATGGGTTGAGCTGTAAACTCAATAGCAATACGCTTTTAAGAGTTCGAATCTCTTGTTTCCTATTCTTATAACTTTATATAAGAAAAACAATGTATAGACCTTATATATACTTATTTAAAGAGTACTCTTTTTGTTATTTTTCCTTTTAAGGGGAAAATATGAGCGGTATAAAAACCTTCCCTGCTACCCAAAAGTGTACAGAGCCCTTATAGCTCAACGGTAGAGCCGAATACTGTTAATATTCTTATAGATGTTCGATTCATCTTAAGGGCTAGTTTATTTATAACGGGGCGCTGCTACGCAGCGCCCCCCCCCTTAGGTTTCAGCCGCCTAGACGGCTAAATTTTGGAATTATTTTATATAAAAATAAGTTCCAAAACTATGAAAACTGTTTTAGGAACCGGAGGGTGGGGGGGGGCTACGCCCCCAGTACCCAAAACGACTCCCAGCGGCCAGCTTCGCTGGCCTATATTTTTCCCAACATAGTTGGGAAAAATAAAGGGGGGGGTTGTTTTAGTTTTTAATTTTTTTTTTTCCATTTAATCTTTTTATCGTCTTCCTCCTTTTTTTTATTATAATAAAAAAAAGTAGGAGGGAGGGAGGGTGGAGGGCGATAAATTAGAAAGTAGGGTGGTAACAAGTCCTGCTATTTACAAGGTTTTCTATCCTTAGTAAAGAGCAGGCTAGATATAAAAGTTTATATATTTGGTGTGTTAGCTTAATTGGTAAAGTATTGTGCTACGGACACAAATAATACATGTTCAAATCTTGTACACACTTAATATATTAATTTATAATTAACTCTCATATTCTCTTCTTCTATCTATCTAATAGCTTAACCAAAAGTTAAAGATATTTAGTAAGATCTAGTTTAATTATATGTTTCTTGTATTTTTTTATAATTATATATAAAAAAATATGTTTAGCTTGCCTGCTAGTTTTAATATACTACTTTCCTAATCCTTGCTCTTATAGTTTTCATCTCCTAATTTTTTTGTTCTTTTTGCATCCTTTAAAATTTAATTTTTTAATGCAAGCTTGCATTAAAAAAAAAAAAAAAAAAAAAAGAATGCAAAAAGTATTAAAACAATAATAAATAATAAAAAGGGAAGAGAAGACTTAGCATTATAATGGGTTATAGAAAAAAGTACATTTATTAGAATGGCTTCGTCACTGCAAGTGGGGAGTTGGCTTTGCTAATAAAGAAATATGAGGTAATAATTTTTAATTGTCAAATGAATAGTATACATGTTTTAAGTGAAGCTTTCACCAATGGGTATAGAGCGGAAGTGTTGGACTTCTTTTCATTAGCCTCTATTTTATGTGGAATATTAGTTATTATTAGTAAAAATCCAGTAGTATCGGTATTATTTTTAATTGGTTTATTTTTAAGTATAGCAAGCTTTCTTATACTACTAGGTTTAAACTTTATTGGTTTATCTTATTTACTAGTTTATGTGGGGGCTGTGTCTATATTATTCCTTGCCCGATTTATTTTAATGTTAATAAATGTTAGAATAAGTGAGTTATTAAGTGATACTAGCAATAGCATACCTTTAGCCATTATTATTACTATAGCGTTCAATTACCCAGTATATCAAGTATTACCTTACAGTATTGCAGCTTTCAATAGTTACACTGTGGATTTAAATAATACAATTAATAATATTTTGAACTTTACAAGCAATAACTATAGCGATTACTTAAATAAATTTTTCAATTTAAGTGCGATAAGTACGTCAAACGAAGAATTAGATTTAGGGAGATATCTTTTGTAACAAGTAAAATATGAGATGGTAATCTAGCTGAAACTACTCATATTAGCACTATAGGTAATATAATGTATAGTAGTTATAGTATTTGACTTATAATAACTAGTATAATCTTATTATTAGCCATGGTTGGGGTGATAGTTATCGTAATTAAAGCAAAGCAAGCGAAGCAACTATCCAAAAACTAACTTTAAAAGTAATAGTATATTATATAATCCTTTAAATAATAGATTTAATGGTGTGCTGTGCAGGAATTATCACACTCACTCTTCTAGAGGTAAAAACAAAAAAACCATAGAAAAAAAAGATAGAAATATATCTATGGCAAGTAATCTATGCTTATTAGTTAAAGAAAATTACTTGATTTTACTAGTATTGCTTTACCTTATTGCAGTAATTTACTTTATACATAATCCTCCTTTTATGGAATATAACTTAATAATGTATATGCAAGATAGTACTGGAGAAAATCTCAGTAATGTGATTCGTGATGACATTCAATATTTTCAAGATCAAACTAATCTTTATAAGGATGCACTAAGTACACTTAATACACCGGAAAGTGGGTGAACAGACTCACAGAAGGATGCAGTTGAACAACTGAAAAGTGTAGGTGAGTACAATGAAAAATCCATTAAAGAAGGGATTTATGATAATGAAAAGGCATATCAAAGCAATATGGCAAAATTAAAATCATCTGGGACTTATAGTAGTGAAACTTCCTTAGGTAAAAGAGGTGCAAGCTCTGATTATGATTCTTCTTCTAAAAGTAGAAGATTATAAAGGTTTAGACAAACGGTAGTGTAAATGGGTTCCTTATCCCTGCTATTTAATAAGCATAAAACTAGCCCAACACCTGGTAGCCTGTATAGGCTTTCTGTGTGTGGTGTTAATATTAAATAAAAATTATAAATATAATTATAAATACATATGTATTTATGATTATAAAAGGAATTAGCTCAATTGGTAGAGCAACCGTTTTACACACGGTAGGTTAGGTGTTCAAATCACCTATTCCTTACTCATGATTTATTATATTTTTCTTTGTTCTTTTCACATATTTTTCCTGATATGCTGTTTTTTTTATTTGCCTTTGTCCTAATAAAATTTGTAAATCGTATATTTATATGTTTTTTTATTAATTCTACGGGACTGGCATACAAGCCAAAGGGTAATAAAAAAAACATAAAGATAGGTATAAATAAATAGGTTTGCTTTATTTAGTCCTTCTCTTTTACATATTATGTTGTTACTGGGTAGTTAAATGAAGGAAAAATCAACCATCAATTAAAAATTATATGCCATAAAGCATGCAAAGGTAAAGGTATTATATTGTATCTTTTACAACTATTAAATTAAATAAGCAATTTTATAAAAAAAAAATGACAAACGTAATAAGAAGTAATTTTCAAGCTCACCCTTTCCATTTAGTGTCACCATCACCTTGACCTATATATACATGTGCCTCATTATTACTTTTAACAACAACTGCTGTATCAACAATGCACAGTTTTCCTTATGCAGGTAATTTCTTAGCGTTAGCATTTATATCAGTTGTAGGTTCAATGTCTTTCTGATGACGTGATGTTATAAGTGAGGGTACATATTTAGGTAATCATACTTTAGCCGTTCAAAGAGGATTAAACATGGGTGTTGCTATGTTTATAATAAGTGAAGCTTTATTTTTCTTAGCAATATTCTGAGCTTTTTCCATAGTGCATTATCACCTACTGTTGAGTTAGGAGCACAATGACCACCTATGGGTATAGAAGCTATTAACCCTTTCGAGTTACCATTACTTAATACAGTAATCTTATTATCATCAGGTGTTACTGTAACATACGCTCACCATTCTTTAATACAAGGAAAAAGAAGTGGAGCCTTATACGGTTTAGTTGCTACAGTATTATTAGCTGTAAATATTTACTGGATTCCAGGGTGTAGAATATGCCGTTTCTTCATTCACTATTAGTGATGGAGCTTTTGGATCATGTTTCTACTTCGGAACAGGTTTCCATGGTATACACGTTATGATTGGTACTGCATTTATTGCAGTGGGTATGTGACGTGTACTTGCTTACCACTCTACAGAAAACCATCATCTAGGTTTAGAGTCAAGTATACTTTACTGACATTTTGTTGATGTTGTGTGATTATTCCTATTTATCTCAATATATTACTGAGGTTCTTAATTAAAACAGCTAAAATTTTTATGAAGTATATATGTAAATATACTTATAAAAATTTATCTCTAATGGCTAATTCTTGTTCAACATTCTTTAAATGTTCTATACCTTATTATCTTTTTTTTTGGTATAATCAGGAGATAGGCTGCCAACATATTTATTCTACTATTTTTATTTTAACTATTTTTTTACACCCTTAGATAAAAAGATTAAAATGAAAATTTTTTTTGAAGGCTATCCCTTTAGTACCATCTTTTATTATAGTTTTTCTTACTTTTATTGCTTTTTTCCCAACTATGTTGGGAAAAATTAGCTGGAAAGTAGAAAAGGAAAGCTAAACAATATTATAAAAGCATGAGCCAATAAAAAGGGATTCTATATTATTTAAATAATATAGAGACCTTAGTTTAATCGGCAAAATACGAGACTTTTAATCTTTGTTACATGGGTTCGAACCCCATAGGTCTTAAACGGGCATAGGTTAATGGTAGACCGTTCGTCTTCCAAACGATGTGTGTCGATTCGAATTCGACTGCCCGTAATAAACTATAATAAGGGTTAGTAACTTAATTGGTAAAGGACTTTCTTGTCACGAAAGTAGATGCCGGATCGTAGCCGGCCTGACCCGTTAACTAATCTATTTAGTTTCATAAATCCCCAGCGGGGGGGACCCAGCGTAGCTGGGCCGGGACCCCCGCAGGCTCCAGTCCCTCCCCCCCCCCTTTTGGGTGGGGGAGGGCGCCCTGAGCTAATTTTTTTTAAGGTTAGAAAATACCCTTTTTCTATCTTTGCTTCTCGTCACACATATTCCCAACTTATTATTCCCACCCTACGGGTGGGAATACGGGGTGGGAGGTTAGATAAAATAAATAAAGTTATAATATGCTAAAGGGAATATAGGAAAAGTTGCCATTGGTAGGGCGAGATATTTGCTAAATATTGTGTTATACACTTGGATGTTCGAGTCATCTCTTTTCCGATATATAGTTAAATGTTAATTATTCTAGCTGTACCTATTTCCTGCATCTAATAGTTTCCTGCATCTAAGGAAAAGTAGAAAAATAAAAGCAGAAGATGCAGTTATAAAAGAGCATAGTTTAATTGGCAAAATAGGAAGCTTCAACCTTCAAATTCTCAGTTCAAGTCTGAGTGCTCTTGTGTTATATGGTGAGTATAGAGTACTCTAGAATTATATGTTGTTAAATAGTAATAGGAGTATTTAACCAAATACTTCATAATATATCAAATAAATATAAAGTTTATGTATGTTAGGTTCCTTAGCTTAATTGGTAAAGCGTATTTTTGATAAGGATGTGTTCGGAGTTCAAGTCTCTGAGGAATCACTGTATATTATATGCTTATAGTTTATCCCTGTCTCTATTTTTTAGTTTTTTGTTGTAAATATTAAAAACTTTAAAAACAGGGCAAGTAAGTTTTAGGTTAACCTCCCCTATATTTTTTATTATTTTATAAAAAATAAAGGGGCCCGCCCGCAGGTTTCAGTGCGCTTGCGCGCTAAGTTTTGGAATTATTTTATATAAAAATAAGTTCCAAAACTATGAAACTACCTCTAAAAAAAAATAGTTTCTGTCGCTTTTTTTTTGCCCAATCTTTTTTTTCATGCTTTACTGCAAAAAAAAAGAAGGTTCAAAGGGCAAAAAAGAAGCGCGCTGAAACCATTTTTAATGAGCGGAATCCATCACAGCTACGCTGTGATGGGAGAGGATTTTGTTAGAAGTAACCCTAAATATGATGTACGTTGTTACTGAATATACTACTCATTTAAAAACAGATATAAGTACCCGAATAACCATTACATAATTTTAAAAATACTTACTTATATCCTTAGTGGGTAATCTCGCAAATAAAAATTGTATTTTGTACTTTTTTGCCATCTCGGCTTCGCTTTTATCATTAGTAATAAAAATAAAAAGAGATGGGTAAAAGAACCAAGATAATTATAAGTGAAAACTAGGGTTATAGGATCAGCTACGAGTAGACTAAAGAATTAATATATAAAAAACTATAAAGAGAATTGACCGAGTGGTTTAAGGTGATAAGCTTGAAACTTATTTTGGTTAATACCAACATCCGTTCGAATCGGATATTCTCTGTATTATATACAATACATCTAAAAATTTTTCCTACAATAACTATCTACTTTTCAAGTAGAAGTAGAGGTTGGGAGGGTTCAAATACAGGTTAGAGCCAGGTTGGTTAGGCGTCTCATTTGGGTTGAGGAATTGTTATGTTCGAATCATAATAACCTGAAATTAACTATTAATGCTAATGTTCTTTCATAGCTCCTATCTTTTCCTCCCCCCCCCTCACTATGTGGAGGGGGAATGGGGAAAGAAGTAAAAGTTTTTATTATAAAAAAAAAAAAAAAAAGACTAGTGCATAACTATCTAGGAGTAAAATAAAAAGAAAGTAATAAGTTAATATTAATTAGTAATGTATGTATTGTAATTGATATAGAAAAAAATCTATCTATACTTACTTATTTTTAAATTGTATAGGGAAGTATATAAAGAAACTATTAGGGATACCTAGCTATATATTAAAGAGAGATTAAATTTAATTTGTGTTTATATGCCACATGGCATGAAGTAATTTAAGAAATAAAGTTAACACATATACTCTTAGAGAAATTCAGTAATAAACGAAGTGAATTGAAATATCTTAGTAACTTCAGGAAAAGAAATCAAACGAGATTCTATGATTAATGTGAATGAAAGTAGAATAGCCTATATATATATCAGAAGATATATTTTTATTTAAAATATTTCTTGTAATACTTTTTAATAATAACATTATTAGGGTTTTATATGTTATATCTCGCAAGTTATTGCGGGGAAAAAAAAAAAAAAAAGAAACCCACTGATAAATTAAATAAGTAAAACGGGCTATAAACCTGTTTGAACATAAAGGGAACCTTCCTCTAAGGCTAAATATAATATATAAGCGATAGTGAAGAGTACCGTGAGGGAAGGGATTGAATTAGTAGTTTTATAAGCAGCTCGATTAAAAGTTTAAATAAACAATCAGAGCGTTACCTTTCGCATAATGGGTCAGCTAGTTAATGTTAGATGCGAGCAGTAATGCCCAGATAAACCAATTATGAAATAATGAATTAGTATCTAAAATTAGACCCGAAGCCTGGTGATCTTACCACAGTCAGGATTATAAAAGTCCGAACGGGTTATCGTTGTAAAGATATCCGATGAACTGTGGTAAGTTAGTGAAAGACAATACTGACCAGGATAGCTGGTTTTCTGCGAAACCTATATAAGTAGGTAATTCAAGTAACATCATAGCAGGTACAGAACTGTGATCTCAGGCAACTTCTATTTAAGAATTTATAGTAAAATATAAATTCTAGATATTTTTTGCATATATCGGGGATCGTGAAGATTTTATCGGTGAGTATTCGCACTCGGAAGGGCAATGATGAATATTGAATAATCGGACATAGTACGCTAAGGTTGTATGTCTAAAGGGAAACAGCCCAGAACAAGAGTTAAGGTTCCAAAATTATTGTTAAGTGAAATTAAGGAAGTTAATATTTTATACGACTAGGAAATAGGCTTAGAAGCGGCCATTTTTTTTTGAAGACCTCGTAACAGAGCACTGGTTTAGTAAATTAATTTAAATTTATATATATATTCGCACCGAAAATTTAACGGATCTAAACAATATACCGACACCTTGTCCACACTTATAATAGTAAATATTATTATATTTGGTGGGGTAGCAGAACGTTGGGTAAATCTTAGACTTATTCTTTTTAAGATTAATGATTAGATAACCCAAGTGAGAATGCTGACATGAGTAACGAAAAAGGGAATCATATCCCTCGCCTAAAGCTTATGGATTTATATAAAGTAACGGCCTCTAAGTTTACCCACCTAAAGGATTAAACGATGAGTAAATCTTGTTTACAAAGTAACAACCTTTATAAAGTGATAAAGTGTTCTGGAAAAACCGTAAACATTTTCTCTTATTTCCCCAACACAGCTACGCTGTGATGGGGAAAATATCAAGCGTGTTAAAGCTCTGCTTTAACAAATAAACCAATAAACTAAAGAGATGAGGAATATTAGAAAATACATAACCGTACCTAGAATCTACCACAAGTAAGCTAGTAGAGTATACGAAGAGGCGTTTGAGTGAACAATCATTAAGGAACTCGGCAAACTAACTACCGTAACTTCGGGATAAGGAGAGCCATTCCTCCTGATTAATATCAGGTAAAGAATAGGAAGCATGGAATAGTGTTGTACGACTGTTTAATTAAAACAAAGCACTCTGCATTAAGATAATAAATCAAAGTATTGAGTGTGATTTCTGCCCGATGTCGGCTGGTTAACTAATTAGCTAAGTTGACTAAAATAAGCTTGGCTTTGAAGGAAACCCCGATCAATGGCGGCCTTATCAATGAGGGTCCTAAGGTAGCGGAATACCTTGGCCGTTAAATGCGGTCTTGCATGAATGATTTAACGATACAACAGCTGTCTCAATGATTGGCTCAGTGAAATTGGAATAACTGTGCAGATACAGTTTACCTCTAGATAGACGAGAAGACCCTATGCAGCTTTACTGTTGCTAGCTATTGGATATGACTGAACAAATTTTAGTGCATAAGGTAGTTGATTAGATACAATTGAAACACCTTTATTTAGTTTGTCATATTGGCACACCTTATTATGTAAGATGTAACCCTTCAATGAAAGGGGACAATGGCTAGGAGGCAGTTTATGCGGGGCACAGATCCCATAAAAAGTACCTGGGTGTATCCAAAGTTAATTTTGTAAAATTGCCGTAATTTATATGTGGCAATTAAATACATATATCTCTGCTCTTAAAAAAGAGCAGATGAAAACATGTATTTTTTATTTTTAGTTTGTAATTCGGTATAGTTTATAACTATAACTAATCCAGCTACAGTTCTATTAAGTTAGAGATATTATTTTCAAGTAAGATTTTAACTATATGGAAAATAGATGTAATTAAAACATTAATCCGAGTATTATATACTCTAATGTTTTTACTTATTTTATTAGTATGTTTTATATAAACATTTTGTTAAATCACTAATAAAATAATTATGTTGATTACTTGTAAAGTTTAATGGCTTAATCTTGCTTTACTGTTTGACTTACACGTCTATCAGTCGCGTAAGCGGGGCATATGATCACAAGATGCAGAAAGGAAAGGTCTTGGATTTTTGAAAAAGCTACGCTAGGGATGTTAGTCCTCCAATGTTTTATCTTGCTTCAATCTAGTTTTTTTGTTATTGGCAGCTAGGCTACCTATAAAAAAAAGACTGTATGATCTAAAGTGATAAATCTATTGGTAATTTATTGGGTTAATTTCAAGAATAACTTATATATTATGTTGAATAGCTTTTTTTTGTTAACTTTGTTTTATTGTTTTTTATTATAAAAACCAATAAAATAAATAAAAAAAAAGCATAAAATAATAAGTGTACTTGAAGCGAAGTTTACTTAAGCATTAAAACAACTATGTTTAAACTGTAGTAGTAAGACACATAGTTTTGAGTAAAACCGTTCAACGACTAGAAGGTGAGTGGTGCTAACAATAATCCTTCTATTAATGCCCAACATTTTTATAGGCAGTTTCTTTATTAGCCGTACCAAAAAATAAATATTGGTATAGCAAAAACTATATATAATTAAAAATAAAGATTTATATTTATCTTTTATAAATATTATCTTTTATAATGACTAATGTTAGCAGTAATATTAGTGAAATAGACTCAATTCATAAAAAAACTTGGTTTTCCCAGCTAGGCTGGGGGGGGGTGTGGGCGACTACGTCGACCCCACCCCACACAGGTCTCAGCCACCCTTAGTGGCTAAGTTTTGGTATTATTTTATATAAAAATAAGTTCCAAAACTATGAGACTGATTCAAATTATTATTTATTCTCCTTGCCTTTATTTTTCCCAACATTTATTTTTTTTCATGTAATAAAAATAAACAAGTAAGACTATAAAGTAAGCAGGTGTAATAAGTTATAGTACGGGTTAGATAAATAGATTAAAGATTGAGCTTAATACCACAAAACA